>JAOWBW010001610.1:72525-187759 GCA_026119855.1 Campanula takesimana
ACTATCCTTGGTGTGTATGTGCAAATATTGCATATAGCTACTTGATAAAATGTGGCTGTTGACTACTTGATATATGGTATGAATAACCAAAGACTTGGAATATGGAACTAGATAGAGAATGAACAACTCTAAGACATACTTGAATCTAATACGTGTGTATTGAAAGTGCTATGAATAAGCACTAATGTGCTAGTAATTGGTTTAATCGTGCATATACTCAATGAAGTATATAAAGTATAAAGAAGATATCTTGTTCTTGAGTTGAGTTTCTAAAGAATGAGGGACTAGTGTAATATGAAGATAATTTATAAAACAATGATTATAGAACACAATATGTGTTGGAAAATGTATTCGATTATTAGCGATAAATATACGCGAGATATGTTTGTGACTAGGTACAATACGACCTATTCGACTACGTGCTTAGAGTCTAAGATGTTGGGCTCTACTTGGAAGTAAGGGTATCGTGATAGACACATTAATGTGTTAAAGATTATATGAATATGTACGTGCAAATATGGCATATGACAAAGTGACATAAATGACATATACCCTACTACTTGGTTGGGGTCTGTTCTTAATAGACTCTAATTTGGCTTGATTGTGTTACGTGGACACATTACGTGCCATTGTTATACTGATTTGTATTCGCAATTATTGTGTGCATGTACTTGTATTTGGTGAGCACATGATTACAGGTTCCTGAAGAGCTAGTCCACTACTTTTGGACTTAGTTCTATACTCTTCTAGTTCAAGCAAACATGGTTCCTTTATTAGAGCAATACACCTGATAAAAGTGAATGCTAAACTCGTGAACACCTCGTGAATCTTGTTCTTGTTAGTGACACTGGTTACCGGGTCCTCTTGTGTACTGCACAGCAGCAACTTGATTGATCGTGATTTGTCAACTGTAATAAGCAACGACAACAATGGTTTAATTGGGAAGAATAAGGTTGGAATATCCTTTGTAACGTGATAGTTTAGCCTTACATGTTAGCTACATGATGAGTTGGCTTAGCCTCTCATATACTTGTTACTTGATGACATCTTGAGCATGATTACTTGATAATCTTCTTGATTTGCATGATTATATGATAACATGCTATGTACTTGTATCTAGTAACTTACTGAGATTTATCTCACCCCGTTCCTTGTTTATTTGTTCCCCCTCCCCAGGAAAGCAAGTGGTAATACGTTGTGAGGCTCGACTTAGCAGGGGCCTACTTGGCAGGTTGTTCTTGTTTGGAGATTGTTATCCTTTCCAGTATTTGGTGAGGACGATCTTGTATCAGTTGTTTAGACTCAGTATATTGGGTAGACTTGTATCGTGTTCTTGTAATGCCAGCGTATGTGCTAGGCATGTTTTCCACTGTGTACAACCATTGGTTTTAATTTCTTGGTATAGAACTCGTTGTGAGCTATCTTAGCTCGTTTCTCTTGAGTATATATATGATGTCAGTTTGATATAAGCAGATGTCATTCAGTTTCTCGTTTCTTGTTAGTCACGCGCACCAGGTTCGAGGTTCTATTAGGGAATCCCGAGACTTGGGGGCGTGTCAGGTTGATATCAGAGCTATGGTTTAGCTCTAAGCCTGGATAGGGTCTATGGCCTAGGTTGGGTTAGTCTTGGGTGTGTTTTGACGCTGAGTGCTTCGTTACTTGTTGTTATACCAGGCATAGGACTGGTGTTGATCCCAATTGAAAAAAGATGGTTTGAGAATAGAGAGCGCGAGTCTTTAAAGGCTTAGGCGTATCTATCTTGTGCAGTGGAAATTGTTTCGTGCTATATGCATGCTTGTCCTCATTTCTTGATTTACGTGGAGGCGTATGCTCTAGTAAGATACTACGTGCTTGATATCGTTATTTATAAGAGCTTGATAGAAGTGTGGGTGATAACACCCTATACGTTATATGTTAACTTGGTCATGTTACCTGCATGGGGCATTGATGTGATACGTGTTATGGCTTGGCTTTTTACGTGTTATGATCTAGCTTTCTCTATGTTATGCCATTCTTGTTTGCCACAATAGATGGTGAATATTTTTATGCTAGTATGATTGACTATTTATATGAGCATGATATAATTATGTATAATATTCATGTTCTGCATTGAAAGCTCGAAAATGATTATCAAGGTTGTGCTGAATATTTAGCATATATGGTTGACAGAAGAATGTCTACACAAAATTGAAGGATGTATCCATTCTTTGTGAGATCTCAGATATAATTTCTACTGAGTAGTACATGATACATGATGAGAACCTTGAGTTATCTTGAGTTGCTACGGTACAAATATAGTGCTGATATCTAAATCATGTTCATGACATCGGTTGAGTTCAAAGTGTTGAAGGTTCAACTTGAGAAATTTCATGATAGAGGATTCACCCAGCTTAGTATATCTGCATGGGGTGTATCTGTATTGATTGGCATGAAGATATATGGTACTTTGCGATTTCATATTGAATGCAAAGAGTTCAACCAGGTGACTATAATGAACCAGTACTTGTTATCGTGTATGGATGGTTTATTTGATCCCTGAAGTTATCAGTGGTCTATTCAGTGTTTGATTGATAAGTGGCTACCATTACTTGGGAAAGTCAACTATGAGGATATACTGAAAACAACTTCTCATATCAGGTATGCTCGTTATGAATTTGTGATTATGCTATTTCGATTATTATGTGATCTAGCAGTATTGATGGATTTGATGAATAATATCTTCAAACCATAATTTGATTTCTTTGCGATGAATTGATGAATGACCTATTGGTGTATACCAAGTCTCAGACTGAGAATTGATTGTATTGAAATTTCTCGAGAGAAACAATTGTTTCCAAAAGCTAACAAGAGTTAGAGGATCTATTACCTTGAAGTGGATGCCTGAAGTAAGCATCTTTGTTGACCTATATAAATGGAAACAACCGAGGTACGCATGTTCTTGAGATTTTCTTGATCTTGTTAGAGATTCATTAATGAATTTCGAAGGTAGCTCTATCATTAACTATTTGAGAAAGAAAGCTACACTTTCTAATGGATTGATTAACGTGAAGCCAATTTTTTAAATATTGAAATGATGGATGACCATAACTTTAGTATTTGACATTGCCTAGTGGATTCGACTAGTATGATGGTTAATTGGAGGATATGACCAGTGTTACTATTTTCTCGTGTATGTGTCAAGATTCACCAATATAGTGGACATGATAAATTTATTATGCATAGTGAAGCTCGAACAAGAGATAAAACGTGTGTTAATTCAAAATGGTAACGTACTTGTATATGCTTCGAGGAGATTGAATCTTTATGAATAGAATAATTCTACTCATGACTTGAAACTGATTGTGATTCTGCGGCTATTGTATTAGCGGATTCATTGAACATAAAGACTTGTATTTCATGATTGATGGTACTGAATTGGAAGAAAATTTCTGAGTATTCAACTAAATCCATGAATTGCGATTATTTGAAAGCAGAATACCAGAGATCGTTTGATTTGTTATAATCCTTCGAGATTTGTGAATATATGAATATATTGCGATGGATTTCATGGAAGGATTATCATTTAATAGATAAGTCCAGATGATTTTGGTTATAGTGGATTGATAATCAAATTTGCTTGACTTTATGTGTTGTGATGTTATGATTGATACATCTTGATTACATGAGATACTTGTGGATATAATATATGACAGGGATTCTTGTTCTACACCTTGTTTTACATCTTGATTGTGATAATTTTTCTGAGCACTCTGGATAGTTAACCGAGGTTGCTTCTTGATCATATGTTGCGAGCATGTGAAGTGGATTTCCTTGTGGCTATTGTATGAGCTTGCTATTTAGTGGAAATTCCATCACACGAATTACTTAGTTTATGGGTAATTGCTTGTATGGATACTTGATTCTAAAGAAAATGTCTTGAGCACGAATACTTCTTGTGAAAGTTTCATGGGAAAGTCACGGTATCGAGAAGGTTATGTGAGAATAATACTCTCAGGTAATTGATAATATGGTGTGGTATACCATATTCTTGCTATTCTTGAGTTATATTTGTTATTTATATGTGTGATAATCTCGATTAGTAAAATTCGAGGACGAATTTTCTTTAAGGAGGGGAGGATGTAACGCCCGTCCTAATTCCTGTTAAATTCTTGACTTGCATAATTATATGCTATTTTAATTGAGTTAATTATTTAACTAATTGAGAAAGTTTAGGTCCTAAGTGTTCAAAGTTGGAACATTAGGGTCATTTGTGAAAATTAAAGTTTAGGGCTAAAATGCTCAAATTAAAACTTGAAGGGCCTTTTTGTCAAAGTTGAAACTTGGAGGACCTAGGTGCAATTCTTGAAAACTTGAAAGGATAAAACTTTGGTTGCCTTTGCTGAATCATTGTTTCCCCAAAAAAATATTCTCGTACGTTCTTCCTCTGTCTCAGAAAAGAAACTTAGGGTTTACCCTATTCTCGATCCCTCTTGCTTACTTATTCCTCTGTTCGAAATCCGACTTCGCATAAATGATCAGGGCGGTGAGTAGAGCATTTCCTGCCGAACAAAAATTAGTTTGGGTGAATTTGATTTCGGAGTAGGTAAGTCACTAGCTCCCCCCTTGCTTGTAATAACATGCCTATGTGTTATTCTTGATACTTGTACTTGTTAATTTCATGTTTGGGATAAATTTGTGATACTTGTAAATTTGGGACAAGTGGAGTATCAGTATACTGGGGATATGAATTTGAAATGAGTAACACTTTACTCGAAGGATTATGTTATTGAGTATTAGTAAAATTATACTCCTACTTATGAGACGGTGAAATATTAACTTGATTAAATGTTTATACAAGTATATTAGAAAAATTATATTTATACTTGTGGGACGGTGAAATGAATGAAAGTATCCCTAAATGAGTATATTAGTATATTAGAAAATTATATTTATACTTTTGAGACGGTGAAATATTTAAATGGAATAAAAGAAAATTATCCTATTATTTGTGGGACGGTAAAAGAAATGAATTGAACTTGAAATAGTGTCCTGGGTATGGTACTTCACTCCTAGATACTCTTGGTATTGTTATTTGTTAGTAAAAAGTATACTCATACGCTTGGGACGGGGAATTATTAAGCCTGGGAAAGAAACAAAATTTCGAATTTTAGTACCTTGGGCGACCGCCCATGTTTGGCCAGGCGACCGCCCATCTATCTGGAAGATTTTTCTCTTACAAAGTCTTGTTTTGGGCGACCGCCCATATCCTTTTGTGAGACCGCACACTTGCCCTGATGAACAAAAGTCTTGAATAAAGTTTGATTAAGCTAGACTTAACCCTAGTTAAGGTATCTAGCCTTTGTATAAGATGTCCTAGAAAGTGTTATGACACCTTAGGGGCATCAGAACTTGGTCTTGAACATGATTACTCATTAAATTAAAATGAGAACTTGAATATCAAAGTAAGAACTATTTTATATGTCTTGAAAGTGCTATGAACAAGCATTAATGTGTTATATGTGTCTTGATTCCAATGTTTGTATACCTTAGGGGCACTAGAACAATGTCTTGAGCTTGAACATCCAAAGTATAGGATTAAGAACTTGTAAGTATGAGATGTATAACTCATCTACTTAGCTTGAACTTGAAGTATAAGACAATTAAATCTTGTACATGACTTGAATATCCAAAGATTGGAATAATAACTTGAGTATAAGATAATTAATTCTTGTACATGTCTTGAACATCCAAAGAATTGGATTAAGAACTTGAATGTAAGATGATAAAATCTTGTACATGACTTGAAACCAATACATGTGTATGGTAATGAACTTGAAAGTGCTATGAACAAGCACTAACGTGTTAGAACTATCCTTGGTGTGTATGTGCAAATCTTTCATATAGCTACTTGATAAAATGTGGCTTGTTGACTACTTGATATATGGTATGAATAACCAAAGACTTGGAATATGGAACTAGATAGAGAATGAACAACTCTAAGACATACTTGAATCTAATACATGTGTATTGAAAGTGCTATGAATAAGCACTAATGTGCTAGTAATTGGTTAATCGTGCATATACTCAATGAAGTATATAAAGTATAAAGAAGATATCTTGTTCTTGAGTTGAGTTCCTAAAGAATGAGGGACTAGTGTAATATGAAGATAATTCATAAAACAATGATTATAGAACACAATATGTGTGGAAAATTTATTCGATTATTAGCGATAAATATACGCGAGATATGATTGTGACTAGGTACAATACGACCTATTCGACTACGTGCTTAGAGTCTAAGATGTTGGGCTCTACTTGGAAGTAAGGGTATCGTGATAGACACATTAATGTGTTAAAGATTATATGAATATGTACGTGCAAATATGGCATATGACAAAGTGACATAAAATGACATACCCTACTACTTGGTTGGGGTCTGTTCTTAATAGACTCTAATTTGGCTTGATTGTGTTACGTGGACACATTACGTGCCATTGTTATACTGATTTGTATTCGCAATTATTGCGTGCGTGTACTTGTATTTGGTGAGCACATGATTACATGGTTCCTGAAGAGCTATTCCACTACTTTTGGACTTAGTTCTATACTCTTGTAGTTCAAGCAAACATCTACTTGTGCATTCTTGTGTGAGTCCAGCTGGTCACCTTGCTTGCTCGGAGATGTATAGGTTCACGCTTATCATGAGGCTGGGGCCAAAGTGATAATCGGGTGCCTATGTATCTGCGCTTGACCCCTTACTACAGGCCATAGTAAGGGCATAGCTTCCTTTATTAGAGCAATACGCCTGATAAAAGTGAATGCTAAACTCGTGAACACCTCGTGAATCTTGTTCTTATTAGTGACACTGGTTACCGGGTCCTCTTGTGTACTGCACAGCAACAACTTGATTGATCGTGATTTGTCAACTGCAATAAGCATCGACAACAATGGTTTAATTGGGAGGAATAAGGTTGGAATATCCTTTGTAACGTGATAGTTTAGCCTTACGTGTTAGCTACTTGATGAGTTGGCTTAGCCTCTCATATACTTGTTACTTGATGACATCTTGAGCATGATTACTTGATAATCTTCTTGATTTGCATGATTATATGATAACATGCTATGTACTTATATCTAGTAACTTACTGAGATTTATCTCACCCCGTTCCTTGTTTATTTGTTCCCCCCCCCCAGGAAAGCAAGTGGTAATACGTTGTGAGGCTCGACTTAGCAGGGACCTACTTGGCAGGTTGTTCTTGTTTGGGGATTGTTATCATTTCCAGTATTTGGTGAGGACGATCTTGTATCAGTTGTTTAGACTCAGTATATTGGGTAGACTTGTATAGTGTTCTTGTAATGCCAGCGTATGTGCCAGGCATGTTTTCCGCTGTGTACAACCATTTGGTTTTAATTTCTTGGTATAGAACTCGTTGTGAGCTATCTTAGCTCGTTTCTCTTGAGTATATATATGATGTCAGTTTGATATAAGCAGATGTCATTCAGTTTCTCGTTTCTTGTTAGTCACGCGCACCAGGTTCGAGGTTCTATTAGGGAATCCCGGGACTTGGGGGCGTGTCAGATCGGGTTCGGATCGGGTTCGGTAACACCCCTGATCCGATCCGAGATCCGACCCGAACCTATTAAGTTTATAAAGGTTTACTAATACCCCCTCATGTTATAGAAATATACACATTACCCTCCTTATATAAGAAAAAAATCTAAACCTAGGAATGTTTAGTTTCCTCTCAGACGCCGAGTCCCCTCTCTCTCTCTCATCGCAATCGCCTCTCTCTCTATACGTCGTCCGTTCCCGACTCTCTCTCTCTCTGTGCGCCGTGCCTGTCTCTCTCTCGTTTCTACGCCTAACCGAGCTTCTCCTTCAATTGTCCATCTCCTTGTCCATCTCCGCCGTCCAGATCTGCAATGGGCCGCCGTCCAGACACAGACCTGCAATAATGGAGCCGCCGTCATTCAACTCCATCCCTCCTATCTCCGGTAAGCACATACAATTCTTTACTTACTACAAGAAAATCACATTTTAGCGACGGACAAATCCGTAGGTAAAAGGGAAAATTCCGTCGCTAAATGTATTTACCGACGGATTACTGACAGACCAAATACCTCGTTAAAAACCTCGTCGGTAAACGTTAACGACGGATTTTTTGGGCCGTAGTTATGTTAACGACGGAATATTCCGTCGGCAAGCTAAGAAATATCGTTGCTAATATAGGTAAAATTCCGACCAATTGATCGTCTTAGCGACAGTGTTAACGACATAATTTCCGTCGCTATATTATGAAAAAAAAATATTTTTTTAATATACCACCTTTTTGTACACATCCGTTGCTAAATTTGTACATTATTTTAAAAAAAATATATATTAAATATATTTTAATATATATGCTTAATATTTTTATCAAAAATAAATTATAATGTCAATCAATTTAATTCAGTCCCTTAACTTCTCTTATTCTCAAATCAGTCCTTGATAATTTAAATATGCTGAATATTTCAATAGTTACACTTTGCTCCCCTCAATTTTTCTTATACTCAAATCAATCCTTACATATTCTTTCTTTTCAACTATATCTCTGAACTTAAAAAACAATTATATTAATATATTAAAAATTATATTAATATGAAATCTTTGTTGTTTATAGAATTAATCCTTTGATTTTACTCCCTCTCCAGCCCACAACCATCGCCTACCACCACCATCATCAACCCACCACCATTGCCCACCACCATCATCAGCCCTCCGCTATCAGCCACCACCACCGCCATCGGCCCACCTTAATCCCACCACCGACCACCATTGTCTTCATCAATAACAACACCACTTCCCACTACTCTCATCCCTGCCACCACCAAATAACAAGATCAATTAAAAATTCAGACCAAAATTCAAAAGTTACAAGAAAAAGATAACACATTCGAACTCACACACACCAGATCTACACACACACGAACACACACCAGATCTACACGCACCAGATCTACACACACGCACCAGATCTACACACACCAGAGCTACATATACGAACATACAGATCCATGTAGAAAGAGAGAGAGAGACAAAGAAAGCGAGATTGAGAAAGAGAGAGAGAGAGAAAGAAAGAAAGCGAGATTGAGAGAGAGAAAAGAAATCGAGCTTGAGGAAGAGAAAGAGAAAGAAAGCGATGGATTTACCTAAATTTCAAGTCGGCGGCGACGTCGGCGATGGCAGAGAAGTTTTCTATGGGGCAGCAAAGATGGGGAATCGAAAGAAAAAATGGGAAGGGGAAGAGATGGCTGGGCCACGGCGGGGGGGGGGGTGTCGGTGGCGGGAAGGATGAGAGAGCGATGAAGAAACAGAGATGGAGTGTGTGAGTATGGGGTGGGCAGTTAAATGAAAAGTGAACACAAGAAGGGAGGATATGTGTTAGGATTCATTGTTAGTACACCCACCTTAATTTGATTGATCCATGCCACGTGTCTTTTTATGGACTTTAGGACCGCATGTAATGAAGTTTTACTTCAATTTTTAGATAAGTCCATTTCTAGATTTTTGCTTGTCTAGGCTGAGTATAGTTCGGTTTTACTCCTCGCGGTTTGGTGTCTCAAGCCATCATCTTTGAGCCACCAGCATGGAACTCTAAGTCCCTCATCAAACTGCAGTATGTGGCTTTGATGAAACCGCACATTAAGTTCATCCTTTAAACCGCTCCTATGCCTGGTGGAAACCGCAGTGCAATTATTGAAGAATTAAAGAGATGTCATTTATTCCTTAGACAAACATTCCCTCTTCAACCGTAAAGGAATGATATTATGTCATGTCAAAACAACTCTAAGTTAACTTGGAGTTACTGCAAAGGAATGTCGGTCTTGTCCGAGCAATTTGAATTGTTTACCGTTAGTCCTTTCTGCAATAAAGGACGGATGTCAGGTAGTGGTGCTACAACTACCTAGGACTACAAGACAAAACAAAGGACGAAATTGACAGCTCATCCAATAGGATTTCAACAGTAAAATTTTACCCGGAGATTTGAATCAAATCTTTACCCAACGGCCACAAGGGTGCATTGCCTATAAATAGCCTTCATTCCTCAACAATGAAGGTTGCTGAGCTTCAAAAGATTTATTCCCAAGTGTTCAAGTTTGCTTTGAAGATTCAAACCCAGATATTCATATCTTCAAACCATCTCCTTAGCAAACCCAGATTTCTTCATCAAAGCTTCAAGCCTAACAACCTTTCATACTCAGTCTTTACACCGAAAGATTTCCATTTGCTCAACCATCATTTAGATACTTAGAGCATTTGATTTCTTTCCACACACACACCCGATTTATATGATCATATAGATTATATACTTCGAAAACACCGGTTGTTATTATAGCTTAGGTTAGACTTATTGTTTAGAGTTTAGATTCATCTTGTAAAACCTCCTCTAAATTAATACAAGTCTCATAGCTATTAGAAAATCCTAGACTAACCATCTAGGTAGAGGACGTAGTTCATTTAAGAACGAACCTCTTCAATTTGTGTGTTTGATCTTTATTTTCTGTCTTGGTATTTATCTTTCTTGTTTGTGATCTTTAACTTGTCTCCATATACGAAATGACTTGAAAGATGAATTGTGTTTTCCTTTGAACTTTAAGTTTAACTATTCAGTTGCATCATAGTGTTTACTCAACCTGAGTCAAACCGCCCAACTCTTTAACTATCCTATTTGGCCAAATCGCAAACTCCGCTGTGCATTTTATCAGTTCGGTTCTTGTGCTTTGAACCGCAGTTGGCCAAACTGATAAGTACTCGGTTGATTTTAAGGGTATTTTAGAAAAAGTTTTGGACCGTTATTCACCCCCCCCCTCTAGCGGTTCTATACCCTTGTTGCCCTCTGGGACCAACAAATGGTATCAGAGCATATCCACCAAACTTGTTTTTACAAGCTTAACTACTTGGGTGCTGATCCAATGGTAAACACAAACACCCATATGATGCAGACATCCAACTCAAATCACTTACCGATTTTGGATGAAGATATTTTATCTTTTGGAAAGATAGGATGATGAAACACATGATTTCATGTGATCGTAGACTGTGGACCGCGGTTACTGATGGACCATATGTTCCTATGAAAGCTAATCCACGTGCAGGAACCGCAGGAGAAGAAGCTGAAGTTAAGAAGTTAGAAAGTGAGTGACTGATGCAGACCGCATCAATGTGGATTTTGATGGAAGAGTATGTCCATGCTAGTGTCAGCTATTGACTTGAGGACTCATTCTAAGGTTCTTCACTGCACAACCGCAAAGGCTACCTGGGATGCTATAGTTGACTTTCTAGAAGGAGATTCAGATACCAAGAAGAACCACCTCTATCAACAGAGAAGACTCTTTGACTATTTGTTAAAGATCCTAAGGAATCTCTTAGACAATGCTATGAGAGGTTTATTGATATTGTTAATGTGTGTTTTTCTCTTGGACATGTCTATTCTAATACAGATTTAAACATGAGATTCATCCAAGCACTTGGTAGCAAATGGCTAATCAAAACTACTAACATTGAAGACAACAAGGACTTGGAAGCTCTTGATCTTCGACACTTGTATGCCATGCTGAAGATTTTTGAATTCAAGCTTGAAGAGGTCTATGAAACCGAAAGCAGATTTAAGACACTCTCTGTAGCTGCATTCAACAATACCTCATCTCCTGTCTACAATCCGGACCATCATCAAACCGCTCCTCACCTCCACTTGCAAACCGCTCCTCCTGACCAAAATGTTCCTAGATACAATCCTCAAACCGCACCTCCTGAGTATTTCCAGCAGTCTCACCAATCCTATCCTCAATCACATCAACCATATCCTCAACCTTATCAGCAGTCTCATCAACCCTACACTCCTCCTCAAAGTTCTTATGCTCAGAGTGAAGTATCACAATCCTCAAGTTCTACTCAAGTTGATTTTGATGAAATGGATGATGAAGAATTTGCTTTGTATGTGAAGAAATACACCAAGTTCAGGAAAAACAATAGATCTCAATTTCCATCCAAAGGCCCAGCAAAGTTTGTCCCTCCAACCAGATTCAACAAAACTGCAGATCCCAAGACAAAGGATGACTTGGTCTGTTATAACTGCAGACAGCCAGGTCACTTTGCTTCAAGTTGTCCCAAACCGCGTTATGAAGCCGCGCCAGCAAAGAAACCATTCAACAAGAAGTTCGTGAAAAGAAGAGGAATGGTAGCTGACCAAGGAGATCAACCGCTGACATGGATGGGTTCAGACTTAGATGAAAGTGATGATGAAGAAACTGCTAATCTCTACCTCATGGGATTTGAAGAAAGAATTGAAATTGACTAAAGCCTTCTACTGCCAAATCAACAAATGAAGTCAGTTTCACCTAAGACTCCTGAGGCTAGATTAAGTAAAGCTCCTAAAACACCAAACTACACTCCTGAGGTTCAAGCAGACCAAAGCCATGATGTCCAGGTACTAGAACGTGCTAATATTATATGTCAACAACACACTGTGCTTAAAAATGCATATAAACTAATGGCTGCGGAACTTGAAGAATCCCAACGTGAATGTAAATCCCACAAGGAGGAAATTGAAAACCTCAAGCTCCAAATTGCTGGGATATCTACTATTTGTGGATGAAAACCGCTATCTGAAGGACAGAACCGAGGTACTTCTCACCCAAATCCATGAGCTTATATTACAAAGGGATGACCTTCAAAAAAGTGACCGATGTATGGACTAAGTCTGGTGTCACCGTGGAACAAATCCTAATTCACAAATTCCTACTTCGGATAAAAGTGGATTGGGGTTTAAAACCGATGATGGTGTAAGTGTCCTTGTCTCTGTGTCGAAGGTGGTGTGAAACCAACTGAACAAACCAAAGAAACTCTTAAGGTTAATCATGCCGGTAAAAGGGCTCAAAACAAGAAATTAAAAGGCAAAATTATTTCTTTGAGTATCCTAAAAACCAGACTGGGAGAGATTCAAAGTGGAAAGAGAAATCCACAGCGGCTAAGGCAACTAAGGAAGTATTGAGTGATGAAACTGCTCCTAGTTGGTTTAAGGAAATTCCTATCATTTTCCCTAAAACCGCACCTAAGAGGAAGGTTGAGCTCAAGAAGGTAATCTTTGTTAAAGCCAAAACCACTGACCCAGTAAAACATGAGAAACCGAAGTTCAGTAAAGGGTTTGTAAACCGCAACCAAAACCTGGATTTATTCATTGTGCTATTTGTGCTGATTATGGTCATGGTGCTGGTCATTGTCTTTTAAGGTTCACACCCAATGCCAAGGGACGTAAAAATCCTAAGGTCAAACAGGTATGGGTCCCAAAAAGCTGCTAACTCTAGGACCCAAAAGAATAAGGGGGACCAAATCTTTAATGTTTATTTTTCAGATCTTATGCTTTATGGCTGGAACCGCAAAGAAGAATAAGGATCTTTGGTACTTGGATAGTGGTTGCTCACGACACATGATCGGAGATAATGAACTTCTTTGTGATTTCATCAGTATGAGAGGCCCCCCAGTAGTGTTTGGAAATAACAAGAAAGGAGAAACAATAGGATATGGAGCAATCAAACGTGGAAAGGTGTCCATTGAAAATGTGTCACTAGTAGAAGGACTCAAGCACAACCTTCTCTCCATATCTCAGTTTTGTGACAAAGGAATGAACTGCAACTTTACTTCAACTAATTGTTTCATCAAAGATGCAACTTCCGGAGTTACTCTACTGACTGGCAACAGAACATGTGATGTATATATGATAGATTTGAGTAATATTGTTTCTATTTCTGACCTCTGTTTTGTAGCCAAAAATGTTAGTGAAAGCAGCTGGTTATGGCATAAGCGGCTCAGCTACTTGAACTTCAAGTATCTAGCAAAACTGCAAAGGGATGGTCTTGTCAAAGGACTACCCAAAGTGGCTGACCATCATGATAAGAAATATAAAGCATGCCATCTTGGTAAGCAGCCCAAACAGTCATTTCCAAGCAAAACCACATCTTCAACGAACCGCTGTTTGCAACTGCTTCACATGGATTTATTTGGACCTGTCCCAACCGCAAGTATAGGAGGAAACCGCTATACACTAGTGGTGGTTGATGATTATTCAAGATATACATGGGTGGAAATGATGGCCTCTAAAGATGATACTTATGGCATCGTAACTGCTCTCTTTAGACAGCTCCAAACTCAGAAATTGGATGACATCGTTGCTGTGCGTTCAGATAATGGAACTGAATTTACAAACAATGGTGTTGCCCAATATTGTGATGATCATGGTATTGATCATAATTTCTCTGCCGCTGGGGTTCCACAACAGAAGGAGTAGTGGAAAGGAAGAACAGAACTTTGATTGAAGCAGGAAAGACCATGATTGCAGAAGCCAAGCTTCCCAAGTACTTCTGGGCCGAAGCTGTCAATACCGCATGTTTCACCCAGAACCGCTCCCTTATCATCAAAGTTCACAACAAGACTCCTTATGAATTGTGGAGAGGCAGATCACCCAACATTGCCCTCTTTAAAATATTTGGATGCAAATGCTACATCTTGTATAATGGCAGGGAGCATCGAGGTAAATTTGATGCTAAAGCCGATGAAGGTATTTTTGTTGGTTACTCTAAACATTCAAAAGCTTTTCGTTGTTTCAATAAGACTTCATTAAAAATTGTAGAGTCAGTCCATGTTACATTTGATGAACATGGTCTTCTTGAGCCACATATGGCTCCAAATGTTGCTGATGATTTTAGTGGTTTGAGACAGGTACATCTTACCCTAATCATGCAACCGCAAATGACCAACCTTCTCAAACCGCTCCATCAGGTTCTCCAGCCGCTCCAAATCAAACCGAAGGTGTTGCTGTAGAACCGCACTCTTCTGATCCCATTCAAACCGTTGATCCAGTTCCAATCATCACCTTCAATGAAGATTTCAATGATTATCAAGAAGAGCCTCCTCTAGAAAATCTTCAAGAAATAGTGGTTCATGAAGACCTCCCTCCAGAAATTAATGAGCATAGAGACCATCCAACAACCAATGTTATAGGTCCTATCAGTTCTGGTGTTCAAACAAGAGGAAGCTTAACCCATAGAGATAACCACAGTTTGTTCTCAACCGCACTGTTATCTCAGATGGAACCGAAGAAGGTAGATGAAGCTCTAACTGATCCAAGTTGGGTAGCTGCAATGCAAGAAGAGCTCAATCGTTTGAAAGATGCAGAGTTTGGACTCTAGTTCCAAGGCCCAAGGATCATACTGTAATTGGAACAAAATGGGTATACAGAAATAAGATGGATGAAAATGGTACTAAAACAAGAAACAAAGCAAGGTTGGTTTCTCAAGGTTATAGGCAAGAAGAAGGGATTGATTATGATGAAACCTTTGCCCCTGTAGCCATACTTGAAGCCATTAGATTGTTCCTGGCCTATGCCTCCTTCAAGAAATTCAAGTTATATCAAATAGATGCGAAGATTGCATTTCTAAATGGTGAACTACAAGAAGAAGTTTATGTAGCTCAACCGCCAGGATTTGAAGACAATAAATATCCTAATCATGTCTTCAAACTCAAAAAGGCCTTGTATGGACTCAAACAAGCTCCAAGGGCATGGTATGACACTCTATCTAAATTTCTTATTGAGCAAGGATTCTCTCGAGGTAAAATTGATACAACCTTATTTATTGCTAAACACAAAGGTCATTCATTATTAGTTCAAATATATGTTGATGATATTATTTTCGGGTCTACTAATGAAACTATGTGTGTTAAGTTTGAGAAGCTTATGAAAGGTAAATTTGAGATGAGTATGATGGGAGAGTTGACATTCTTTCTTGGACTCCAAATCAAGCAATGTCATGATGGAATCTATATCAACCAAACCAAATACACCAAAGACTTGATCAATAAACTTGGGCTTGAAACTTCTAAGCCAGTTGATTACCCAATGCAAAAGGCCTGCAGTTTGGATCGAGATGAACAAGGTAAGAAAGTGAATCAGACACTCTACCGAGGTATGATTGGCTCTCTTCTTTACTTAACTGCAAGTAGGCCAGATATAATGTTCAGTGTGTGTGTTTTTGCTAGATTTCAAGCTGACCCTAGAGAATCTCATCTTATAGCTGTTAAACGTATTATTAGATATTTATGTGGCTCTGTTAATCTTGGACTTTGGTACTCCAAAGAATCCACTTTTGATCTATTAGGTTATTCAGATGCTGACTTTGTATCTTGTAAGATTGACAGAAAGAGCACTAGTGGTACATGTTAGTTCCTTGGATCTCGGCTTGTATCATGGTCCAGCAAGAAACAAGCGTCGGTTTCAGTCTCAACCGCTGAAGCTGAATACATAGCGGCTGGAAGCTGTTGCTCTCAAATTCTCTGGATGAAACAGCAGTTGGAAGATTATGAAGTATTTGAAAAGAATTGCCCTATCTACTGTGATAGTACTGCAGCAATTTCTATCTCCAACAATCCAGTTCAACACTCAAAAACCAAGCATATTGACATAAGATATCATTTCCTCAAAGATCATGTTGAAAAGAAGAATATTTTTCTAGCAAAGGTGGAACCGATGATCAAATTGCTGATATCCTCACCAAACCGCTTGAAAATTCAAGGTTCTTTCACTTACGAGGAGAAATGGTTTGCTGGAACTTACTTAATATATTTCATGCCTATTTATTGTTCTAATAATATCTGTTAAGTATTTTGGCTCTTCTAATAAAAAGCAAATAGCTAGCGGTTCTATCAAATATTAAACAGCAATAATAAAGGTTCGGCTGAAGATTCCACTCAAACCGAACAGTCAAGAAGAATATCTTCAGTTTGATCCAAACCGGAGCGTGAAAGAAACGACTCGGTTTGATCTACTGAAATCGAATACGAATCTGAGAGATATCGGTTTCATCAAAACCGATAATGAGGAAAAGGTAAGTCGGTTTACTCAAACCGCTCAGGTATGGTTAATTGCAGTTTAGTCCCTTCTTTATGTCATTTCATTCTTTAATGACCTTTTTGCAATTATCTCTGCCTCATTTAATGCGAATCGACAGGTACGCTGACGGTTAAGTTTTCCTCAGCCGTCATGGCCGCTCCACTACCCGAGGTGGTTAATTGAGTATAAAAGACAAACTAAATTTTAATTTAACTTTTTACCTTCTTACTCTTTTTAGCAAAATCTCTCTCTTCTCTCTCTCCTCTGCACTCTCTCTGCATTCTCTTTGTTCTCACTCTAAAAATTTCATACTTAAACGATTTTCGAAATGGCACCAAATAAAACCATTGATCTTGCTTCTACTTCTACATCGTCCAAACCATCTAAGCCCGATATGGTATGAATTTCTAAAGCCTAACTCAGTATTTTTTTATCCGCCATTGTTGCTTGAAAAAGCTTGTTCATTTTCTTCATCTTCATTCCCACCAATCAAACTTTCTCCTACCTTTTCAAAACCTCTTATTCCCAAACCTCAAATTAAACCTCTCTCTCCATTACATCAGAATGTGGAGAAATCCCTTAACTTTGCAATGGATGCCTCCTCTCTCAAAGCTTCCAAAGCCAAATCTATTCCAGAACTCATTCCTTCACCTAATCTTTTCCTCCCTATCTCCTCTCCTCCTAAACCTTCAACTTCTAAACCGTCATCTGTTCAGTTCTCTGAAGAACAGTTGGCTGAGATTTATAAAGCCTTTCCCAACCTTAAACCTTCTACTCAAACCGTGCCTGAGCAGACCGAAAAGTCTGAGGCTGCGGTTCAGCCTGAGCAGACCACAGTGTCTGAGGCTGCAGTTTTGCCTGAGCAGACTGATGCGTCTGAGTCATTAATTGAACCTGAGCAAGGTGATGAAATTCTTGAGGTTAAACCGCAAAAGAAGAGAAGGAAGTTGATAAAGAAATATGAGTTTGTGGAACACTGGCAGACAAGGCCACCTGGTGCAGTAGACTTCAGTGAGGCTCAAGACAAGAAGGATCACTCACCTCTTGAAGGTGCATTTGCAAAAGAATTAAGAGAAAGAGCTGAGATGAGAAAGGCAGGAATTGACCCAATGATGGTTGAAATCTCCCCTCCTTCACTTAAAAGAAAACTGAACTTTGATTCACCAGAGCATACTCCATCTCCATCTTCATCTCCTGATTTACCATATGCTCCTACAACGGTTTTGCCAACTCCGGTTTTGCCATCTACTTCTTTGTCGGTTCAACCGCTGCCTCTTCCTTCAGTTCAACTACTGGTTATGACTTCAGTTCAGACTTCAGTTTCTTTCATAAACTGACACCAAAGAAAAGGAAGAGTGCCACAGAACTGGCATCTTATCTGAAGAGGTTCAAGGCTGAGACTTTAAGGGAAAGAAGGGCTGGAGCTCGTGCCCGTGCCGCCGCCAAATCCGAAGACATATTTTTAAAGGCTGGCCGCCCCAACCCTTATGCAATTTTTCCCAAGGATGATATGGAAGCATTTGTTGATCAAATCATTATCTCTGTTGCAGAACAGATCATTGCTGAAACCGCCTATCAGGTTCTCATGGATCCTTTTCTTGCCTCTCAATTCTTTCTATACTTTAACTGTCATTGCATTCCAAACCTATACCGCCTATTCATTTGTAACGCCCATCCTTATTATCGTTAAATATTTGACATATTTGTTAAATACTTGAACTTGCATATTATGTGTTAGTTTTACTTGGGTTAAATCTTTAACTGCTTTAAATAGTTAAGGTGGTTAAATGTCTAGTTTTGACTTTTGGGTCATTTGTGAAAATTTGACTTTAGGGGTCTTTTTGTTAAAAGTGAAACTTGAGGGGCCTAAGTGTCATTTTTGAAAGTTGAAAGGATAAATGTTGTTTGCCTTCTTCTCTGAGGCAAATTTCCCAAATCTTTACGTTGCTCTTCCTCTGTTCTGAAAAGCTAGGGTTAGAATTTTCCCTATTCCCGACTCCTCGAGTTTAATTATCCCTCCGTTCTTGATTCCGATCCCGGATTAATATTCGTGGCGTTGAATAGAGCGTTCCAGGCCGAACAGAAATAAGTTTGGGTCAACTTGAATTTTGACTAGGTAAGTTATTAGCTCCCCCTTACTTGTAATAACATGCATAAATGTTATTCTCAATACTTGTGATTGTTAATTTTGTGTTTGGGGTGATTTTTGTGGTACTTGTAATTGTGGGACAAAGGGAGTAAAATTCTACTGTGAAAGGGAATAACTAGAAATGAAAGTAATAGTTTTGGAACTTGTATGCGCTCCTTGGTATTGTTAAATGTTAGTGAAAAGTTACTCCTAAGCTTGGGACGGAGAATTGTTAAGTTTGAACTCAGGGGAAATTTACCAAATTGTGCTGAGCACGGTCGTGCGCCTTTAATTGGCACGGTCGTGCCAAATATCGCCTTTAGGCAAAATCTCTCGGCAGAGTTAGCACGGTCGTGCGCCTTTTATGGGCACGGTCGTGCCAAAAATGAATTTTGGGTGAAAATCCCTCGGCAGATTTAGCACGGTCGTGCGCCTTTTATGGGCACGGTCGTGCCGAAAAGGAATTTTGTGTGAAAACCTCTCGGCTTTGATAGCACGGTCGTGCCACTTTTGCACGCACGGTCGTGCCAAGTGGAAATTCTGATTTTTCCTTCTTGAATTGTTTCCTTCATAACTTTCTATAGGAAAGTCGGAATCAAGATCCGAAAGAAGCTGAATAACCTAGACTCAGAGGGCTATTCAAAGACTAAATTAATGAGGTTTTAAAGTGATTGTCTAGAGAACTTAGATAGGTGTTTTAGGACATTGAACATAAGTATAAGAGTAGTATCTCTTCTTTATGTCTTGAAAGTGCTATGAACAAGCACTAATGTGTTATACTTGTTGTGAATCCAATGATTGTACACCTTAGAGGCATTAGCATAAGGTCTTAGACTTGAACATCCTAAGAATAAGATTGGATTTGGTAAGAGTAAATGTATAACTCTTATACTTGTTTGAATGTCCAAAGATTGGAAGTTATAACTTGAAGTATAAGACCTTAAAAGCTTGTACGTGATTTGAACATCCAAAGAATTGGATTAAGACTTGAATATAAGATAATAAAATCTTGTACTTGACTTGACACCAATACATATGTATGGTAGTGAACTAGAAAGTGCTATAAGTAAGCACTAACGTGTATGAGACATGTTCTTGTTGTGTATGTGCAAACATTGCATACATTTTCTTGATACAAGGTGACTTCTTGATTACTTGAAGCATGTTCCTTGTTGAGCTAGTCCACTACATTTGGATTAGTTCTTCTCCCGTTGTTCAAGTAAATATCTACTTGTACTTTCTTGTGTGAGTCCAGCTGGTTCTCCTTGCTTGTTCGAAAATGTATAGGTTCACGCTTGTCGCGAGAGCTGGGGTTTAAGTGACAATCGGGTCCCTATGTATTTCCGCCCGACCCCTTACTACCGGCCATAGTAAGGGCATAGCTTCCTTAGTTGGAGCAATAAGCCTGACTTAAGTGAATGCTAAATTCCCGTCCCGAACACCTCATGAATAATCATGAGTACTGATATTGAGAATGACACTGGTTACCGGGTCTTCTGATATATACTGAATAATCAGTTCCTGTTATTGATCGTGATGTCAAAGTAATACAAGCTTCGACAACAATGGTATTCTTGGGAGGAATAAGGAAGGAAGCAATATCCTTATAACTTGCTTGTTTAGCTTATGTGCTGATTGATGAGTGGATTATCCTCTCATATACTTGTTACTTGATGATACTTGAGATATGATTATTTGAGTATATACTTGAATTGCATGATAACATGTCATGTAGTTGCATCTAATAGCTTACTGAGATTTATCTCACCCTTTATTTGCTTTCCCCCCCAGGAAAGGAAGGATAGTGCGTAGTGAGGCTCGACATAGTTGGGAGCTTGCTTCGCAGGTCGTGATTATTTTGGGGCTTGTGTCCTTTTACACTTGGTGAGGACGATGTATTATGGGTTTTGTAACTCCTTATTTTGGGTAGACAGTCTTGTCAGTTCTTGTTGTCACTAGACATCTTGTATAGTACTCTTAATGCCAGCTTATGTGCTAGGCATGTTTCCGCTGTGTATGTATTAAGTTTGGTTTTGAATTTTCTTGTCTAGAACTCGTGTTGTGAGCTAGTATAGCTCCTTACTCTAGAATATATATATCATGTCAGTTTGTTAAACAAATGTCATTAAGTTTCTTGTTTCCCGTTAGGCACTCCCATCCAGGTTCGAGGTTCTATTAGGGAATCCCGGGACCTGGGGGCGTGTCAGGGCAAATAGAACATTAGTACCCCAAAGTTTTATATGAGTTGTAATTTAGGTCTTAATGTTCCAATTTTGGCAATTTGGTGCCTAATGTTCACATTTTGTGACGAAATGAGTCTTTTTGAATGATAATGGATGGAAGCTAACAGAATTAACGAAAAATCTAACGAGCTTATTTGAAACTTGCATTTTTTACCCATAAAGTTCAATAATTATTTATGTTGACCCTATTTTGTTAAAAACTTACAACTCCTAAAATTATATACTTCATCCGTCCCAGCACAAGTAGAACTAGAGGAGTTTGCACACTAATTAAGAAAAAATAGTAAATGTGTGGCAGAAAATAAAGAGAAAGAATGAGTGGAGTAAATAGTAGTGTTAGTTGTATAAATTGAGTGGTGAAAAATGAAGAGAGATAATGAGTGGATAAATAGTAATGTTGATTGAATAAATTGAGTGGTGGAAAATGAAGAGAGAGAATGAGTGGGGTTGATACATTTCCATTTTGGGCAGTCTCACTTTTAGTGGGACGTCCCCAAAAGGAAAGAAGTTTCACTTGTGGTGGGACGGAGGGAGTATATATATATATATATTAATAAAAGAATATATATTTTAATTATTCCAAAAAAATATTAAATATCAAAGTAAAATATTGTTTATCATTTAAAATTATATATTTTTTGTATAGTAGTGAAAATTATAAAAATAAAAATACCTTACACTAAAGTCATTTATATTTCTAATTCCTTAAGTAAAGGGTTAAAATTATGTTTAAAAAAAAAGTAAAGGGCTAAATTTAGATATTAGTCAATAGATAATAGGCTTAAAAAAACTTATTTTAACCTAAATTTGCTTGAAAAGAGAAAATAAAAAATTAAACCTAAACTTCTAGCTTCTTCGGCTTTTTCCCCCCCCCCCCCCCCCCACCAACCACCCACCCACCCACACACACACACCAGTCACCTTCACATCTCTTCTTCTCCCATGCTTTCTCTTACTCCCACAACGCCAACTTGCCTTCCTAGGTAAGAAATGCAATTTTTAAAGAAGCTCGTTAACTTTTTCGTTAATTTCGTTAGCTCCCATCCATGACCATCCAAAAAAAGACCCATTTCGCCACACAAGATGAACATTAGGCACCAAATTGCCAAAATTGGAACAGTAGGACCTAAATTGTAACTCATATGAAACTTTGGGGCACTAATGTGCTATTTGCCCTAAAATAATACATAATTTATTTTCATCTCTCTATATTTTATCATGGTATCAGAGCTTTATTATTTATAATACTTTTATACTTTGAGAAAATATTATCACGATCATCATCATGACTCAGTCTAGCCCACTAGTTGATCGAACAATCAGCCAAACATACGCCTTCTCAACAAACTCCTACATCAAAACCTCTGAATGCTTGATCTCCGGCTATTATCTCCAGCAAACGCCTAAAAACCAAGAGGAATTAGGATTTCTCTCTAAACCATAGAATCAAAGAACGATTACAAAAGTTGGCTTTTTTTATCCAAAAAAAAAAAAAGAACTTAAAATTTTGCTCTTGCTCTTTAGCAATTTTCCCTCCCTCAAATATTCCGGCTATCACCATAGTGATAATCCGCCACCACATCAACCATATTAACATCACTTCCACTGAAAACTGTCATGGATGCTTCTTCGCGGCACGAGATGTGCATGACAAACATGCTGATGACATGCAATCACTTAACTGGCCTTTAATGTCTCTTTGTGGCACAAGTAGTGCTAGAAAAACACGTTGATGGAAGACCACCTTAAATCTGTAGTGTCGTTCATTACAAAAACAATGATTATATGTCGTTCACTCTAAAAATGACTTTAAAAACAGTTTGAAAAACATGACTTTTTATAATTAAAAAAAATAGTTTCTCTAAAAAAAATCTTGCTCAACAATGCATAATTCAACCATCTCTTTACCAAATAATCCATTTATAGGACTAGTGCATTGGTGAGAAGTATTGCTACAAAGTAATTCTATAAAAAGTAAAAAAAAATAAAGATTCTTAAACAAATAGAAGTGGACAAACAACCCTTTAACCACTTACCTTGTTACAACATTTAATAGATAAGTGTCATATTAGAAGCATTTTGAACTCATTAAATAGTAAAATCCAAACACATTAATAGCATAGTTGATTATTAGGCAAAAGAGAACATTAGGAAGATACATATGTACACATCCTAATCCGCATAATTAGCTTGTTTCCAAACTATTCTATTTTTTCTTTATCATATGGATATTATTAAAGAGTTATTGTTTCTTAGTAGGACTCTACTTGTATTTCTAATTTGATTTAGTTACCTAATTTGGTAAATATTAGTAATATTTAATAATATTTCATCTCCCAATTTTTTGGTATGAATTTTATTTATGTATAAATGTTTATATATATATATATATATATATATTATATATATATATATATATATATATATATATATATATATATATATATATGCAACGTTACAATAAAATTGAAGCGACAAAAAGAACATGATTTATTTATTTTTTTGAACAAAGGAACACAATATATTTTGTAGTAGTGAGCTTTCATTTTTTGATTGTCGCAAAAAAGTGTTTTGTTACAAAATAAAAATAATCTCAATCAATTTGACTATGATAGAAACAATGCTAATAATTACTAATACTCCTATACTAATATTTTTTTTTTAAAATAGTTTAACAAGATTCCTAAAAGAGTAGTTTAACAACAAAAAAATGTTTGTACACGAGCAGCATCTTGAGCAGGTTTAAGTCTACCAGTCATAGAATTTTTGAGTTAATATCCCTCGAGCTAAAATTGAGATTATGTGATTTTAAAATTTCAAAAAAAAAAAAAAATACTAATTTAACAAGATAACTACAACACTTATTAGAGTTACCTTATTAGAGTACTTATCTTAATACAAACATAGAAAACAAAATGGCAAAAACTTAACATCAATTCAAACCCACAAATTTTTAGAAAGAAGGTCATAAATACGACTACTTTTCTAACTTTTTTTTTCTTCACAAATACCCTTTTCTCTCTCTCTCTCTCTCTATCTCTTTGTTTGTTAGTGTGGATTATGTTAAATTAATTTTTGAAAATAACACGCGTTAATTGAAAATCTTTATTAGTAGTAGAAATATAAATTATTTTCTCTTTCAAGAATCACACCTTTCCCTCTCTTCTTTGAGTTGTACATAACATATACACACATATATACAGGGAAAAAAAAAGAAAGTAAAAAACAGATTCACGAAATTTGCATTTGATTAGAACTGTTAAACCCACGTTGGGTTTGCTCTCAAATTGTGTTTCTCAGTTCTTCCCTCAGCAATTCCAGGTACTTTTTTCTCTCTCGCTTTCTATTCGTATGTGTTCAATTGTGTGAGTATTTTTTTTCTGTCTGTTAATCCGTGTTTATGTCTCTGCAATCTGTATATGGGTTTGAGTATTTCAACCCATGTTGATTTCTTTTTAATTTATTTTGTGTTGAATGTTTGTTTTTGAAGGTATAATATGCTGTTTTCGTTGGTTGTAAGCACGAATGTATAATTTTTCAGTAAAGATATAAATTTGGGTACTGAGAATTTGGGTATATGTATTTGATTTTGATTTTATTTGATTTGATTAATTGTATAGTGTGTTTGGGTCAAAAAGTTGTGATGATGGCTTGTTAATTCAGATACACTTTAATTTGGGTGAGATTTTATTTGAAATTGGATTGTCAAATTTGCAATTTGTCAATGAAGCACATGACTTGTGGGTTGCTTGTGGAGGATATTGAGGGTTGAAGGCTTGAAGCCACATGTGTTTTTTTGAATTAGTATAAGATGGGAGAATTGCCTTTTTTTGGTTTAGAGGGGGTGTTTTCTTCAATTAATGAATTCAGTTCTTTTGTTCGGTTTCGTTAGGTATTGTAGAGTTTAAAAACCTCGAGCACAATACAATGTATTTATTTCGTACGCGTGATTGCCTTGAAATAGTTATTTTGTTTGCGTGATCAGTGTACTCTGATTAATGTTTTGCATTTTTTGGGTGATTTTGTTTTGTTTTTGTAATGATCTTGTTTGCTTTTCAATATGTTCTTATTGTTTCAGGGCGTGCATTTGTGATTTAAGGATCTTTCTTCGTTTGACCAGTTCTTGATCTTGTCCACTGTGTAATGCTGGGCTGCTCTTGCAGCTATTATTCATGGTAAATATGAAATCAGTAGATGAAAAGAAAATGGTAACTTTTGCTCGCAATAATATGGTTGCTAGGAAATCGAAAGAGGGTTTCAGGATTATTGTGACGGTCCTTCTTGGAATTGCCATTGGATTCTTAATAGGAATGTCGTTTCCTATACTTTCATCATATAGGGTATGGGTCCTTTTCTTTAATCGTCCCCTAAGATTATGCTCCTTTCTGACAAGGGTTTTGATTTAATTGGCCCTAGTTTACCTTTTTCTTGTATTTTGACACTATTTTTGTGTTGGGATCATATTTGTCAGCTCAATTTTAATGCTACCATGGAGGAGCAAATTGGTGATATTGTTAGTGAAAATGTCTCAACTGAAGTTAAAATTCAAAAGAAATCATCAGGGGTATTCCTCGTTCCCTTCTTGATCTTACAATTATTTGATAGTACTAGTGATTTGCACTGGTGTACAAGTTTTGAAAGTTTTTTAATGTGTTCAGATTTGGGTTCCCTCAAATCCACGAGGAGCAGAAAGACTACCGCCAGATATTGTTGCAGCTGAATCAGACCTCTATCTTCGCAGATTGTATGGTAAACCTAGTGAGGTGCGAATCTTTTTAATTCAAAAATCTGTCATCTGGATTAATGGTTTTCTTTTCTTTATTTATAGAAAAAACATTTTTTTTTGAGGTTGCTCGACTTGATATTTGCAGGATTTGACGATTAAACCAAATTATCTAGTGACCTTCACCGTTGGTTATAATCAGAAAAAGAACATTGATGCAGCAGTCAAGAAGGTGAATCTCTCTTTCCGTCCCTGCCCCTCTCTCCGCCTCCTCTCTCTTGTTCTCGCCTTCCTAATTTTTGTTTCTCGTACAGTTTTCAGAGAATTTTACCATCCTTCTCTTTCATTATGATGGCCGAACAACAGAATGGGATGAATTTGAGTGGTCTAAGCGAGCCATTCACGTTAGTGTTCTGAAGCAAACAAAATGGTATGAAATTATTCTTAATATTAACTATAAATGTGGTCTACTTGAGTAGTAAGTAGTCCCCTATAAAGGGTAGTGCAGTTATTGACCGGTGGCTTGTCTGAGTGTTGATCCGTAGCCTATTTATGTGACATATACATATATACATAAACATTATATATGCGTATACATATATACATACACATACACACATACACACATACACACACACACATATACATATGCACACATATACATATACATATACATATACATATACATATACATATATACATTATATACATATACATATACATATATACATTATATACATATACATATACATACATACATGTACATAGGAGTACATATACATACATATACATACATAGAGTATATATTAGACTAGTGTTTAGTTGATGAAGGCTGACAGTGAACTTTTCTTTAGGTGGTACGCCAAGAGATTTCTGCATCCTGATATTGTAGCGTCATATGACTACATATTTATGTGGGACGAAGATCTCGGGCTTGAGCATTTCAATGCTGAAGAGTGAGTGTTAACTTCCAAATTTCCAATTTCGTTAAATTTTTCAAAACCATCAACTCTCAAGATTATCATTAAACATTTTCAGATACATAAAACTTGTTCGTAAGCATGGCTTAGAGATATCACAACCTGGCTTGGATCCTCGTAGTAGAGGGACGACATGGCAAATGACAAGACGACAAGGTGGTGGGGAAGTACACAAGTATGTTTATGCTCGAAACAACTTTTTCAATCAATACAAGATTTATTCTATTTATTACGTTCCCTTTTAACAAAAACCTTAAAACTTTTCTTGGTTAATTTATGATAGAAAGACAACGGAAAAACCAGGCTGGTGCAGCGACCCACATTTGCCTCCATGTGCAGCGTACGTATTCTTTATTATTAAAGCAATTTTCTAATTATTTTCTAGTAGAATCGGGTGCCTATTCTTCTGTCATCTAATGCAGGTTTGTTGAAATCATGGCCCCTGTATTTTCTCGAGAGGCTTGGCGTTGTGTTTGGCATTTAATTCAGGTTTGTTATTGTGATTTAAAGTTTATTTCCTTCATTATTCAGCTCTAGCTGGTTGTACAAACTTTTTAAGTGCACTTTATTTTCGGGATTATGTAGAATGACTTGATTCATGGATGGGGTCTTGATTTTGCCCTCCAGAAATGTGTCGAGGTCAGTTATTCTTCGTTTTCTCTCTTCTGATTATACTTGGGAGACATTATTCAGCATCCAAAGGTATTAATGCGTATGTTTTTTTCTCTGAAAATAGCCTGCGCATGAGAAAATTGGAGTCGTAGATGCTCAATGGATTGTTCATCAAGGCCTTCCATCCCTCGGGAGCCAGGTAAACACATCATTTCCGAGCGTTGTTCTTTAGCTTTGTGCATGTACATTTTCACAATGACGGACCCAGAACCTTTATTAAGAGGGTGCACAAATCTATAGTAATATAAAAACAAGAAAGTCACCATTTTTAGAATGTGACCCTTATGCACCTCCAAAATAGGAAAGTTGGGTAAATATGGTCAAATATGTCATTATCTTTAATTTGGCACAAGTAGTCAACTTTGCATGTAGATTGATTTTTACATGATACTCCTCCGTCCCGGTTTAAGGTTCTTAGTTTGACTTTGCACGCTTATTAAGAAATCAAGTGAAAAACAAAGAAAAATTGGTCAAAAAAAGTAGGGAGGTGAGGATATAATTGTCCTAAACACTATTCATAAAACAAATGGGTGGAAAGGAAGTTAGGTAAGTATTGTTTTTTTTGTAATAAATGAACTTTTTGTGGGCAAGAAAGCACTATTCATATTTTTCCATTCATGGAATAAATCAACTAAGAACCTTAAACTGAGACATACCAAAAAGGAAAGTAAGAACCTTAAACTGGGACGGAGGGAGTACTTTTTAATTTTTTTATTTAGTGAAAAAATAAATATTGATCAATATATAGTGACAAATTACTAATTGATATGGATAAAAGGCGTTGAAGTTTTTGCATGTAGATTGATTTTTATATGATACTTTTCAATGTGTCATTCTTATTCAGCTTATTAAAATTTATTTAAAATGAGTATAAGTAACAGACCGTGCATTGCACGGGAGTAGCACTAGTTACACTATAGTTTCAAAATGTAAAAATATGAAGAAAAAAAATATGCTTGTTTTGGGAATCGAACCCATAACCACAAGGTTAAGAGAATAGCATGTGCCCTGCTGATCTAGACAAACTTTTTAATCAAATGGATGCACTTGCACCCATATGGTTTTTCTTAGGTCTGCCACTGCTCGTTATTAGACTCTCACATGGAATATTCGCCTCTTTTTATAGGGACAAGCTCAGGATGGCAAGGCACCATGGCAAGGGGTAGGCCTCTCTTTCTCTCTCTCTCTCTCTCTCTCTCTCTCTCTCTCGTGTATCAATCTGCTTACTCGTTACATTTTTTGCTGGTGCAGGTGAGGGATAGGTGTAAGAAAGAATGGGCAATGTTTCAGGCTCGGGTAACAGAAGCAGAAAAAACATATAACAAGTCCGTTGGGATCGATCATTCCAAAATGAAATCTCATAAAAAGACTTGGTGGCAAAATCAGAAGGTAGAAGAATGAGCGGGTAACATGTCAGATTCGGCGTATAAGAATGAACGGGTAATGTGTCAGACTCGGCTTATAGCCATCAAATTGAAGTTAACCTTATACAAGAATTGATCATTATTTTCGGTTTAGGTCTTGTAGAGGGTAGATATATATATACATAAATCCGAAATGTAATTTTGGAGACGGATTATTATAAATGCAGATTTAGTTAGTTAACTGATGGATTTTTCTTGGAGGATGGTACATTTTTTATGGATTATTGTCATGGGGATTTAGCAGATGAATTTGCTGCAAAAAATGAACTCTATAAAGTGCACTTGAAATGAGCAATGATTTTTAAGCAGTGACTCAAAAATAATATTCATATTGGAGTATGTGGAGTAGGTATAATGAGTATGAAAAGTAGAATTAGAAATAGAAAGTTAGATAGAGAATATTAATTGATAGTTGTTATTTTTTATTTATTTTAGAGAGAATGAATAACTGCTGTTAGTATGGTAACAAGTTATTAATGAATATTATATATTCCTAGCATATATTGTAAATATCATGTTACCAAACATAGAGATTGTATCTTGTAAACCAAGCTAGATTATTTTAGAACATTAGTTTCCTTTTTGTATTAGTTTTCCTAATTAGATTAGGACTCTAGAATACTCTTTGTAATAGGGGTGTAAGTGGTTCGGTTCAAATCGCGGTTTGAGACCAAATCGAACCAAACCATGCAGTTTGGTTTGGTTTTCAAGCACCAATGGTTCTGTCCAGTCTCAAATATTGGCAAACCACATGATTCGGTTTGGTTTGTGGTTTGACCTTCCCAGACCAAATCAAACCGAACCAAACCAAACCGTAGTTTGAGACCGCGAGACCGAACTGCCAAACCAAACTGCATTACATAAACTAATCCTAATCACAGTTTCACATCTTATTTAATATTTTTGCATATTTATTATTAGATCAATAAGAACGCCTACATTGCATTGACTATTCCTAACTCCCATTTTGTATTTTATTTAATATTGATTTCATCGTTTGTTATCTTCATTGCGATTTGCGATACATAAATTACTAATTTCTCTCCACGATCTATATTGTAAAGTGTTTTTTTTTCCTTTGGCCTCTCTCTCCCTCTAGTCTATCTCTTCATCCGACTTTCCTCTTCAAGACCCACATCTTTCGCACTTCTTCCATGATCACGGAAAATTAAACAAATGTAATAATGAGTGAATCGTGATTTGAACCATAGTCTAAACTATGGTTTGAACCAAACCGAACCAAACCATAGCGGTTTGGTTTGGTTCGGTTTGAAATTTTTCATGGTTCGGTTCGATTTGGAATTTTCACAAACTGATGACTAGTGGTTCGGTCCGTAAATCCCCCCAAACCGAACCATTTACACCCCTACTTTGTAACCCTATGTATATGTATCACTAGCATCAATAATATTTGAGTCTCTCAGATTAATTAATCATCTCTCCATGTATGATTGGCTCCGACTATCTCCCTCTCTAATCCTTGACACAAGTGTGTCATATTGAATAAAGAATTACTTCATTCGCAAAATAATATTTTCATTTGTCATTTCTCATTTTACTAAAAAAATCTTTTCATTTTCATAATGAACTTAAAAGTGAATAACAAGACAAGACATGACTAATGAAGCAAATGTTCATGTTTTAAAAAATATTAAAAATTATTTTAAAATAGAAACAATATTATAAAATTCATTTTAAATATAATAACTTATAATTGGAACAATTAAAAAAGAGATTTGTACCCTTTATTATTTATTATCAGGGGACGAATCGAGTACTCCTTTTGTGCCATTTTAAGCTTCAAAGATTTCCCGTTTGGATGTCTCATTTTAAGTTTTAAAAACCAGAAAAAGAAAGTTTTTAAATTTATTTATTTATTGAGCCCTACATATCATATACACAACAATCTAATAAATACCCCCTCTATCTCCAAACAAACTTCCCATAAAATGTTAGTAACAAGAATTAAGAAAAGATGGTTGAAAAAGTATATGGTGTGAGTGGAAAGGAGAGAGAAAATTGAGTAGAGAATAGTGAGTAGATAATTATTGTGAGTGAAAATGAGAGAGAAAGTAGAGGGAATATTTTCTTTTTTGATAAATGAGAGTTTTCAAAGGAACGCCCAAAATAATAAGATGAGAAATTTGTTTCTTTATTCCATTTTCTCTCCCACTCACTTTATATATTCACAACACTATACCTTCCTATCTATATTTTATAATCCCTCTGTCTTAGAGTAAGAGTTTTACTTTCTATTTTGATACGTCCCAGAGTAAGAGTCTCTTTCTTAAAATAACAAAGAATCTTTAATATCCATCCCACTCATTATCTCTTTTACTTACTTTTATACGCACAACATCAATCAACTTACTATTATCTCTCACACATTTTCTCTCCTACTTTACTTTTACACTCACGACACTTACTTTACTTCCAAAATTTCTTAATCACCGTGCAAATGGGAGGCAGGACTCTTACTCCGGGACGGATAAGAGTAATATAATACTCTTTCCATCTAATTTTAAATTGCACAAAATTGTTTTTTCAAGAAAATTAAAGAAAAAATGAAAAATGTGATGTGTTTTGAGTGTTGATAGTTTGGTAGGAGAGAGAAAGTGGAGTAGGATGTGTTAGTTGATTGAGTATGCAAGTGAGTAAAAACTTTCTATCTTTAGATTTTGCAATTTTTATGGACAGTCAAAATAACATACTCCCTCCGTCCCAGCACAAGTAGAACTAGAGGGTTTTGCACACTAATTAAGACAAACTAGTAAACGTGTGGTAGAAAATGAAGATAAGATAATGAGTGTAGTAAATAGTAGTGTTAGTTGGATAAATTGAGTGGTGGAAAATGAAGAGAGAGAATGATTGGGATAAATAGTAGTATTAGTTGAATAAATTGAGTGGTGGAAAATGAAGAGAGAATGAGTGGGGTTGAAACATTTCCGTTTTGGGCCGTCAAAGTTTTAGTGTGACACCCTAAAAAGGAAAGAAGTCTCATTTATGCTGGGAAGGAGAGAGTATTTTGTAATTTAAAATGAGACGGAGAGAGTAATTTTCATCTTCTTTTATTTTTAAGCTTAAAATGAATGGATAGAGTTCCCATGATGTCGGCCCCAAATTTGATTTTCATGGGGAAAATCATAAACCAGAGTTAAACCAAACGCGGGAAGAATTAAGAGAGAAAAATTAAATTAGATTAAAAAAAGATCCCACTATAATAAAATGGCGTTAACGCGGTTTTCCACGGAGAGATAACGACACCCCGCCATAAGGCGCCATTCCATTAGTCCTCGTACCAATCCCATCGTACACGTGTCAATCCCTTATTCTACCACTATTCCTAGTCACGACCCATGCTAACGTCACTCAATCTAAATCTCACACGGAAACGTCACACGTGTCACCACTTCCTTAACCATGGTTAACTTATCCTAGTTTAGGATAACCATATTCCTGTATTTATTTATTAACATAGGACACACACTTCACATTCACAATTTCACACGCAAACATTAAATCTCCTTCTCTCTCTCTCTCTCTCTCTCTCTCTCTCTCTCTCTCCTACTACTGTTTGGAAACAGGGATGGGTTTATACAACATGTCTACTCCATCTGAAGGATTGCTTCCTGTCCTGGTTATGAACACCGTTATCTCAGTAGCTTTACTGAAGAACACCGTTAGATCCGTTATGTTTCAAGTTATGGGGGGTCTTTCTGAAAATTCATCAAACTTGGGGGACGAAGAAGAACAACAAAACGAGGAAGAAGAAATCGAGAACCCAGAAACTGGGGTGTTTGGATTCGGAAGTAGGAGTAGGAGGAGGATATCCATAACCCGATTTGAATCACTATGCAAGAACAGGGGGTCAATTGGGGATAGTGGAAACCGGAATAGCGAAAATGATAGTAATTGTTGTGTGTGTTTGTGTGGATTTGAAGCGAAGGATGAAGTTAGTGAGTTGTTGTCTTGTAAGCATTTCTTCCATAAGGGGTGTTTGGATACATGGTTTGATAACCAGCAGCATAGTACTTGTCCTCTTTGTCGTTCCGTGCTATGAAGACTTGTACCCTTGGGAGTGTATGAAGTTATTAATGGAGGATGTGTAGTACTTTCCTCTCTATTTTTCGTGTTTTTTTTCCGTCTTTTCCCACTATTTTTGGAAAGTGGGTGTGATGGTTTGTAGAAATTATAACTTGTAGATGCTTTAACAACTTGTACTCTTGTTCTATAAAAAACTACTCCTCCGTCCCAGTTTAAGTTTAAGGTTCTTACTTTCTTTTTTGGTATGTCTCAGTTTAAAGTTTTTAGTTTTTTGGTATGTCCCAGTTTAAAGTTTTTAGCCATTTATTCTTTAAATGGCAAAGGATAGAATAGCGTTTTGGACATTTTTATCCTCATAAAGTTCATACAGTATATTACAATTACGAAAAGCTCATCACTTACCCGTTTATTTTTTACTGACTTGTTTTATATGAATGAACAATTATATTTTCCACCCACTACTATTTTTGACTCAAATTTGCCTTATTTTTTTAATAAGTGCAAAGTCAATATGAACTTTAAATAGGGACGGAGAGAGTACAATTTGTACTCTTCTTGTGTGTGGACAAAGCTGTTGGTGGAATGCTTCGAAATGGCGCAGCATGTGAACTAACGCTAAGTGTGTGACTCTGGACTCTGGTAATTGGGCTCTAATTTGTATTAATAGATCAAATTTATTTAGGTTTTATTTGTTGTTTGGTAGTAAATATTAGTATATTATTATTTCTATTACTTTTACTACTCCCTCCGTCTCCCAAAATGATCTTCTCAATTTAGCATGTTTCATTGTCTCAAAAAATTCTTCACATTTCTACAACCTAAGATTAAAAGTGCCCAAACAAAATATGACTAGTGAATCAAGTGTTCATGTTTTTAAAAAGTTTGAATAGTCAAATGTAAAGATCATTTTGGGACGGAAGGAGTATATATATATATATATATATTTTTTTTTATAGAATTTGTATAATAAATCAAATTTATTTACGTTCATTGAAATTGAAATTAAGTTGTTTTAGCAGTTGTTTCAAAATCTATTTTAGCTGTTCCAAATTCTATTTTTACAGATAAATTGGTTAGTTAGGTGACATTTTGGTCCATATGTCAGGTTCCTAGATTGTTGTTTACCAAATGTCTTCTTCCTCTATATTGAACAAGTGCATATTATTTGTGCCGTGGGATTGAGGTTAGGTCTGAATTACCTCTTAATTGATTTGATACATACATACAAATAATCAAGTATATAGAAATAATCACATGTTTTGCTTTAATATTGACCGGCAAATTTATTTAGTACTCCCTCCGTCCCAAAATGATCTTCTCATTTGCTATTTTTTATTGTCCTAAAAAGTTCTCATTTCTACAATTTAGGCTTAAATGTTCATACACACAACATGGCTAGTGAAGCAAGTGTTCCTATCCTTAAAAAATTGTCCCAAAAAGTTCTCATTTCTACAATTTAGGCTTAAATGTTCATACACACGACATGGCTAGTGAAACAAGTGTTCATATCCTTAAAAAGTTTGAATAGTCAAATGTGAAGATCATTTTAGGACGGGGGGAGTATTCAATATTCAACATTCATCGATGCAATAAGATACATACAAATAATCAAGTATAGAAATATTAAAAGTTACAAATAGAGTTTGAAGTTCCCTTGACGATAAGAGGCAAACTGCTTGAGTTACATACTAAAATCACAAGTAAATAAGTATCAATTATTTTATATCATGTAGCTAAGCTACTTATTCAATCATTTACATACACATCAGCTGAATTTCACAAACAAACATAAAATTATACTCCTTCCGTCCCCAAAAAATAGTCTTAAATCACCAAGTCAAAGTTGGTGAGATTATCTTTAAGGAACCGGGAGAGATCAATCATCCCATCGATCTGGTAGCATTGAACTTCTTATGCTCCAACCTGATAAAATCCTCCGCTTCTGCATTAATATCTTCACCGATAACACTACGTTTGCCATCAATACTAATATTTTTACAGATTGCAGAAGCGCTTTCAAAGCCATGAGCTGTTAGATAAATATTCGAGTAGGGAGGAACATCTAATAGCTTGCGTGGCATTACCTTACTCGTTGTACTCGTGTTGGCTTGGACATACGAAGAATCATATTGACGTTGATTTTTCACGTTTGAGCTCCAGTTCTTTGTCATTTTCTTGGATCTTGGTCGGGATTTTTTCGCGTATATATTCAAGGATAAAGAACCTAAAACTCGTGTTTCTGATTGCTCGATTATGAGTGTGTTAATGAACAAGACTTGTGTTTCATCTTTTATAGGGTAGTTTTTGTGGTCTGTAAAGATAACAAGGAATCTGATTCCGTTACCTACCATCCATTTTTTACCCAGAAAGTCGTTAGATTAGATTCTGCTGCATGTGACCAAGTTTTTATATGAAAACGTTTTCAAAAACATTAACTTAGGAAGTGTGTCAATCACAAATCTCTTAAGCACTGCCAAACATTTGAACTTTTGATAAATTTGCAATTTGCTCCTCGTGGTTTTAATCATTTTCCAAATAAGTACAAAAAGTTTTTCTATGGAGATATTGTGTTGAATTAAAGTTTCAATTATCCCACGTCAATTTTGAGAAAATAACTGATCAAGCATATATATCGATCGGAAAACCTCACTATTTAGCGCTTAACAAGACGTTTCAAAGGGATGACGTCACAATTTTAATATACTTGTGAATTTTATTTATTTATTTATTTATTTATTTTGCTTTTTTTTAATTGCATGTAATTCCTATCATTTTATCATCAATTGTTTTTCTTTTAATTAAGAGGTCCGACCTTGCACATACAAAATAACATTTTTGTCAATGTTGACCCTTTGATTTTTGATAAAAATTTGTACAATTATATAATTTCAATAAATTTCAAATTTTTATATGATAAATGTAATTTCTAAGGAATTTCGACCCCCTTTAGCCAAAATATTTGGCTTCGCCACTAATACGGAGTATTCGCTTAAAACTATGTCCCTTCAACAAACGTTTGCGTAAACCCTTCCCTTATCACATAGGGGGTCATAAGCAATAGTATCAAATTCAAAGGATTAGTTTGCATTTACACTTTCTTTCTAGAAGGAGAAAGAAAAAAAAGGACTTTTATAGTTGTATACTTTATTTATTCCCCCCTAAAATGTTGAACCTAGTATGGGATATACTTCACGGAAGTTGATTTAAAATGACTTATCAACCAAAAAATGGCATGCCAAACCTTTTCCAGAACCAACTCTTAAAGGGGTCCTTTTATGATTTTATATAAGATTTATACATGCATGTTTCTCTTTTAGCGAATTTGATTTTCTAAAAGTAAATTTTCTCGTATAACGACTTTAAAATGTTGGCTAGAAAAAGAATTGCGCAAGAAAATTGTAGAACAATCTTGCCGCATCATCAGTAAAGATGCACTAATTGGAATATTATAAATACACAATAGGTCTAGGTTGTTACGCATTATCATAACTACGTTACATTATTAGCGTATTCTGATTTAGTTTTATTAGTTCTTGCTTACACTTGCCAAGATATAATTGAAATTTACATATGTGAATACTTATGACGTTGTATAACATACTTACTAGATAATTTTGATGATAGAGGTTCGCGCGATATGATCAAAATCGGGCTAGAGAGCTTGAGCCGAAGTGATTTCTCTATTAAGATAGCGTAACACGAATTAATAAACATTAGAGATCAAATGTGACCTCAACTTTATAATTGATTTTACTAAACTTTTAACTATTGAATTGAATCGTTTTGTACGACTGTACGAGTTACGTTATTTTTCACATGACATGGATATGTTATCAAATGGAATATACACTCATATGAAGATCTTATGATTTGTGGTTATCTTTTTTCTTTTTTATGTTTTTTTTTTCTATTTAATATCAATAGAATAAAATTTTATAAATGAATTAAATAGAAAAAAATGGAAACAGAAATTAGGAAAAAGAAAATCCACAATCCAAGAAATTAATTCATTATTCCCATTTAGGAAAGAAAATCTACAATCTGAATTCTCTCTTCTCTTTAAGCTCGTTACTTTTGCTACTTGTTATAACTACCATCCATTATTTCGTTAAATTTTTGACGAAATTTGATATTTTCTTAACTTACTCACATTTTTCAACCACCATTTCCTTTCCTACTCCAAACTTTCAAGTTTCAACCTCTACGGCATCCAACCTGGTGGAAGAGGCAACATTGGCACTTCACGTGATCCCAAAGCACCATAATACCAAAATCTTAACGACTTTGATCAATTTTTAGTTTAGTTTAGTTTGGATTAGTTTAGTTTAGTTTTGATTAGTAGTTTTTATTTGTTTAGATTGTAATTTTATTTTTTGAGGTAAGACTCCTAAATGTCATCCCTTAAGTATAAAAGGGCAAGGTCGGTTGTCCAACTCTATATACTTTTAATTCATATTAATAAAATTATAAGGGTACCGTCCTTTTTTTCTTACATATATTATACTTCCATGATCCGTCCCGTACTTGAGAAATAGTTTAAAGAAAGTTAGTAATCTTTTGGTGAATCCATCCCTTTGAATTCGAAAATAATATAGAAAAAAATTAGCTTGAATTCAATAACAAAATAGAAAAGAAAAATTAGCTAAAAACTAAGATCATTTTTTTTTCTTTGAAGCAAGATCATTTTTTTTTTTGAAAAATCACCTAAAAGAATTGAAATTTTCAGTCACTTCTCGGATAAATGACAAAATCTTAAATGCGGCGGCCGCACCACGTGCGGTGGGTATGCCCACGGGTCGGCCCGCCCGCTCCACGATCAACCCGCCCGGCTCCAGCTCCTTCCCCATCCCCGTTGTGACACGTGTCCTTAAAAAAAAAAACCCCATTAACTTTAAAATGCTATATCTTGAGATTTATAACTCAGATTTTTTTTAAAAAAAATGCCGTTGTGTTCGTCTCGACGAGACGAATAAAACTACATAGGTCATGATATGGTTTGATTTTTTTTTTAAAAAAAACATTTTTTTACACAAAAAGTTTGAGTTGCTTTGTCAGTTGAGATGTAACACTCTGTTCTAATAAAAGTAACAGTTTCATATTAAAAAAGTAACACTTTTTACAGTCAAATGTAACAACAATTTTACAAAAAAAAAAATGGGTTTGCATTTCAATTGTTACTTTCTCAATAAAAATTTGTTACATTTCAGATATCTATAATACAAAAGGCAATGGTTTTAACCACCTCCTAAAAATACATAAAGAGCGGTCAGGATTAATAATTACATTAAAAACATAATAGGATGAATTTCATTGTAGTTTAGGTGGACGACCCAATTCTGATTTGTTTGTGATTCTCTTTGAATTTCATTGTATTATAGACTCTCTTTGAATTTCATTGTTGCGTTAGTATTTACCCAATTAATAATTTTAAATTGAATTCTCACCTTTAAAAATACTTTATTTCAAGGGTTTTGTATAATCTATCATTTCATTTGCAGCTCTCTTTGAATTTCATTGTATTATAGACTCTCTTTGAATTTCATTGTTGCGTTAGTATTTACCCAATTAATAATTTTAAATTGAATTCTCACCTTTAAAAATACTGTATTTCAAGGGTTTTGTATAATCTATCATTTCATTTGCAGCTATTTGGGTTTCAGTTTTAGATTGATGTTCTGATTTCAGCTATTTGCTGAATTGTCTCTCTTTCCTAGGTCTTTTTTCCGTAGCGCCCAACGACTCATTCGGGAGTGTCCTATTACTGTTGGTAGTTCTCTTTTGCTTTTAATTAAATGTTACATAAATTTCTTAAAGTTTTGTAATTTGAGATTATCTTTTTTGATTCATAGTTTGTGGATTGCGACAGTGCTGCTAGATCCGGGATTCCGACCGAAATTACACGTTTAGCTCAGCCATTAACAGAAGTCCCGAGAGATTGCACCCAATATCATTTTTGTAACTTCCACCTTTTCATAGTTGTCTGCTTAGTTTTGTCATTTCAATTTTATTTTTGAACTAAGAAGATTGAACTCTTTTTTTGACCCAATTTTGTCTTTATAACCATAAAGTTTTTTTTTTTTTTTTTTTTTGCTGACGATGCTCTTTTACTTCAGCAGTTCTTTGTTTTTCTCAACTTCATTGGCAAGAAATATAAGAGTTTTCCCCAGTTTCTATACAGGGATCGACATGGCCTTCTCTGCTGCAATGAACAACTAAGTTTGTGAGTTCTATTCAGACATGGACTTACCAAAATATTTTTACTATTCATTGTATACTTACAAAAGTAAAGGTTTAGTAAATGGATAGTAAGTATTTGCAATCTTTGCCATTAAGTTATACAAAAAGTAAGCATTTTCAAGTAACAATCCTTTGGTCTACCATGATTCACTAACACAACCAAATTCTGTCCGAGTAGTTGCTGCTTCCCTAATCGTGTTTGTCATTTGGATTGAAAATATATGTAGTCTTCAAAAGTCTCACCTGCACACCTATGTTCACATTTTAGATTTTTCCACTTATACATTCGTTTGAAGTTTTGATATTTATGGATGTTTCTTTAAGACTTCATCTCTCTCATATTTCTCTGTGAGTTTGATGCGTTCATCTCTCAAATGACTTAGTGCATGGTTGATATTGATGTTCAGGTCCCGACTGCATTACTAATGGCAGCAATAGATTCAGAATATGTGAAGAGAATGTCTGGTGAATAATTCATTGTGTATGTAGTAGCTTATGGACAAGTATGAGAAACATGGGAATTGTAGAGGGTGTTGATGGAGAATACCCAAATATAAATCACCTTTATGACTATGATGCCTTTGTCAGTAGTGTTCTTGCAGTGGGTTATTGTTTAGGCTCTCAAGGAGTATGTATAAATGTTTTTTTTTTTTATGATTAATATTTTCGATGATTTTACTATTTTAAAGGTTACGGAGCACAATCTGCTGAAGAGAAACAACAGGATTTCAAACTATAGAGAAACCTTAATTTAATACAGTTAATTTTGTTTACAGGGTTAAAGTTATCATTATTTCTACATCATCTACGTAGTCCTGCAGATTTCTTTGTTTTCTAAATTAGCTTTAGCTGGGAAAGGCGGTTCTAGAGTTCCATTGGCATTGCTGTGTATTAAGAAGATTAATTATGTTGTCAGCAAAAGCAAAGGTGAGTTTCTTATTTCGTTTTTCCACTTTCACTTAGCTTGCTTTGGTAACTAAAAACAATACAAGGAGATGTTAATTGACAAAATGATTTGTTGACAGGGGAAGAAGCAATTGATGCATACACTTTGACACGGAGAATCTAAAGCAGAAGCTCAAGAGGTCTTGGAGATTGTGCAACCAAGGAAAAAAGGCGGTGGTAGGAGGCTCAAGGCCAAGAATGGTGAAGATGGTGGTGGCTGCGACAGGGAGAAGGGAAAGAAGGGTGCAAAGAAAAAACCAGCAAGAAGAATGGCACTTGAAGCAGAAGGTAGAAAGGGAGTACAAGTTGAACAAGGGATAGACGGTCACGTTGAACAAGTGGTGTACGTGTATGAGTATGACTGCTTGCGTATGGATATGGGTGTGGTTACTTTAAGCAGGTGTTTGCTCCATAGTTGTTTAAAGAAATGTCATTTATGGTTATCCTGCATGTCATCCTTTGTGCTGTCATTATTGTTCCATACTGCCACCATTTCATACTGTCACCACTTCATACCGGCACCGTGCCATCTGGCACGGGCATAGTACTAGTAATGTTACATTTAAGAATATAAACTGTTACAAATTGAGAAAAAAATGTTACATTCATTTTTTATAAAATGTAACATTAGTTTAGTTTGTCAATCCTATGTTAATTTTGGGAGAAAAAAAAAGAGTTACATTTGAAAAAATGAGTGCTACATTCCTTTATAAAAAGTTTTACATTAGTTTTAGTTGCCAGTCTTTATGTTATCTTTTATCTATTGCAGCAAAATTATGGTATATTTTTTTTTAAAAAGTGTTACATTTGAAAGAAAAAAGTGTTACATTTCGTTATAACAAGTGTTACTTTTGTTGGGAGGAAAAAAAATTTTGGTTGACAAAAAAAAAAAAAAAAAAAAATAAGGCTGGCGCCGCCGCACAGCATGCGACGGTTGCAAAGGAGAGTGCCTCCAGATAAATATGATGAGAAAAATTAAATCGGATGAACTGGTTGAACCGTACAGTTCGTTCATTAGCCGGTACCGTAAACAGTTATATAAAATTCATAACCGGTTGAACGGAATTGCAAACCGAAAATCGGCTGTTTATGATCCGGTTCAAGCGAACAGGGCATATCTAATTAGGGCCGAAAACCTCCGGAATTGAATCGGTAGAATCTGATTCCATTCCTTCCCAATCTTCCGAAACCCTAATGCCCCGGACCTCCGGCGACGACGACATGACACTTTCAGCTGGTATGATCCGAACCAATCTTATCTATCTTCATTCAAATCCTAGGTTCTCTTAATTGTTTTTTTTAATTGAAGTTAACCTCATTGTTCAAAGCATGAGTAAATGTATTTATAAAATTTGGAAACTGTTTATTCGCTGTAATGTGAACTTCCTGTTGCGGGTTTTTATAATTAGGTTTAGATTAAGATGTTTCATATTCAGATTTTACTCTGGTCACACAACTAATGATAACTTAAGTAAGATCATGGCATTTCCTTGGTTTCTTTGAATTTTCATGGGAGTTTAAGGATCAATTTGAAGTATCTTCAGTGAACTTCACCCTTGAGCATTTCCGTTTGGGCATTAGAATCATAAATATAGGTACACTTCAGGGTAGCCAAGTCCATAGCGGTAGCGATAGCAAAATTTTTGAAATATACCTTGTAGTTGATAAAATCTACTGTCTGGCAATATGATCACGTGCGTTATTTTCTTCTACTCGTGTGCTTGGAATTCGGGAATAGTTTGGGTGTGATGGTGTAGGACATCCTTAAGGTTTGCTTACCTCCTAGGTAAAGACGTAAATCAAAGTCTCCGTCTGATCTGCCCCCAAGAAACCTAAATTCAGTGGACTCTTCTCCTATTTCCATCAGGTAGGTTCCAGTGACGAGTCAGAACTTAATGAAACATGTGAACTATGTGCATCAAGAGTGCATTAAACAAGTTCAAACCAAAGATGATGATGCATTTATACTGATAGGTTGTGTTTCGCCAAATCGGTACAAGATGATGTCATTGCTTCAACTTTTAGGTTTACTGCATACCCTTGCTCGCATAATCATATTTTCATGTATGCCATTGAGAATTAATTTAAAACTGTTTTTTTCCTGATTTTTTGGTCAGCGGTAAGCTAGAAATAGATAGCTACTCCCTCCTTCCCAAAATGAATGTCCAAAAAAGATTCAAATTTGCTCTTGATCAAGAGCGAATTTGGAAAAATAAAAATAAAAATCGGACATCCATTTTAGGACGGAGGGAGTCGTGTTTTTGTTTGTTTAGCGGTTGTGAAAGATGAGCTCTCGTTATTAATTTTACTTACTAGTGTATTATCACGAGTATAAATGTTGTGATGCTTTATTTTGTTTTTGGGGTTGTTAGGAATGGGTAGAGTGTCAGAAGGAGGTTCTAAAATTAAAAGGCGTAAATGGACTAGAAAGGAAGACGAAGCCCTGATTGCTGCACTTGCGGAATTATGTGAATCAGGATGGAAAAGAGATAACAACAACTTCAAGAGTGGATACACAGGTGTCCTAGAGAAAGAGTTGAAATCAAGGCTTCCTGGATGTAGCCTTAAGGCTAGCCCTCATATTGAATCGAGGCTCAAAATATTAAAGAAGCAATGTGATGCCATCACTGACATTAAAGATGCAATTGGTATAGACTGGAACAATGTAGAACAATCAGTGATTTGTGATGACGACGATGTATGGGAGGATTGGTTGAAGGTAGCCATGCATAGCATATGGTGTTTAATTTATTTTAATGTATTTTTATTTTTTCTTTCCCAAAGTTTCTTCCCACCTTTTTCTTCTTTTGAATTTCTTCTTTGCTTTCAATTTTTATTATTATTATTATATTTTAAGGAATTTTTTTTCTTCAAATTCTGAAAAGAAAACATTTTCCCCCACCTCTTTCATTTGACGATTTCATATGATGATTCATGTTAGCCGACTCCAAATCATTTTGGGACTAAGGTTTTGTTGTTGTTGTATCTATGTCACTTTTAATTCATTTACGGTGTTGCAGGATCACCCAGAGGCAAGGGGCTTGAGAAATAAACTGTTTCCTTATTATGATGAATTGTGTACCATATTTGGAAAAAGCAGGGGCACTCAGAAGGTGGCAGAAAATCCATCGGATGCTGACAAAGCACTGGATGTTGAAGAGGTAAATAATTACGTTGGTAACAAGATTATTGCTGAAGGATTAAATACAATGAATAGATCTTCCAGAAATGAGAATATATGCAATGTGCCCGAGCATGAGGCGAATAATCATATAGAGAATGGCACGGGAGCTGATGAATCAAATGGTGATGAGGTTTCGGTAGATGATGTTGAGGAGGCTCAAATTCAGATGCAAGTTGGTTCAACATTTACTAAAAATGTGAACAAGAAGAGGGCCCGAAGTAGTGAAAGCTGGTCTTCTGGATTGGAAGGGGTAGCCAAGATGCTTGGTACCTTACTTGAGAAACACGAGGAGCAGTTTTCACTTCTGGTTGGACTAGTGGGAAGAGAGGTGGCTGCTGACAATGCACTTTCTGACAAAAGGGTAAGATTGAATGGGGAGTTGAAGAGAGTACCGAATCTTAGTCTACAAGCTCGGCTTCGAGCAGCATCTATTATTGTTAGTGATCCTCCCAAACTTGACCTCTTCTACAGTCTTTCTAGTGATGAGAGGAAAGAGTGGGTGTCAATGCTACTTTCAGGCCTTATTTGACTCTTGCGGGAAGAAATGATCTTTAGACTTACATATACTTTATTGACAACTTTCTGGTGAATATAGTTTTATAGAATTTATCTTTTACTACTGTGAATTACGTGTAAATGGTTTTTATGTGAATACTTTCCTTTATTTAGGAAGCTCAATTAGTTTGTTACCACATCTAAGTGAATTGAAAAACAATAAAGCATAATTTATTTTCTTCACCACTAATGGTGGGCCATCACTGTTCAGCAGATGATCCTGTTTCAATCCTATTTGACTTGATTCTTTTGTATGCATATTCAGATGATTTCCTTTGTCTATCATGAGCTCTTCAAGCTACAATTTGCTTATCTGTAAAGCTATCTAGCTTTCCATAAATTCATATGTAAAGATTATTACTGAACAAGATGAAGTAATTGTATAATGATGGAAAACTGAGCAAAGGAAGCTTTTGCTAGCAATGTACATTGTCAAGTATGCAGATGACTTCTGGTTTAGCTAAGTTGATGCTGCAAGAGCCTAAGCCATTGGATGGGGATGGTCTATAGTGGGTGATGTGTACTTTGGGTGCATCATGTACCCTTGCTTTTGGTATCTTACTCCCAGGTACGTTTATAATTCTCAAATTCTTTTTATCCTCGGTCCAATTTATAATGCTATTTATAGGTTCCTGTGATATTTTATAGGAAAAATTGTATTTATGTATATGTATACATATGTATATATATATATATGTATGTATCTTGTCCTTCTCATGGCAACTTCTTATAACTGGTTCATATGTTGATTAATAAATTCTTGTTTTACAAAGATGGTAATTCCTAAAATATGAATTGACAGGATTTGAATAGCAAAATGTAGTTGTCGCCCTAGGAATAAGATATTGTATATGCAATTCAAACAAATTTAATTGCACCTATTGTTGTAGAATATGATGGCTTCCCTTATGTTCAACTTTGGAGCCCAAGCCCAAGGGTCATGTGACATCAAATGAGAATACAAGCCCATTTTCTCAATTGGAAAATGTCTTTCTAAATTAGGGTTAGTATTATTTACTAACTTGTTTTTATTACTCCGTATGAAGGATATTTTTTCCTTGTTTAGTAACTACTCCCTCTGTCCCTAAATGAATGTCCATTTTAATGATTTTTTTGTTCCAAAATGAATGTCTTTTTCAAAAATAACTTTGTTTCTAAATATTTTTTTACCGATTTTTTTTCACTAGTCTCTTTATACTTGCAAAACTAAATCTTTGGAAAGAGGATTCAATGATTATATATTAATCTTTGTGACTAAATTGTATAAATAGTAGAGATTTTCAGATGTCCCTTAAAATGAAATTTGGACATTTATTTAGGGATGGAGGGAGTAGTAGTTATCTGAGTCTTTACCAATATTAGTTAAATTCTAGCCCTAGTCCTAGTATTACGAGGAGAATACTCTTGGCCAATTTAATGTTTGTAATTGTGCCTATGGATGCTAAAAATGTAGCTGTAATGGGACGAGAACTGTCTCTATTCCTTTGGAAAACTCTTGACTTATGTTTGGCATGAGTGCCGTAGGATAGCAAAAAAGAAAAGGGTTGCTTCTCGGTTAGAAAATCATTGGGGTGATGAAAACCTTGAAGCTCTTTTAAACTTGTGTCTTGTACCAAATTTGCCAAGCTTGGTAACAAGCTCCAACATGTAGCATTATTGTTTTTGGTCTAGATGGACTTGAGAGTAAAACTGCCATTCCATTCGTATAATCAATCAACATAGCTATGAGTAAATTCTTTGGATCTCAACTATTGTATCTCAATTTTCATCCCAATCTGTGTTGCAAGCATTTGATCGAGTCAGACATCACATCGCTTAACCCGTTGCCGCATAGATTGTGACGGAAAGTTGGGATGTTTCTTGTGTTCGTAGTATTTTCTATTAAGATTATGTAGCTGAACTGCTGGTAGACTGAGAGGAGAAGGTATTTTCATCCCTTTTTTATTAGATTGTGAATATGTTGTTGATGGCATTATTTTTCGAAAGAACCAACTTTTTTCTGTTTCTGTAAGTGTATGCTTATTCCATTTTTCTTTGACCTCAGTTGTCATACTACTACATGAATGCCATAGTTCCATAATAACTTCATCATGATGCTCATGGAAATACATAAATAATTATTAATATTTATTACTGTCTGCACCTATACATGCTAGATTTTACTTCAGTAGACAGTACAAACATTATTTAGAGTATTAGCTCGAGCTATTGCCCAGCTAATATTTAGCATACACTTCTTTATTTCATTCCCTCGCTGCTATAATGTCTATTCTTCATCTTCAAGCCCCTTGAGTGTCCATGTCTTCTTGTTTCCACCATGACCATGCTTGTCACTGCTACCATGCGAGTAACCCGAGTGACCATTTCCCCAGCCACTGTGACCACTTCCACCTCCCATGTGATCATGTTTGCTGCCTTGGTAATGATTAGCATACCCTTCACTGTGTGGCAATCCACCAGAAAACATAGTACTAGGTGCAGAATTGTAGTAGCCATTTTCATATCCTGGACTTGTTTCCCACCCAGAGTGGTGCTTCTGCTCAGAGTGGCCCCACCCGGAGTGGTGCTTCTGCTCATTATGGCCCCAGTCAGAGTGGTGCTTCTGCTCATTATGGCCCCAGTCAGAGGGGTGCTTCTGCTCAGTATGACCTCGTTGGTAAACAGGCATGTGGGAATTATAGTCTTTGTGCGACTGAGCATGGCCCATCGGCATGCCTGAGGTGCCGTTATAATAGCCATTTTGAGAGTAGCCATCCGACTCACGGACCATCATATAAGTTTGCTGTTGGTAACCAGCACCTGGGTAACTCTCACATTTGAGAACCATTTTCTTGAAGCTGACTTGTATTTTTCTTTAAATTCAAGTATGCGCTTCTGCTTCTCTGATTGTTACTTCTATTTATAGGGTTGGTTAGATACTATTAATGATAAGAGCGCATCTCCTTTCTTATAATGGAAGCGGTACACGCACATTCAACGGTGGTTGTCAATTAGGATTGATCTAGCTAAATGAAAAATCCCAAAACTTTATTCCCATCTTGTCAAGCTTTGTTTTTTTTATTTTGATGCTGATTTTTCTTTCCTTTTCTGCATTGATATAAACCACTTGACTATTTCCTTGAATTCAATCATGTAAGGAATCTACTTTACTTCTATTTGTTCATGCCGTTTTCCATTATTTTTATGTTTTCCTTTTTCATTGAACATTTTTAATAAGGTTACCCTTAGACGAGTTGTTTAGATTTAGACGTCTCTAGGCACAGGATCAGCTGAATTGCTAAAATATGTTGTTGGAACCTTTTTTCCTTTACTTCCCCTTTTCTTTGTTATATCAGGCAATCTTTGAACCATCACTAATACTAGACTGAGTGAGTAGGCTGATTCAGATCTACTCCCTCCGTCGACGTTAATAGTCCTATATTCCTTTTTGAGTGTTCCATTTTATGAGTCCACTTTCAAAACTTAAGCTGTTCATTTTTTCTCCATTTTTTTCCTTTCGTGTTCATATTATGATAGTTTTCTTCCATATTGTAAAAAAAAAAGGGTTGTAACTTTAGCAAATATATAAGAAATACAAAGGCTTTAAAGTACAAAGGTAAGAAGTTTGACTTTTAAATGTGGACTATTTACATGGACCAGAGGGAGTATATCTTAGAGTGAGTTACCTTGATCAGCTACCCAATTTTATTCTTATCAACCATTCAAATTTTCATTATGACTGTTTTTATCATTTGTGAATTGAGAAATCCCAGATAGATGAAACTATCTGAGTTTGCTTGTGGAGGTTCCTTTCGACTACTGAAGAATAATTTTCTCTTTGGGTGGGTTGGGAGGTGGGGAAGGAGGGGGGGGGGGGATTCTTTGATTCTGTGCCTGAGAATCCACTTACCCGGGGGGGGGGGGGGAAACTGACTTGCTTAATTTGTGTATCTAACTAGTTTATTTTTCACTACTACAGTTTCAACCCTAGACACACCTTTACACCTAGAACTATCTTAAGCACACCATATTAAGTAAAGCTTATGAGACTATTTTGCCCAATCCTTGATGATATTTGATCAACATAAGTCCATTTAGTGCCATGGTATTCATGGCTTGATTTTCATAATCGTTGGTACCTGTAACCAAGAGCTGGATGTTATTTATGCTAGTAACTCCAGGCACAAAAGAGATCTGACATGGAGGCCGAATAGACAGACCCACTGCACACACTATTGTCAGCTTATGACAATGAACGAGGGAAGTAATGTTATTCAAGTTTATGTAAGGAAAATATAGTCAAGTCGTAAATTTGTACCCCCTTCGTCCCAAAATGAATGTCCGAATTGCTCTTGATCAATTTCGGACATTCATTTTGGGATAGAGGTAGTACTAGAACGGTGTAGAATGAGAGGGGAACGACAGCATCATTATGTACCTCCTCCGTCCCAAGCTGAGTGTCTATTTTTGCTCTTGATCAATAACAAAGGTGGAAAGTGACTTTTGGGACCGAGGGAGTGGTTTATTAAGCAGTACAAACATTAGTTAGATAGGTAACTTAAGCTTCAGCTTCTTCATTTGATCATAAATACATGGGTATTCTACTATTTCCTGTACTGATTTGCTTCTGTTGCAGGGCTTTCTCTGTCACCCTCATTCCTTAAGATCTTCTGAGCTACCATGGTAAAACTATACAACCCTACTTTTGAGTTTGAAGTGTGTCAATTTTAGCACCTTTAAGTTTCAAAAAAATGACTTTTTACTACTAAAATTGATGGATTTACACATTTTGAACCCTTAATTTCTGGAAAAGTTCACACTAAACTATTAATTTCACCCCTTTGCATGTTAAATTTTGACACTTCGATCATAATATTTATCCCCAAAGCAACCGTTACCCCATTTCCGAAAATTCTTGGCTTCGCCGCTCCTCCCAATCAACTTTGGAGTTTTCACATACTCGTCTGAACTCCCATGATAAGATTTCACATACTCCTTGCTGTTTGCAGTAGGATACATGCTAGTATCGGAATCATAATGGTAATATTGGATACCGTCACCCCAACTGATATGCCCCTGTTTCAGTGCCTTCTCGATTAACTTTTGAGTTTCCACATACTCTGAACTCCCATGGTAAGAATCCATGTATTCTTTACTCTTTCCAGCAGGCTGCATGCCAGTATCAGAATCATAGTAGTAACGTGGGATATCGTTTCCCCACCTTATATGCGCCGGTTTCCGGGCTTTCTCATCCATCTGATCTTCGAAGCTTCCATGGTAAGGATTCACTAATCCCTTCCCGTTCTCTGTGGGATACTTGCCAACAGTGTATTTGTACTGATAATGTTGAAAACCAGTTTCCTGACTGATGTGCTTCTCTTTCAGTTTCAGGGCCTTCCCAAACAACCTTGGAGTTTAACTCCAACGTTCTCGTTTGAATCCCCATGGTGAGAGTTCACATATTCATTGCTGTTTGCAGTATGATACATGCTAGTATTGGAATGGTAATAGAATTGTGGGATACTTTTGCTTTTGTGTTTCATCCTGATGTTACTCTTTAGCCTTTTATATAGGGCTGGCTAATGGTGGTTCAAAGTCCCCTTACCCAACAAAAGTGAGGTCAATAACGAATCAATTTTCATGGGATATTTGTCATTACTCTCACTGTTTCATGTTAAAAGTGATAGTTTGATTTTCTTGATCAATTTGATTGAAATTTGACAAAATTAAATAAATAAAAAATCCTATATCTCATCATGACCAAGATAGTAAATACGCCTGTCACCATTGAAGAGTCATATATGGCCATAGTTGAGTTGTCTTTGACTCTTTGGGTCGAGTGGCTCTTCTTAAATTTCATCTGTTCTTTTAGCCATTTCTGATTCTTAACAGTATTTACTCTCTGTAGAGTTGCAATATCGGGTGAGTCTTCAAAAATAAAGAAAGCATCTGCCTTGGAAACTTACTTCAATGCATCTTCCATTTGTTCCTGTGTCTCATGAACTCATTTTTTCAGGGCATGGGACTCTCATTTTCACTCCCCACTTTGAATCTCTCCTCGTGGCGTGGTCTGACTTGATTAAACACTTGACCAGTTTCCGAGTACGACCAACTTGCCAGAATCAAATCCCTTTCCTCTGTTAAAACTGGCAATCTTTGAACCTTAACTATTATAGACCAAGTAATTGGGCTGATTCAGATTTACATTTACTCCATTTATTCCATGATAATAGTCCCCTATTCCTTTCTTAGACTTTCCATTTTAGAGTCCGCTTTAATAAATTAAGCTATAAATATTTGAGTTTATTCTCGATTTTTTTCTATCATGTCCAGAATGACATTTTTTTCCGTATTGCTGAAAAAGTTATTACTTTAATACACATTAAACGAAACTTAAAGGTAAAAGCACAAAACTGACGGAAGTATTACTTTTAAAAGTGGACTATTTACATGGAATGGAGAAAATATATCTTAAGAGTGAGTTACCTTGATCAACTACAAAATTTATTCTTCTTGACCATTCAAGATAATCATCAAGACTGTTTTTATCATTTGTCAGTTGAGAAATCCCAGGTAAGTATGGCTATCTGAGTTTGCTTGTCCGGTTGCTTTCGACTACTGAAGAATAGTTCTCTATTTGGGTATATTGGGAGTTTTGAGGGGTGGGGTGGGGTGGGTGTCTTGCTTTCCTTTCTTTTTTTTCTTGATAATTCTGAAGTGTAGGTGTTTTCTTTTGATTCTGATAAGATAAGACTGCATAGCATATTTGTAAATATGTGCCTGAGAATCCATCCACTCACTTAATGGAAACAACTGAATTGATCCTTTATCCCCCATTTTACAGATTTATTCTGCTGATCTGTACGATAAAAAATTGTGTACCTATCCAGTTTAATTTTGACTACTACAGTTTTGAAGCCAAACACACCTTCACACCTAGAACTATCTTCAACGCGCCACATTAAGTAAAGCTTATGAGACTATTTAGCCCAATCCTTCAATGATAATTATGATCAAGATACATCCATTTAGTGCAATGCTGCTAGATATCTTAGATTTTTCTCAGTGGTACCTGCCCTGTATAGCTCCAGTCACAAAAAGAGATCTGACCCAGAGGCCGAGTAGACAGACCCATTGGACACCCTACTGTGGGCTTATGACAAATGGACGAGAAAATAATGTTATCCAAGTTTAAATAAGGAAACATTTTCAACTCGGAAATTTGTTCTAGAGGTTGTGTAGAATAATATGATTAGAGGGGAACTACAGTATTATTATGTATTTCCTACACCAAATTAAGTGTCTATTTTTGCTCTTCATCATGAACAACCACGGGTGGACAATTATTTTGGGACGGGTGGAGTAACTTATTAAGCAGTACAAATGTTAGTTACATAGATAACTTGACCCATTGCTAAGCATAACCTTCTTCATATGATCCTAAATACATGGGTATTCTACCTTTCATCGCGGGTATTCTATTATTTCCTGTACTGATTTGCGCCTGTTCCAGGGCTTTCTCAGTCAGCCTCCCTTTCATATGATCTTCTGAGCTACCATGGTAAGAATTCGCAATCAATTTTGGACTTTTCACGTACTCGTCTGAACTTCCATGGTAAGATTTCACATACTCCATTCTGTTTGCATTAGGATACATGCTAGCATTGGAATCATAAAAGTAATGTCGGGCATCGTCTCCCCAACTGATCAGTCCCGGTTTCAGAGCCTTCCCGATTAACTTTTGAGTTTCCACGTACTCTGAACTCCCATGGTAAGAATTCATGTATTCCTTACTCTTTGCAGTAGGCCCCATGCTGGTACCGGAATCATAATAGTAACGTGGGATATCGTTTCCCCAACTTATATGTCCTGGTTTCTGGGCTTTCTCATCCGTCTGATCTTCAAAGCTTCCATGGTAAGGATTCACTAATCCCTTCTTGTCCTCGGTGGGATACATGCCAGCAGTGTATTTGTACTGGTAATGTTGGAAATCAGTTTCAAGACTATTATTCCCCGTTTTCAATGCCTTCCAGAAAAACTTTGAAGTTTCTGCATACTCATGTGAATGTCCGTGGTAAGAATTCTTATACTCCTTGCTGTTTGCCGTAGGATACTTGCTGGTATTGGAATCGTAATAGTAATGTGGCATACTATTTCTCCAACTGATATGCCCCTCTTTTGCATTTCTGATTCATCCTGATGTTACTCTTTTATAGGGCTGGCTAATGGTGACTCAAAGTCCTCCCTGACCCACATAAAAGGATAGGTCAAGTACGAATCATTTTTCACGGTCTTTGGGTCGTGTGGCTCTTCTAAAATTTGATCTATTCTTTTCGCCATTTCTGATTCTAAACAGTAGTATTTACTATTTGTAGAGTTGGCAATAGCTGGTGAGCCTTCAAAGATAAAGAAAGCATCTGCTTTGGAAACTTACTTCAAGGTAAATCACTTGACCAGCTTCCTAGTCCAACCAACTTGCCAGAATCAAATCCCTTTCCTTCGTTAAATCATGCAAACTTTAAACCTTAACTAATGTAGACAGAATAATTGGGCTGATTCAGATTTTTCATTTACTCCCTTTGTTCCATGATACTAGTCCCCTATTCTTTTTTAGACGTTCCATTTTAGAGTCCGCTTAAAAGATAAGCTTGTTTTCTTTTCTTTCCTTGAAATTTTCTTTCATGTTCAGAATATCATACTTTTTTTTTCCGTATTATAGAAAAAGTTGCTTTAGTCTATAGTACACATTTTAAGAAATACGAAGGTAAAATAACATAACTAAGAAGTTTGACTTTTAAATGTGGACTATCTATATGGAATGGAGGAGATATATCGTATTCTTAGAGTGAGTTGCCTTGATCGGCTAGTCAATTAATTCTTCTCAACCATACACAAGATGATCATCAAGACTGTTTTTGTCGTTTGTCAATTGAGAAATCCCAGATAGGTGTGACTATCCGACTTAGCTTGTGCTGGTTGCTTTCAACTACTGAAGAATAATTCTCTCTTTGAGTGGGTTGGGAGGTTTTTTCTTTTTTGGTTATCTCGAGTTTATTTTGCTCAATAATTCTGAATTCTAGGTGTTTTCTTTTGATTCTGATAAGAGTGCATAGCATATTTGTAAATCTTTGCCTGAGAATCCACTCAATTAAACGAAAACAACTGATTTGATCCGGGATTCCCATTTTACAGATTCTATTCTGTTGATCTTTTAAGATTAAAAAAAAAACTGCGTACCTATCCAGTTTAATTTTGATTATTTACTACGGTTTTGAACCCAAACCTATAACATCTTCAACACACCTCATTAAGTAAACTTCTCAGGCAAAGATTTACAATATATATGTGTGTAGATAACAGTCACCTATCCTTTTTCATACTATCCATTTTAGAGTCCGCTTTAAAAATTAAGCTATAAATATTTCATTTTTTTCTCAATTTTTTTCTTTCCATGTTCAGAACATGATACTTCTCTTCCGTCTTGTAGAAAAAGTTTATACTTTAGTACACATTTAAGAAAAACAAAGGTAAAAGTACAAAAAAACTAAGAAATTTACTTTTAAATGTGGACTATTACAAGGAATGGAGAAGATATATTTTAAAGTGAGTTACCTTGATCAGCAACCCAGTTTATTTTTATCAACCATTGAAGATAATCATCAAGACTGTTTTTATCATTTGTCAATTGAGAAATCTCAGGTAGGTGTGACTATCCGAGTTTACTTGCGCTGGTCGATTTTGACTACTGAAGAATAATTAGTTGGGTTGGGAGGTTTGGGGGATGAGGGGGAAGGGGGAGAGGCTTGCTTTTTCGATTTTTTTTTTTTTTTTTTTTTTTTGCTTTATAATTCTGAAGTGTAGGTGTTTTCTTTTGATTCTGATAAGATAAGAGTGCATAGCATATTTGTAAATATGTGCCTGAGAATCCACTCACTTGATGGTAAACAACTGAATTGTCCTTTATTCCTGATTTTCATATTCGTGGGATACTGATGCAGCGGAATACAACTTAGATCAACCACGACAGAAGATCTAGCACAAACGAAGGAATGAAACCTTCAACAAGCCAACAATGGCTTCTAGGGTTTGAACCCACAAAGTTGCAAAGGCAAACTTTAAAATCAATTAATCAAAAACTTGTTCAATACAAAGTAGGAAAAGAGTATTTATACCCTAACAACTAATTAAAACCCTAACCCTAAAAGTGGTTTAACAAAATACCAAAAATACCCTAAAATTGTTCAATTTAAACATAAAACGGAAACTGGGAATAATTTGTCCGTCAACCAGGCGGGCGCTTGGTATTTTTCCAGAAACTCGACAAACTGGCCAGGAGGTAAGCGGGCGCCTGGTGGAGACCGAGCGGGCGCCTGGTCGCCGAATCTGCCCTGTGCTACATCATACACCCCCACTTTAAAATGATTCGTCACCGAATCATGTACAATAAACGAACCACGCCGTACGGGAGTAGGCAGCTTGCACTTGTCACGGGAAGTCGTTTGTGTTGGATGTCGCGCAACAAGTACTGGTGAAACTCGAAATGCATCCCTCCGCTTAGCTCTCCGTGCTGCAGCAGCTAAACCAATAGCCCGAGTAGTACCTGAAATAAAAGATTTCGGAGCACACAAGGAAATAATTCCTTTCCCTTTATCGATGCCAGGACGCACCCCTTTTTCTTTCAACGGGCATTAATTAAATTTGACCCCCTCCTTCACAAAACTAATAACATTAGTACGTCCATTGTGAGTAGAATCAATATCATAATGCCAAGGTCGCCCAAGCAATAACTGACACGCACTCATATCAACAACATCACAAATAGCCACATCCGAATAATTACCGATAGAAAAAGGAACGACACATTGTTCAGTTACCTTTAATTTACCGGTAGCATTAATCCACCCCACGTGATAGGGAGTTGGGTGCTTCTTTACCTCCAGTTGTAGTTTATCTACCGTCCCCCTAACAATCAAATTATCACAGCTCCCACTGTCGACAATGATTTTTACTTTGTTATCCGCCACAAGCCCAACAGTGCGAAAAATACCATGTCTGTTAGGAGGTTCATCGACCGCTGGAGTTGTCAAGGTCACTTTATTACACACAAGTGCCTCATGGTCACCCTCATCACTTTCCTCATTCGGGTCTACCCAAATTTCCTGAACGTCATCATCACCCTCCTTCTCTGCTACATGAACTTGCCCCCGATTAGGACAGTTATTAGACAAATGCCCAGGTTGCCCACAACGAAAACATTTATTACCAAAAGTCTTAGCATAGGGATTGGGATTCTGACGCCCCGCAGCTGGATTAATACCCCTCCCCACCGGCTGAGTCGGAACAGTATCCTGCTTCTCATTATTGGTTTTAGAGCCTGTGGACTGTTCGGTTTCAACTACTGGGGATTTAGACCTCGAAGATTGTCCAATATTAACGGGTTGATGGGACTTAAAAATTGGGCTAAGTTGGTTATATTCAACAGTTTTAGCACGCGAGATGGCCCCATCAAGAGTTTGAACATGATATAATTGAACTTGAGATCTAATACTAGGGCGAAGACCATTCACATACCTTGCAGTTTGTTGCCCTTCTGATTCGCCCAAATCGTTACGCGCAGACAGTGTATGAAAACTGTGCGTGTACTGATCGACAGTCCGATTGTCCTGCTTGCATTCAAGAAATTTCTGATAAATTAACTGCTCAAAATCTGCAGGCAAAAATCGTTGTTTCAGAGCCATCTTCATACGACCCCATGTGCGAACTGGTAATTTATTCTGCCTCCTCCGGTTGTTATTAAACTGCTCCCACCATGCAGATGCCCCACCGCGAAGTTTGTAAGCCACATACTGCACTTTCTTCTTATCCGGGATATTCATCAAGGCAAAATATTTCTCTACCTCCGAAAGCCAATCTGTAAAATCCTCCATGTCGAGCTCCCCCGTGAAAAAAGGTAGATCAGCTTTAATTTTAGGAGACTGATCCACGGGTGCAGCGATAAAATCATCTTCACCCTCCGAATCTGAATCCTCTCATCCGGCTGGCGGATTACGGTTGTTTCGACCGTATCCCACAGGAACTGCTTGAGCCCCTGCCCGTTACCGTCGGCGACCACCAACCTGCAAACCCTCCAAAACCCGCACAAGATCCGCATGACGAGCTGCAGCCTGTTCTTCACGCTGACGGTCTCGTTCTTCATCTTGACGGTGTCTTTCTTGGGCTTCTTGATTCATTCGCTCAAGAATTGCAAGAACAGTGTCGTTGTTTCCGTCGCCGTTCACCATCTTCCTTGGATCTCACCTTACTGATACCAATTGATGCAGCGGAATACAACCTAGATCAACCACGACAGAAGATCTAGCACAAAAGAAGGAATGAAACCTTCAACAAGCCAACAATGGCTTCTAGGGTTTGAACCCACAAAGTTGCAAAGGCAAACTTTAAAATCAATTAATCAAAAACTTGTTCAATACAAAGTAGGAAAAGAGTATTTATACCCTAACAACTAATTAAAACCCTAACCCTAAAAGTGTTTTAACAAAATACCAAAAATACCCTGAAATTGTTCAATTTAAACATAAAACGGAAACTGGGAATAATCTGTCCGTCAACCAGGCGGGCGCTTGGCGTAGACCAGGCGGGCGCTTGGTATTTTTCCAGAAACTCGACAAACTGGCCAGGAGGTAAGCGGGCGCCTGGTGGAGACCGAGCGGGCGCCTGGTCGCCGAATCTGCCCTGCTGTTGCTGGCGTGTCCTGTGCTACATCAGATACCTATATCCAAGACTCGGATATTTTGTACTCGTATGTTTCTAACTCCAGGCACAAACTTGTATTTGCCATTTGTTAAGGAACTGTCAGGCTCTCAGGACATCATATACTTCGAAGTTGGCAACCAGGCTACTTCAAACTTGAGTACGTACTTCTGAATTTCTGATGATTATACTCCCTCCGTCCCGAAATGATCTTCACACAGTTTGCTATTTATAGGAGAGGCGGGTGATTTTTAATAGACTGTAACGAGTCTACTTTCATATCTCCTTGGAACGTTACTTCTCTTTTCCTTTCCTGGTTCCTTCTTTGAATTAGGCTGTCTTTGAACCTTTTACTTGTGAGTAAACCACATAACAAACTCACATACTATGGCCCCAACACCGCTTTAACCTCTGTATTGTTAACAAAAAATGGAACATGTATACTATAGATAAATTAGCAAATTAACCAAAGTACTGTTTAATTGTTAATTTTTTTTTAAAGATGGTGGTGGTGGTGGCACGCGATAGGGGCGGGTGGAAAAGAAGAGAGCAATGTTTGTTAAATAAGTCTATTATATTAACGTTTTTAACCATTAGGGTCACATTTGAAAATTCTGATTATACTTTTTGTTAAATTGTTAACACCCATTAGAAAACATATTGTCGGTTAGAAAAAAACTGATGATTAAATAGTACTTAGGTTGGTTTTGCTAATTTATCTATAATATGCATGTTTAGAGTTTAGACCGTACGGAGGTTAAAATGATGTTGGGACCATAGTACAAGTACAAGGGTCTGTTTTGTGGTTTAGTTACTCTTTTACTTATTACCTATATAGACCAAGTAATTAGCCTGAATCTACTTTCCTGAGTTTGTTTCTCTTTGATCATTTTATGATTCCAATCTGATTATAATGCATATTTTTAGACTTTTAGTTATATACCTGAGAATCCACTTACTTGATAGCTAAAGAACTTTTTTTATTTTTTGTTTTTGATCTAAGCCATCCAGTTTAGTCTGGAATTCCCAATTTCTATTCTGCTGATTTTTAGGACCAAAATTTGTGTGCCTATCCTAGCGAAAACGCCTTTGCACCCCCAACTAAGTAAAGCTTATGAATTTTTTAAGTCCTTGGTTAAGCGCTCTTTGGGTCGTCGTGGCTCATCACAAATTTGATCTCTTATTTTCGCCATTTCTGATTCTAACATTTTTTTTATTTTATTTTTTTGAAGGAATTGTAAACAGTATTACTATTTGCAAGAGTTGGCAATAGCTGGTGATTCTTCGTGGATAAAGAAAGCATCTGCTTTGGGAAACCTTCTTTCCAAGACATCTTGCATTAGTCCTATGCCACATGAAGTCATTTTTTTTTAAGGAGAATTCTTAAAACATACCTATCAAATATCGGTTTTGACCCTTAAATTTATGATTTACTTGTACCAACAGCTCTCTTGATACTTTCTTATTCACAGAGGGGGCTTCAAGACATAATTCATTACGTAACGTCGATTCTCACTGACAGATCACCTAGGTTGATGGTACTCGTATGGTCAAGGCGAGTGACCTAACGAGGTTTGACCTTTTTGGTCTAAAGATTGTAACCCCCAAAATCAAAGGGAAGATGTAGTATCAAAAAAGTCAAGCCTGGTTTACTTATGGTGATGCACAATTAAGTACAAGATATTTGTGTTTGTGTATGTGTGTAATTTGTTTCTTTCAATAAGCAGAAAGTTCTTATCAATAATGATATGAAAAGGAAAGCATGTAATGAATGGAAAGACCAAGAAAATTCATTATATGAATGTGGTGGTATTTTTTGAAATTATAGACTTGGTCAATATTTATTATAAATGCCTAGTCTATTTTCCTGTAAGTCAATACTAGTAAGGTTGGTTGGACTGATGTGCAGTCTAACTGTACAGACCCCAAATTCATCGCTCCCGTGTCCCTAGCTAGGTTAACAATCGACTTACGTGAATCTATAAACCATATACAGAAAACAAGAAGGGAACTTAGACTGACTAAATACAAAAACATTGTGCAAGTTGACCCTTTAAATAAAACAGAAATGTGGACATGACCTATAGAAAAAATGTTTCTCTCATAGTCAACTTCTAAATAATGCTCCAGCATTAGCCTAGGAGACTTGGCCAGCCAGCCAGCCAAGACTCTTTTCTGGCTACAGATAGATGGATGGGGCCAAAATACAATACCAACCTCCACTTCCCAATATCAGGGCCAGCTCAAAATTAGCTGCAAAATCAGATAGTTTATACACCACATCTGACATAAGTCGATTCGTCGAGGAGTTCACTTACTAGACACAAGTCCGTCCCCATGAGAATGGACTCTGTCGAAAAGTTCACTTACTAGTCGGTACCCCAAGACCCAAAACATCTACATATATATGTATATGTATGTGTACATGTATATATGTATACGTATATATGTACATGTGTATATGTGTGGGTATATATATACTATGTGTGTGCGCGTTACAGTATACACATCTACATAGTATGTGTGTAGATATATGTATAGATAGATGTGTTGGGTCTAGGTTAATACTGTAACAAGGATATAATAAAGACCAACAGACAGACATGCCAACCTCAAAGCATAAGGAACTCAGAATCTTGTAATCTTAAATAACACATAAAAAGGGTATCAGATTCTTCATCACTGTCGATTCTTTTTTTCTAAACTGGACAGTTCCTTGCTGAATTATAAGGAGAAACCATCTGTCATTTCCCTCTTCACCAAGGATTTTTCGATGACCACATTTTCTTTACACCGAACCTACTTGAATCACTTGATTCAAATTCAATCTTTCGATCAGAAAATATATTTTCTTTTTGAAGAAAAAAGACGGGGCTATAAAGATCATAACCTGGGAACGAACAAATCTTCTCAATAAACGTGATAAGAAAAGGATACCCCCCAAGAGTACAAAACTATTAGCTAAAATGCAACACAATTTGCATAATATATGAAAAAATTAGTCTGGAATCAAAATTTCCTACATAAGAAAAAGCCTGGAAGCTGTCAAGTATCTTATCAAGGGGTACATGGAAAGGGGGTCGGAATGCCATACCAAATGGGGACGGTAATTCAGTGGCATCCCGGAGCCATAAACTTTGATGGGAAGGCGACCAATAATAGCTTCACTGTTCCCATCTCAGCACAATCCCTGAACTCAGCAAATATACATGCTCCCCCCTTGAAAGAAAACCCAACTCTACAAAGAAAAAAGCTATGTACACCACCCCAGAATACCCAAGAACTCATCCAGCTCTAAAACATTTCCAAAAGAATGATACAAATTGTGGGAGTAACAACAGACCACAGTCAAATATCGTTTGGTCAAACCCTCCACGAGATGTCTGAAAGCTGCATCTCCAACCTTTACAGAAAACGGATATTGAAATCCGTTTAAGTGATTCACTCACTTTCTCTTAAACAATTTCCAGGTAAGAGAAACTTATACTTGTCAGCATTCCCCAATAAGTGGGCCGGAAGATGAACAGCCGAGTAGGAATGAGGAATGGGTCCCATTTTTCCAATAATTTCCTTAAACGTGTACTCCTCAGGCAGCATATCGAATAGGTCGGACCCACGACAGATTACTTTTTGAATCCTTCTAGGGTTCAAGAACTTTGAGAACCTCACTCTATCAAAATGACTGTAAGCTTTCATCTTGAATATAAACTCGTTAATACGACGGAAGCAAAAGCTACAATGCCATCCTGCATCAGCCAAGATTTCATCAGACTGTCGGTAATGTGCATATCTCGTTGTACCTGTCTGATATCTATGAACTGAAGCCCTCCAACTATTATTATCCAAAAGAAACTCGAATGAGTACAAATAGTTCTTTAACCGAAGATGAAGAACTGGAGGGATATCATCACACCATCTCAAGAGATTGATCGTGTGTCTACTAGGGATTTCATCAACATCTGACATGATCAACAAGTCATCATCTTGAATTCCCGCTTTCTTCAGAAGATAATCCAATGCAAGCCTCTGATAAGCCTCCTCCACAAAAGGGTTCTCTCCCTTCCGGAATCTTCCAGGAATCTTCCCATAAGTCAATCGTGGCTCCACAAACTTGAACTGTTCTCGGTTGTTTGCAAAGACAAGGGGCTTAGTCAACCCAGTAAACGTTGAATTTGATTCGAGGATAACAAATTCAGTCACATAAGGATATAATTCTTTCCACCGTATTGTAAGAAGGTCCAGCTCGTTACTGAACAACACTGCATCAAAAACTCGCCTTGGGAACTCTCGAATACCCCAGCCATGAAGCTTGCAGAGATTTTCCATTGAAACATTTTCATGGTAGTAATGAGGAATTTCGTGAAAGGGTTTGGGAGGTTTTTCCCATAAGGGGCGCAAGAAATAAGAGATTTTTTGCCCGTGGATGTATACCCCAAGGAGACATGTCGGGACCATAATGAAAAGAAAGATTAATGTTTTCAAATCTAACCCTCGGAGGATACATCGTAACCTTGACATGCTCAAACCTCGGCCCGAATCCTGCAAATTAAAATCCTGAATTCATGAGATACAGAAAACGGAGAGCTATCAAATGGATGCTGCAATTGCAAGACAAATATCCAACTAAGTATATTGTAACAATAATATTTTAACATCACATTACTAATTGTGAGACCATAAACAATATCAAAATAGAAATATAAAGCGCCGTATAAGCCTCCTAGCTTCGAGATTATCAATTTATGGTTTCTTTATCCCACTTAAAATGTTTATTCACTTACAGAACGATTTTTTATACTGGGTTTTGGCTAGTTTACTAAAATTCAAGCAGATTTTGGGTCTGACATCGCCTGCAAATTCAAAAATTTATGTGGACATCGACAATTTGATCCAGAACAAAATTGGGGATGATTTTTTCCAAGGTTGAGCTAAATATGATCCCAATAAACAACAAATTCAATCCATCCAAGATTGGTTTTATTTGAATCAAAAAAATATAAAAAATTATTTTCTCAAATCAAAACCTAAAGTCCTAATTAAACATTGGCAACAATGCAATCATTCAAGGAAACGAATAAAAACAGAGATCATAAATCAAATTGGAAAACTAACCTCGTCGCGGCCGCAAATATCATCAGATTTCTTGGAACAATAATGAGATCCCCCTTCTGCCATCGTACACAATTTATCCCATAATTTTGACATATTCAAACCCTCAATCTCCAGCTCGATCTCCTTCCAAATCAACCCCGCCAAACCCAAATCAAGCAAAAAGGCAAAGATCTTGAAATTAACCCTAGATTGGATATGGGTTTGAATCTCAAAAGATCAAAACCCCAGAAAAACTTTTTTTAAAAAAAAATTAAAAAAAATACAACTTTAATTGGAAATATTATTGGGAATGTGAGAAAGAATGGCAAAAATCTGCTTTAACGGAAGAATTTAATTTAAGGAGAGAGGAAGAACATAGGGGATGTGGAAAAAAAAGCTGTTTGTGACCTCTCTGGTTAATGGGTGGCAGGCAGTTGTATGTATTGTATGTATATCCCCCCAACACACACTTTTTCACACACAAAAACAAAGCCGTTTCCTCCCCTTGTCTTCTATCCCACTCTCGTATTGTAAATTATCTAATTTTCGATATGTTTTGTGGCATGTATGTATATGGATCCTTTTGGTATATTATATATATATATATTTTTTTTTTTTTTAATACCACGCCTGATGACCAGGGTTTGAGCATATCACATACAAGGTCAACATCAGAAAAGAGTAGAATGTTCCCACCAGGAATCGAACATGATGCATGCCTCTAGCAAGATCTTATGTCCACCTCATTTGTCATCCAGCTATGCCCCGATAACATTGGTTTTGCTTTTTGACGAAATTGGATATGGTTTTTTTTACAGGGAGGTTAGGGGTGGCAAAATTTTCTAACTAGTCTCAAATTATGTGCATTTTTGTAAATAGGTAAGTCTTTGTTTAAAAAAAAAAACACTTTTGTAAATTAATTTAGGAAAGACTTTGATTAATGTTTTTTGAAATCATACCGGTTTAGGTCAGGTTTGAGTACCACAAACCCTCTCTGTCTAATTACGATAAATTAATTTAAAATTATTGTTTAAAATAATTTCGTATTGACAACAAAAAGATTAAGATCATTTTGGGACAGAATCATAATATTATTTGTATTAATTTCCTACATATAAACAAATAAGAAGGAGATCCTACGTAAAATAGGGAAAGCTCAAAGGCATAATTTCCTACATACAAACAAATAAAAAAACTGTTTTGAGAAAGACGGAGGAAGTATCATTTAAAGTTTTTTGTAAGAATAAGAAGATGGTAGCGTTAGCATAGAAAATAGTACTCCCCCATCCCACAAAAAATAGTTTCATTTGACTATTCGAACTATTTAGTGTTCATTTTTCATATTTACCTCTGATTTGTTTTAAAAAATATGCTAGCCTTTCTAAAATTACGAAATTCACGCCAACCTTTACATTTCTCTCTTTAAATATTTTTCTGTACTTTCTCTTTTGGAATTTCAACTTCGGCGACTGCGAAGTTCTCTGGATACGGATACGGTAAATTTTATCCAAAGGGCATTTTGGAAGATCCCTTATTTTAACCTTCTAGTTTTCGAAAAAGGACTAACTTTCGGAGACAAACAAATATTGAAAGAGGGGATTCTTTTTTAGACGGAGAGTAATATTTTTATAAGTCTTAGGTTGTGTTTGGTGCATCAATCACTTGATGCTTGATGCTTAATACTCCCTCCGTCCCAGAAAGATAGTCCACATTTTTTCGTTGTTACTACGAGAGAACTTTGAGCAGTTATAAATGCTACTTATAATTATGTTAATGTGAATCTAAAAATTGATATTAATAGTATTTATTATGGTGTATCAAGAACAATTTCAAAAATTTCATTAGAATAATTAAAAGTAGCCTTAATTATTACTCAAATTTCCTTCGTAAAACCCATGAAAATAGGAGGACTATCATTCTGAGACAGAGGGAGTATAATCTATCTATCTATATATAATATTAAAGCAGAAACATTTAGAGCTCATACAAAATGCCACGTGGCTTTATGACGTGGAAATCCACGTGATATTTTAGGATTGGCTTACTCAAATATGCTTCAAATTATAAAGCAAGTTAAATTATCAGATTTGCATGCACTTTTTGCGGTAATTAGCTATTGTCATCTCAATTACATAACCATTTTAATTGTTTTCCTAATTTAAAGCAAATAAAATCTCAATTTTAAATCAATTATTTGGGCTTACCAATAAATAATAGCTAATATGCATCCTAAGATATCCAACCAAGATCACGTTTCAATTGAGATTCCCCACAACCATTATTTTTAAATTTATTTTTAAGCATATATCTATTTATATATAATCAAGATATATTCCTCAAAATTAGGTTCTTATATTTTAAATTGTTAATTTTTTTATTCAGTATTGAAATACAGATATTATTTTTTCCAAAAACATACCTATATATTAATGAAGTGAAAAGATAATTTATTTTAGGAAAAGTTAAGTTATTTATATGTATGAATTATTATTCCAATATTAAGGTCAATTTTACAATTAGAAGATGGGCAATGCTAGGCTTACAAAAGATGCTTACAAAATAAAGGATACAAGATGTGGTGGTGATACATCATATTTCTACTGTAAGGGATAAACTAAAGAAGAAAAAAGCTGAGATGGTTGCAAGTAAAAAGAACTCAATATAATGGGAGTTATGAATGCTAATATCAATATATATATATATATATTTATGTATGTATAACAATATAGAGATTTATAAGGAAAAGATGCTAAAATAAGTAATCTGTTTCTCTTTTAAATTTTAGAATTAGCTTTTGAAATTCAATTCATAGCTAAAATAAAGAAAAAAATGTTCAATCAAATGTAATCAGTTTTTTTTTTTTTTTTTTTTTTAAATCTGTAAGTAGTTTTTAAAATCAAATTATATCTATGCATACTTTTTTTTGAAAGGATATCTATGCATACTTAAAATATACTCATATCATACAAATTTGAATTTGTGCTTAAATTAGGATAGCATTAGTATATTTGCAAAATCTTTTAAATTTTGTTAGAAGGGATCTCCTTATTGGTTCCCGAATTATAAATATGGCAAGATTTAAGGAAATTTTTAAAGTAAGGTAAATAAATAGGCTGACAGTTTTATTGATAGAATAGATTTTGAAAATTTCCTTATTCAGATTAATGGACCGAATATTTGAATTTGTGCTTAAATAGACAAACTCCCAATTTTAAGACTTGAGACTAGTGGAATTAGACTATTGCAATTGAAGATGTTTAATTAGACCAACGGGGGGTACATGGGAACGGCACGACGGAGGGGAAGGTTTTTGTGGGCGTAAAAAAATCTGGCAATAATTCATCTCTTTCGTCGCCCAGAAGGCTTCTATTTATCTATAACGCCGGCCAACTGCAACCAGAGCCCAGTTCCGTTACTCATACTCCCAGTGGCGTATCCAAGATTTACAGTGAGGGGGGTCAAAAATTATATAGAAAATATATATAAAAAAAATACACTAAAAAAATGACAATAAAAAATACACATATATAAAGCCTTTTTTTCATACGAATTCAAATTTTGATGTTAGAATATTAGGCTCTTGGGTAGCGGGAAATTGAAGAGGTTAGACTCTTGAACTTGAGGCTCTCCACTACTTTGCGAATGTTTCAGTTTCTTGAAATAGTTTTCGAGCACTGTTAGAAAATGCGCAAAAAACATATTAACAATGTCATCGGTCATACACAAACAAATCAACAAGGGCACATGCCATGAAACCACAACAACAAAGCCACTAAACCACAAGGCCACTGGCCATAAAACCACAACAACAAGGTCACTGGCCATAAACAACCACACGAGCAAAGACTATAAGGCCACTGGCCATAAAACCACAGCAACAAGCACTAAACCACAAGGCCACTGGCTATAACACCACAACAACAAGGCCACTGGCCATAAAACCACAACAATAAGGCCACTGGCCATACACAAACACGTAACAAGATTATAGTTCAGTTTCTAACCTCCGGGACGGGAGCCTCATTCGCTTTAGAGTCCGAAGTAGCCGAGCCACGTGTTCAAAGGAGGACCCATTTTTCTGTAGAAAATAAGCTAAAGTTAAAATCCCAAATTCGTTTTGATATCCTCTGTTAACCAATTATCAAAACGACAAAACATTCCAGATTTTGCCGTAGAAGAAAACCCCAATTCACAAATTCGTTTCTTGATTTCATATAGCTAAAATTGTAATGGGTTTCGTAAATTCAGCATCCAAAGAATAAATAGCAAAGACTTCATTATATATACACGCTGCATGTACAAAACATTCCAGAATCTACATTTTCACATTCAGACTTGAAAAACCCAATTCACGAATTTGATGTTCTTGCCGTAGAAGAAAACGAAAATAAAAAGAAGCCGATTGAAAGAAAGGGCGAACTAGATTTTTTGGGAAATTTAGGGATTTGAGATTAGGGACGGTTCGGATGAAAGAGTAAAAAGGGCGACAAAGGGGAGAAAGATTACATGCGGCAACCGGAGTCTATGGCTGCAAGTTCGACCGATTTCATCTTCTTCGGCGACGGCGTCTCTCTCAGTTCTTCGCAATCGCTCGTCGTCGACTCTAAACCCGCTTGCGGCAAACAAAAGTGATAAGTTTGGGTAAATTGTGTAAATGTCGAGTATTTATATGTAGGGATTTGAGGGGGGTCAATTGAAATTTTTCAGGGGGGTTAAAATTAAAATTTGAACATTTTTAAAGGGACAAAATAGGTATAAACGAGTATAAACGGGAAAGTCAGGGGGGTCAATTAACCCCCCCACATAAACGTGCGTCCGTCCCTGCATACTCCATAGACGCCGACTATGGAAGACTGATTTATCCTGGAAACAAGGGTTCAGAGAGGTTTGATATATCGAAAGTACCCCTGAAAATAGTCACGTGCATGGCGCATGACTGTCATCCCGTCAAAAAACTAGCACTTCGTTAGTTTTTACACTAATTTGCAACAAAATGACAAACACAAGAATCGGGTTACAAGAAACCCAAACACAGGAACCAAATTGCAAGAGTGATACAAACATAGGTTACCAAATTGCAATTTGCCCTAAATTTAGTTTTCTTTTGGTTTTAACATTTACTTTTGGACGAAGAGCAGTAAATAGACAAACTCCCAATTTTAAGACCTTAACTTTATTGTAACACAACTTGCCCCATACATTAAAATTAAATAACATAAGCTAATTAAAATGAAAGAAATATATTTTTAATAGCAAGAAAATATAATATCATTTGAAAATCCACAACATTTGTCTTACATGTTTGTACATTCATATAATTATACAATAACCATAACATTTTAGAATTGGAACTTTTATTTTTTTATATATATTTTTTTTAAATGGGAATTGCAGCTATTTTTTAAGAGAACTAAAATGTAAATTGAAAATATTTTTGATGATAGGAGTATAATTACTAACACATTTTGTATGTCATGTAAACATGTAATGCTATTTTATTTATTTTATGTTAATTTTTCTTTAACATATTATCATCTACAATTTTGACCCCTTCAATTAAAATCCTGGCTACGTCCCTACTAAACTGAAACTGTCAGTTTAAGTTATGAAAAGTGTCATTGAATGTGTTTGAGCGCATGGACATAACTTAGTGAGAGTGTTAAAAGAGAGCCGGTGATAGTGTTTAAGAGCGCCAGTGTTTTATTTTGTTAGTACAATTGTGCATGCGTTTTTAAGTGTTCATGCATGCGTTTAGAGAGTATAAATGCATGTGTTGTAAAATGTTATTGCATGTGTTAAAGAGTGTCAATGATAGTGATAAGGAGTGCCAGTAGTAACGTAGTTGTGTTAATAAATTTTGATTATTCACTAAAATGTCACCACACGTTTTATAAAAAGTATCAGTTAGTTAAAAATGTTACCGTATGTTTTAAAAAACATGTCTGCTATTTACAAAAGTGCTTTTTGTTAAAACAAAGACTTACTGTACTTGTTTACAAAAAATGTGACTATGAAAACATATTTTTTCGGACCACTTGAAAATTCACCTGTTTTAAAAAGTTTCACAATTTTTTAATGTTAGTATTATTTAAGGAATCTTTAGATGTTAGTTGGTCTCCTGTGAAACGCGTTTTTCATAGTAATTAGGAAAAACGTGTTTTTTATAATCATCTGGCGCTCCTCAACACACTCGCAGGACCTTCATAACTCATCAACTGATCATCCTAAACACTGTCACTGGCTATATATTAACACATCAATTGCTCTTCAATTTTTTTCTCAGAAAAACTTTCCGGCTATCACTTTCAAAGGTTCTGGCTATCAATCTCAAAGGTTCTGAATTTCAGTCTCAAATGTTCTTTTCAGTTTTTTTTTTTTTTTTTTTTTCTCACTAGAGATGCTTCATAAATTATATCCTGAAGACTATACTCCCTCCGTCCCAACTTAAGAGTTAAAAATTTTTCCAAAAGGGCGTCCCAACTTAAGAGTCAAAATCCAAAAATGAAAAGTGGGTCCTACATGTCATACTCACAACAATTATCCACTAACTCTTCTATGCCCCACTTTCTCTCTCCTACCTAACTATCAACACTCACAACACATCACATTTTCCTTAATTCTTGAACCCAAAAGTTTTTTTGACTCTTAAGTTGGGACGGAGGGAGTATTATCTGTTGGTCCCAGAGGGCAACAAGGGTATAGAACCGCTAGAGGCGGGGTGAATAGCGGTCTGAAACTTTTTCGAAAATACCCTTAAAATCAACCGAGTACTTATCAGTTTGGCCAACTGCGGTTCAAGGCACAAGAACCGAACTGATAAAATGCACAGCGGAGTTTGGGGTTTGGCCGAATTGGTTAGTTAAAGAGTTGGGAAGTTTGACTCGGGTTGAGAAAACACTATGATGCAACAGAATAGTTAAACTTAAAGTTTAAAGGAAAACACAATTCATCTTTCAAGTCATTTCGTGTATGGAAGCAAGTTCAAGACCACAAACAAGAAAGATAAATATCAAGACAGAAAATAAAGATCAAACACACAAATTGAAGAGGTTCGTTCTTAAATGAACTACGTCCTCTACCTAGATGGTTAGTCTAGGATTTTCTAATAGCTATAAGACTTGTATTAATTTAGAGGAGGTTTTACAAGATGAATCTAAACTCTAAACAATAAGTCTAACCTAAGCTATAATAACAACGGGTGTTTTCGAAGTATATAATCTATGTGATCATATAAATCGGGTGTGTGTGTGAAAAGAAATCAAATGCATTAAGTATCTAAATGATGGTTGAGCAAATAGAATTCTTTCGGTGTAAAGGCTAAGTATGAATGGTTATTAGGCTTGAAGCTTTGATGAAGAACTGGGTTTGCAATGGAGATGGTTTGAAGATATGAATATCTGGGTTTAAATCTTCAAAGCAAACTTGAATGCTTGAGAATGAATCTCTTGAAGCTCAGCAACCTTCATTATTGAATAATGGAGGCTATTTATAGGCAGAGCACCCTTGTGACCGTTGGGAAAAGATTTGAATCAAATCTGAAGGGTACAGTGCTGTCGAAATCCCATTGGTTGAGCTGTCATTTTCGTCCTTGGTTTTGTCTTGTAGTCCTAGGTAGTTGTTGCACCACTACCTGACATTTGTCCTTTGTTGCAGAAAGGACTAACGGTAAACAATTCAAACTGATAGAAAAACCGACATTCCTTGCAGAAACTCCAAGTTAACTTAGAGTTATTTTGACATGACATAACAATATCCTTTTACAGTAAAAAAAGGAATGTTTGTCTAAGGAATAAATGACATCTCTTTAATTCTTCAATAACTGATCTGCGGTTTCACCAAGCATAGGGGCGGTTTGAAGAATGATCTTGATGGGCGGTTTCATCAAACATGCAAACTGCAGTTTGATGAAAACTGAAGGGCTCCATGCTGGCAGTCTCAAGATGACGGTTTGAAGCACTAAACCGCTAATGATACAACCGAACTATACTCAGCCTAGACAACTAAAAACACTAGAAATGGACTTATCTAAAAATTGAAGTAGAACTTCATTACATGCGGTTCTAAAGTCCATAAAAAGACACGTGGCATGGATCAATCAAATTAAGGTGGGTGAACTAATAATGAATTCTAACAATCTCCCCCTATTTGATTGATGCCATTACCACACTATGATAATAGCAAAACATTGTACTTGGTAAGAACATGTCAGAAATAAATTTCATGAAATTGCATGTCCCAAGTCAATGCACACACTATGCTAGATCATAGATTTCAAATCTATCAAAAACAAAAGAGAATGAAGAAAAGATAGAAAAGAAATACATTCAGATGCATAAAAGATGATATGATTTTGAGGATCAGAAATACATGTTTAAACTGAATGTTTAAACCATAATGCACTAAAAAGTATTTTCATGATGAATGTAGTGCATGAGGTTTGAAGAAATACAAGCATTGTTTCACAAACAAGCAGTTTGAATAAACAAAGTTTTGGAAACAGAATGCTATGCAGTCATTCTCATTATAATTCAATCATAAAGGATAGTAACTTACAATGTATGAATTACAAGAGACATCAAAAAGAAAGAAGACTAAGAAATGAAATCTAGTCTACTTCATCTGCAACAGAACCCCTTGCAGCAGCAGCATCATCTGCGGTTTGGTTCTGAACGGTTTGAGCGTCTCGAGCAGCTTGTTCTTCTGCAACTTGATCATCAACAGCGGGGGCGGTTTGATCAACATTTCTAGAACCGGATCCACGGGTGGCTTCAAAAACAAAGTCAGCTGCACGAAGCCGAACTTCAGTCGGTTCATCAATCTTTAATTCAATTGCAGCGGCTTGCTTGACAAGTTTCCCGGTTCTATGAAGGATAAGCTCAGAAGAATCAAGCGCATGCTGGGCCAAAATGTCAAGTTTCTCAACAACAGATTGAAGTGAAGCTTCAACGGCTTGAAACTTTAAGTTGCAAAGATCATTGTTGGTTCTGATCTTGAAGAGCCAGTTGATTTTCCAAGATTAAGTTCAGTCTCTCATCTAGCTGTTGTGTTCTTGACCTATCATCAAATCTCTCATTCACTCTCTCCCCCTTAATGGCATCAAGATCAGATTGTAAAGTGAGGAGATGAGTGTCAAACCTAGAAGTGGCGGTTTGCTGATGAACTTGAATATTCCTAACCGCATCTATTAAATCGGCGGTTGTAGCATGAAGAGGTAGAATTGGATAGGAAGGAATTGAAGAGGGCGGTTCATCAGAAGGAGTATAGTGAGGGAAGTGCTCATCACTGGAATTATCATCATCAGAAATTTGGATGGCATCATCAGATTGATGGGATGAGGAAGGCATTTTGGCTTTGCCCTTCAAAAGAAAGTGTGCCTCTTCTAAAGTTTCACCCATAGAGATCCTAAGAGCGGTTTCAAGCTCAATGGGATCAAAGTGAGGAAAAGAGTGAACAGGGATAATTGCAGTTTGAGGAGGGGAAGGAGGAAGAAGAGGAAATCTCAAATAATCATCATTCAGAAGAATGGAAGGGGAAGGCACAAATCTCCAATTCAACATAGGAGGATAAGCTCTAGCAGTTAATTTTAGAAAGAATTGACTAGCAATAGTGGGATCCATGAGTACCTGATCAGCAATCTCACCCATCAATTGTTCTGCAACTGAAAGAATTAATTTTTCAACTGCGGCTTCCATCTCATCCTTGGGAAAAATAGCATAGGGGTTAGGGCGGCCAGCCTTTAAGAATCTAGCTTCGGCTTTGGCGGCGGCACGAGCATGGGCTCCAGCCCTTCTTTCCCTAGAGGTTTCAGTTTTGAACCGCTTCAGATAGCGTGCTAAGTCAGCAGCATTCTTTCGTTTCTTTGTCTTCGGTTTAATGAATGAAACCGATGGCGGAGCAGATGGTGAAACTGAAGACTGAGCCATCGGTTGGACCGACGTAGAAACTGAAGGTTGAGCAGATGAAAGAACCGGTGAAGGTTAAACCGCTAAGGCATAAGGTAAGTCTGGAGATGAAGATGGAGTATGTTCTGGTGAATCAAAATCCAGCTTTCTTTTAAGTGAAGGAGGAGAGACCTCAACCAACATTGGGTCAATACCTGCCTTCCTCATCTCAGCTCTTTCTCTTAGCTCTTTTGCAAATGCTCCTTCAAGTGGTGAGTGATCCCTTTTGTAGTCAGCCTCACTGAAGTCTACAGCTCCTGTGGCCTTGACTGCCAATGCTCCACATAATCACTTTTCTTCACCAACTTTCTCTTCTTCTTTGGCGGTTGAACCTCAAGAACTTCATCATCTTGCTCAGGTTCACCAAGTGCCTCAGACATATCAGTCTGCTCAGGCAATGCTACAGCCTCAAACTCACCGGTTTGCTCAGGATCGGTTTGAGAGGAAGGTTTAAGGTTTGGGAAGGCTTTGAAAATTTCAGTCAACTGTTCTTCAGAGAATTGAACAGAGGGCGGTTTAGAAGTGGAAGGTTTAGGAGGAGAAGAGATAGGAAGGAAAAGGTGAGGTGAAGGGATAAGTTTTGGAATGGATTTAGCCTTGGCGGCTTTAAGAGAGGAGGCATCCATAGCGAAATTGAAGGATTTCTCCACATTTTGATGTACTGGAGAGAAAGGTTTAACTTGAGGTTTGGGAATAGAGGGTTTAGAAGTGATAGGTTTTGAAAGAGTAGGAGATAGTCTGATGGGAGGAAAAGAGGTTGAAGAAGATGAAGGTTTTGAAGTCGGTTTGGATAAGGGTTTAGGAGGCGGTTTGGATAGGTTTGCTTTTGTAATAACTGAAGGGATTTGAGCAGTTCCCTTTCTTTTCCTTGGAGCAGCGGTTTCCTTGGGACGAGCCGCAGGTATAGATCGAACTGCAGGCTCCCCCTCAACCGCAGGCTCCCCCTCAGCCTGTACCGCGGTTTGAGCTAAATGACTTAACCCCAGTCGGTTTAGAGTGGCAGTTTGACTTTCATTTCTTAGCATCGTAGCATGGGCCTGATCAGCAATGGCACCAGCATACGGTTTCCCTGATTTGTTGAGCCGAGCCTCAGGAAATGGGCCACGTTCGGCTTCAGGAAGAGGGTCCTCATTCCAAACTGTTTGAGCATACCGCCATCCAAAAGTTGTTCTGAAGGTATCAAGTCTTGACAATCCAAAGATAGATTTTTCACTTGGATCCAACCAATAGTCCTTGTTTTCAGCCGAGAACTTGAAAATGGCAGTATCTTGATGCAAGAACTTTGTCAGCAACCTGCAATGAGTTCTGACTTTGGATTTTCCAGCGGCTTTAGCAGCATGGAGGCGGTTTAGAGCATTTATAATCTCCTTCATCACAACCTTGGGCCAGTGCAGTTTCTTCCCTTTAAGAATGGCCACACAGTAAGCATACTGTTCACTTGTAAAATTGTTGTGGTTTCCATTCTTGCACATAACTCCAGAATCCACCAATTCACATAGGTGAGCCATCACCTCTCCAAAGTCCTTTTTGGAGGAATTCTTGGTGGAGAAAGAATTTACTCCAATCAACTCCATTGTAGTATTACTTAGAAGTTCCGGTTTTATCCCCATGACTCCAGAGTTCTCAAGACCAGCTAGAACTGCAATCTTGGAAGCGGTTTGGATCACTTCTTTGCCACAGACGGTGGACTTGATAGCATCTTCAAACTTTATCTCTCCGGATTCCAGATCCCTCATCGGTTCTCCTCTTACATCTAGTAAGGCAGCCTTTGTGGAGATCCCATTTTCAAAGAATTCGGCGCAGATAATTGTAACGAACTGCGGTTCATCAATAAGAAACAAAGGTAGCAGCTTTGCATCATTCAGCAGTTTGAGGATCTTTCTTCCAACTGCATCTTGTTTAATTTCATCCACAAGAATCCTAGAGCCGGGAACAAAGTTTGAGGGATCCTGAAAGATTTTCTTAGTTAGAAATAGCTTAAAGAATGATAGTTTGAATCATTAAGCAAACCGCGGTTTGATTAAGTCCTACAAACTATAACAAGGAAACCTATCAATGAAAACATGCGGTTCAAGGAGAGCAAGGGTAAAAATGTAAAAATAAAGAATGAAGGAACAGTGAAGGCAAAACGGATCAAAGAGGGAAAATTTTGAAGAAGAGTTTGAATGCATGAAGAACACGAAGAACAGAGTATGAATATGCAAAACAAAATCTTAACCAAAACGTGGAAAAAATTATATCAAAATGATCACAAAGGGAAGATTCTAACAAAGTTCTAAATAAACTAAAACAAATAACAACACATGAACCCAGAATCTGCAAAATTTCGCAAGAACACCAAATAACCCCAAAATTGATTTTGCTCAAAATTGAACACAAATCTTAAAACAAAGTAAACAAACAGTGTATATAAGTAAATGCGAGCACAAACCAACCAAAAAATTGAAGAAAAAGCATAAAATGATCAAAGGAAGATGAACAAGCTTTTAAGCTTCAACAATGGCGGATAAGTGAAGTATACTGAGTTAGGGTTCAGAATTTCATACCATATCAGGCTTCGATGGTTTGGACGATGTAGAAGAAGAAGCAAGATCAATTGATTTCTTTGGTGCCATTAAAAATTTTGTTTAAGTAAGAGAATTTTGAGTGAGAACAGAGAGATGAGTGCGTACAGAGGAGAGAGAAGGGGTTTTTGCTAAAAAGAGTAAGAAGGTAAAAAGATAAATTGAAAAATGGTTTGTCTTTTATACTCAATTAACCACCTCGGGTAGTGGAGCGGGCATGACGGCTGAAGGAAACTCAACCGTCAGTGTACCTGTCGATTCGCATTTAATGCGGCAGAGATAATTGCAAAAAGGTCCTTAATGAATGAAGTGACATAAAGTAGGGACTAAAATGCAATTTCATACCTGAGCGGTTTTGCGTAAACCGACTTACCTTTTCCTCATTATCGGTTTAGGTGAAACCGATATCTTCCAGATCTATCTTCGGTTTTAGTATAAAAACCGAAACCTTGCTTTGACAGTTCGGTTTGGACAAAACTGAAATTATTCTACTTGACTCTTCGTTTGAGTGGAATTTTTAACCGAACCATCTTGTTGCGGTTTTGTCGATTGAACCGCAAGCTATTTGCATTTTCTTAATAGAGCCAAAATACTTAACAAAAATTATTAGAACAAGAATAAATAGGCATGAATTATATTAAGTAAGTTCCAGCATACCCATTTCTCCTCGTAAATGAAAGAACCTAGAATTTTCAAGCGGTTTGGTGAGAATATCTGCAATTTGATCGTCGGTTCCCACCTTTGCTAGAAAAATGTTCTTCTTTTCAACATGATCTTTGAGGAAATGATATCTTATGTCAATGTGCTTGGTTTTTGAGTGTTGTACTGGATTGTTGGAGATTGATATTGCTGCAGTACTATCACAGTAGATAGGGCAGTTCTTCTCAAATACTTCATAGTCTTCCAACTGCTGTTTCATCCAGAGAATTTGAGAGCAACAGCTTCCAGCCGCAATATATTCAGCTTCAGCGGTTGAGACTGAAACCGATGCTTGTTTTTTGCTGGACCATGATACAAGCCGGGTTCCAAGGAACTGACAAGTACCGCTTGTGCTCTTTCTGCTTATCTTACATGCTGCAAAGTCAGCATCTGAATAACCTAATAGATCAAATGAAGATTCTTTGGAGTACCAAAGTCCAAGGTTAACAGATCCACATAAGTATCTAATAATTCTTTTAACAGCAATAAGATGAGATTCTCTAGGGTCAGCTTGAAATCTAGCACAAACACAAACACTGAACATGATATCCGGCCTACTAGCAGTTAAGTAAAGTAAAGAACCAATCATACCTCGGTAGAGATTCTGATCAACTTTCTTACCTCGTTCATCTTGATCAAAACTGCAGGCCTTTTGCATTGGGGTATCAACTGGCTTAGCGGTTTCAAGCCCAAATTTCTTGATCAAATCTTTGGTATATTTGGCTTGGTTGATAAAGATTCCATCATGACATTGCTTGATTTGGAGTCCAAGAAAGAATGTCAATTCTCCCATCATACTCATCTCAAATTTACCTTTCATAAGCTTCTCAAACTTAACACACATAGTCTCATTAGTAGAACCGAAAATAATATCATCAACATATATTTGAACTAATAATGAATGACCTTTGTGTTTAGCAATAAATAGGGTTGTATCAATTTTACCTCTAGAGAAGCCTTGTTCAATAAGAAATTTAGATAGAGTGTCATACCATGCTCTTGGAGCTTGTTTGAGTCCATACAAGGCCTTCTTGAGCTTGAAGACATGATTGGGATATTTGTTGTCTTCAAATCCTGGCGGTTGAGCTACGTAAACCTCTTCTTGTAGTTCACCATTCAGAAATGCACTCTTCACATCCATTTGATATAACTTGAATTTCTTGAAGGAGGCATAAGCCAGGAACAATCTAATGGCTTCAAGTCTGGCTACAGGGGCAAATGTTTCATCATAATCAATCCCTTCTTCTTGCCTATAACCCTGAGCAACCAACCTTGCTTTGTTTCTTGTAATAGTACCATTTTCATCCATCTTATTTCTGTATACCCATTTTGTTCCAATTACAGTGTGATCTCTGGGCCTTGGAACTAGAGTCCAAACTCTGCATCTTTCAAACTGATTGAGCTCTTCTTGCATTGCAGCTACCCAACTTGGATCACTTAGAGCTTCATCTACCTTCTTCGGTTCCATCTGAGATAACAGTGCGGTTGAGAACAAACTGTGGTTATCCCTATGAGTTAAGCTTCCTCTTGTCTGAACACCAGAACTAATAGGACCTATAACATTAGTTGTTGGATGGTCTCTATGTTCATTGATTTCTGGAGGGAGGTCTTCATGAACCACTATTTCTTGAAGATTTTCCAGAGGAGGCTCTTCTTGATATTCATTGAAATCTTCATTGAAGGTGATGTTTGGAACTGGATCAACGGTTTGAATGGGATCAGAAGAATGCGGTTCTACAGCAACACCTTCGGTTTGATTTGGAGTGGCTGGAGAACCTGATGGAGAGGTTTGAGTAGGTTGGTCATTTGCGGTTGCATGATTATGGTATGATGTACCTGTCTCAAAACCACTAAAATCATCAGCAACATTTGGAGCCATATGTGGCTCAAGAAGATTATGTTCATCAAATGTAACATGGACTGATTCTACAATTTTTAAAGATGTCTTATTGAAATAACGAAAATCTTTGGAGTTTTTTGAATAACCAACAAAAATACCTTCATCGGCCTTAGCATCAAATTTACCTCGATGCTCTTTGCCATTGTACAAGATGTAGCACTTGCATCCAAATATTTTGAAGAAGGCAATGTTGGGTGATCTGCCTCGCCACAATTCATAAGGAGTCTTGTTGTGAACTTTGATGATTAGGGAGCGGTTCTGGGTGAAACATGCGGTATTGACGGCTTCGGCCCAGAAGTATTTGGGAAGCTTTGCTTCTGCAATCATTGTCTTCCCGGCTTCAATCAAAGTCCTGTTCTTTCTTTCTACAACTCCATTCTGTTGTGGAACCCAGCGGCAGAGAAGTTATGATCAATTCCATGATCATCACAATATTGGGCAACACCATTGTTTGTGAATTCAGTTCCATTATCTGAACGCACGGCAACAATGTCATCCAATTTCTGAGTTTGGAGCTGTCTAAAGAGAGCAGTTACGATGCCATAAGTATCATCTTTAGAGGCCATCATTTCCACCCAAGTATATCTTGAATAATCATCAACCACCACAAGTGTATAGCGGTTTCCTCCAATACTGGCGGTTGGGACAGGTCCAAATAAATCCATGTGCAGCAGTTGCAAACAGCGGTTCGTTGAAGATGCGGTTTTACTTGGAAATGACTGTTTGGGCTGCTTTCCAAGCTGGCATGCTTTACACTTTTCATCATGATGGTCAGCCACTTTGGGTAGTCCTTTTACTAGACCATCCCTGTGCAGTTTTGCTAGATACTTGAAGTTCAAGTGGCTGAGCCGCTTATGCCATAACCAGCTGCTTTCACTTATATTTTGGCTACAAAACAGAGGTCAGCAATAGAAACAATATTTCTTAAATCTATCATATAAACATCACCTGTTCTGTTGCCAGTCAGTAGAGTGACTTCAGAGGAAGCATCTTTGATATAACAGCTAGTTGATGTGAAGATGCAGTTCATTCCTTTGTCACAAAACTGAGATATGGAGAGAAGGTTGTGCTTGAGTCCTTCTACTAGTGACACATTTTCAATAGTCACCTTTCCTCGTTTGATTGCTCCATATCCTACTGTTTCTCCTTTCTTGTTGTTACCAAACACTACTGGGGGACCTTTCATTTGGATGAAACTGCAGAGTAGTTCGGAATCTCCAGTCATGTGTCGTGAGCATCCACTATCCAAATACCAGAGATCCTTCTTCTTCTTAGCGGTTCCAGCCATAAAACATGAAATCTGAAAAATAAACATGAAAGGTTTTGGTCCCCCTTATTCCTTGGGTCCTAGGGTTAGCAGCTTTTTGGGACCCACACTTGTTTGACCTTAGGATTTTTACGTCCCTTGGCATTGGGTGTGAATCTTAAAAGACAATGACCAGCACTATGACCAAAATCAGCACAAATAGCACAATGAATAAATCCAGGTTTTGGTTCCGGTTTTACAAACCCTTTACTGACCTTCGGTTTCTCATGTTTTACTGGGTCAGCGGTTTTGGCTTTAACAAAGATTACCTTCTTGAGCTCAACCTTCCTCTTAGGTGCGGCTTTAGGGAAAATGATAGGAATTTCCTTAAACCGACTAGGAGCGGTTTCATCACTCAATACTTCCTTGGTTGCCTCAGCCGCTATGGATTTCTCTTTCCACTTTGAATCTCTCCCAGTCTGGTTTTTAGGGTACTCAAAGAAATAATTTTGTCTTTTAATTTCTTGTATTGAGCCTTTTTTACCAGCATGATTAACCTTAGGTATTTCTTTGGTTTGTTCAGTAGGTTTCACACCACCTTCAGCACAGAGACAAGGACACTTACACCCATCATCGGTTTTAAACCCCAATCCACTTTTATCCGAAGTAGGAATTTGTGAATTTAGGATTTGTTCCACGGTGACACCAGACTTAGTCCATACATCGGTCACTTTTTGGAGGTCATCCCTTTGTACGGTAAGATCATGGATTTGGGTGAGAAGTACCTCGGTTCTGTCCTTCAGATAGCGGTTTTCATCCACAATAGTAGATATCCCAGCAATTTGGAGCTTGAGATTTTCAATTTCCTCCTTGTGGGATTTACATACACGTTGGGATTCTTCAAGTTCCGCAGCCATTAGTTTATATGCCTTTTTAAGTACAGTGTGTTGTTGACATATAATATTTGCACGTTCTAGTACCTGATCATCATGACTTTGGTCTGCTTGAACCTCGGGAGTGTAGTTTGGTGTTGTAGGAGCTCTGCTTGATCTAGCCTCAGGAGTCTTAGGTGAAACTGACTTCATTTGTTGTTTTGGCAGTGGAAGGCTTTCGTCAATTTCAATTCTTTCTTCAAATCCCATGAGACAGAGATTAGCAGTTTCTTCATCATCACTTTCATCTGAGTCTGAACCCATCCATGTTAGCGGTTGATCTCCTTGGTCAGCTACCATTCCTCTTCTTTTCACAATTTCTTGTTGAATGGTTTCTTTGCTGGCGCGGCTTCATACCTCGGTTTGGGACAACTTGAAGCAAAGTGTCCTGGTTGTCTGCAGTTATAACAAACCAAGTCATCCCTAGTCTTGGGATCTGCAGTTTTGTTGAATCTGATTGGAGGGACAAACTTTGCTGGGCCTTTGGATGGAAATTGAGATCTATTGTTTTTCCTGAACTTGGTGTATTTTTTCACATACAAAGCAAATTCTTCATCATCCATTTCATCAAAATCAACTTGAGTAGAACTTGAGGATTGTGATCCTACACTCTGAGCATACGAACTTTGAGGAGGAGTGTAGGATTGATGAGACTGCTGATAAGATTGATAAGATTGAGGATATGGTTGATGTGATTGAGGATAGGATTGGTGAGACTGTTGGTAATATTCAGAAGATGCGGTTTGAGGATTATATCTAGGAGCATTTTGGTCAGGAGGAGCGGTTTGCAAGTGAAGGTGAGGAGCAGTTTGATGATGGTCTGGATTGTAGACAGGAGATGAGGTATTGTTGAAAGCAGCTAGAGAGAGGTCTTAAATCTGCTTTCGGTTTCATGGACCTCTTCAAGCTTAAATTCAAAAACCTTCAGCATGGCATACAAGTGTCGAAGATCAAGAGCTTCCAAGTCCTTGTTGTCTTCAATGTTAGTGGTTTTGATCAGCCATTTGCTACCAAGTGCTTGCATGAATCTCATGTTCAAATCTGTATTAGAATAGACATGTCCAAGAGAAAAACAAACATTAACAATATCAATAAACCTCTCATAGCATTGTCTAAGAGATTCCTTAGGATCTTTAACAAAATAGTCAAAGAGTCTTCTCTGTTGATAGAGGCGGTTCTTCTTGGTATCTGAATCTCCTTCCAGAAAGTCAACTATAGCATCCCAGGTAGCCTTTGCGGTTTTGCAGTGAAGCACCTTAGAATGAGTCCTCAGGTCAATAGCTGAAACTAGCATGGACATAGCTCTTCCATCAAAATCCACATTGATGCGGTCTGCATCAGTCCATTCACTTTCTAATTTCTTAACTTCAGCTTCTTCTCCTGCGGTTCCTGCACGAGGATTAGCTTTCATAGGAACATATGGTCCATCAGTAACCGCAGTCCACAGTCTACGATCACATGAAATCATGTGTTTCATCATCCTATCTTTCCAAAAGATAAAACTATCTTCATCCAGAATCGGTAAGTGATTCGAATTGGATGTTTGCATCATATGGGTGTTTGTGTTTGCCATTGGATCAGCACCCAAGCGGTTAAGCTTGTAAAAACAAATTTGGTGGATTAGCTCTGATACCACTTGTTGGTCCCAGAGGGCAACAAGGGTATAGAACCGCTAGAGGGGGGTGAATAGCGGTCTGAAACTTTTTCGAAAATACCCTTAAAATCAACCGAGTACTTATCAGTTTGGCCAACTGCGGTTCAAGGCACAAGAACCGAACTGATAAAATGCACAGCGGAGTTTGGGGTTTGGCCGAATTGGTTAGTTAAAGAGTTGGGAAGTTTGACTCGGGTTGAGAAAACACTATGATGCAACAGAATAGTTAAACTTAAAGTTTAAAGGAAAACACAATTCATCTTTCAAGTCATTTCGTGTATGGAAGCAAGTTCAAGACCACAAACAAGAAAGATAAATATCAAGACAGAAAATAAAGATCAAACACACAAATTGAAGAGGTTCGTTCTTAAATGAACTACGTCCTCTACCTAGATGGTTAGTCTAGGATTTTCTAATAGCTATAAGACTTGTATTAATTTAGAGGAGGTTTTACAAGATGAATCTAAACTCTAAACAATAAGTCTAACCTAAGCTATAATAACAACCGGTGTTTTCGAAGTATATAATCTATGTGATCATATAAATCGGGTGTGTGTGTGAAAAGAAATCAAATGCTCTAAGTATCTAAATGATGGTTGAGCAAATAGAATTCTTTCGGTGTAAAGGCTAAGTATGAATGGTTGTTAGGCTTGAAGCTTTGATGAAGAACTGGGTTTGCAATGGAGATGGTTTGAAGATATGAATATCTGGGTTTAAATCTTCAAAGCAAACTTGAATGCTTGAGAATGAATCTCTTGAAGCTCAGCAACCTTCATTATTGAATAATGGAGGCTATTTATAGGCAGAGCACCCTTGTGACCGTTGGGAAAAGATTTGAATCAAATCTGAAGGGTACAGTGCTGTCGAAATCCCATTGGTTGAGCTGTCATTTTCGTCCTTGGTTTTGTCTTGTAGTCCTAGGTAGTTGTTGCACCACTACCTGACATTTGTCCTTTGTTGCAGAAAGGACTAACGGTAAACAATTCAAACTGATAGAAAAACCGACATTCATTGCAGAAACTCCAAGTTAACTTAGAGTTATTTTGACATGACATAACAACATCCTTTTACGGTCAAAAAAGGAATGTTTGTCTAAGGAATAAATGACATCTCTTTAATTCTTCAATAACTGATCTGCGGTTTCACCAAGCATAGGGGCGGTTTGAAGAATGATCTTGATGGGCGGTTTCATCAAACATGCAAACTGCAGTTTGATGAAAACTGAAGGGCTCCATGCTGGCAGTCTCAAGATGACGGTTTGAAGCACTAAACCGCTAATGATACAACCGAACTATACTCAGCCTAGACAACTAAAAACACTAGAAATGGACTTATCTAAAAATTGAAGTAGAACTTCATTACATGCGGTTCTAAAGTCCATAAAAAGACACGTGGCATGGATCAATCAAATTAAGGTGGGTGAACTAATAATGAATTCTAACATTATCTATATGCAGAACCTCTTGAGCTTGATATCCAAAAAGTTTATTGGCCATGACCATCTTCAAGTGTGCTTGAAAATCATATCTAGAAGGCTTGTTATTGTTATCCAGAACTGATGAAAAGTTCCGATTATTTACAAAAATGCTGTTGGGATTGGAGTCAAAACCAAGGTGAAGGTCAAAACCGCGGAGGAGAGGAGTCGAAACCGGAACCGAGCGGACGCCTGGTAAGGACCAGACGGACGCCTATAATGACAGAAAGTTTGGCCGGCAGAAAATCTAATCCAGGCGGGCGCTTGGTCATGGGCAGGCGGGCGCCTGGTGTGGCGGACTGCAGGAAATCTGGCGTGGAGTGGCAGTAAAGGAATTGGTTTCCTTTTCTCATTCAGTTTCCTAAAAGCTATAATACTTGGAGCAGAAGTATTATACTCCTTCTGTCTCAAGAACTCCGGGAAAATTAGGTTTTGATCAGGATTAAGTTTTGTATCCCTATAAATATATTGTGACTACCACCATAATATTTGTACCAAAAAAGAGAGAGTTGGGATATCAAGAGAGAGACACAAAATAGTGTGTAGGAGGGGGCCGGGGGCCTAGGAGAGCCATGGGGGGCGATCCTACAACCCGACCATAGTCATACTGTTTGTGTTCATGGGGAGAGATAATAATATGTAGGAGAGGGTTGTTCATGGGAGAGTATACATACTAGATCTGTGTGAGTGTATGTGTAAACTGTAACAATCAACATATTATTATAGTGATATCCTGGCTTGGGGCCTCCGGATGTAGCCACATGGGGGTGGTGAACCGGGTTAACAAATCATGGTGTTCTTGTTCTTTCATATTATTATTCATGTGTTGAATATTTTCTCCATGTTGTTGACTGCTAGTATGGGCTAGTGGATGCGGTGATCCCCCCAATTCCCCAACAAATGCCACCTCACGTTTTTTTTAAAGAAGTTCCACATATTTTCAAAAATACCACTGAAAATACGGTTTTTCTAGAACTTGCGTAAATTTTACCCCAGATTATGTGTAGATGTTATCTTAATTACAAAGCGAAAGTCTCACTCAGATAGTTATTTCATGCCCTACCAGCCTACCTCTTAAATAGTACATGTCATTTTCTTTGCTAAAAAAAAAAAGAAAGAAAAAATACTTGTCATTTTTCCTTCCTCCGTTCCATCGGTCGCCACTTGTCGACATACTCAACACGCAAGTGTCTGTCCGCAAACATTTTTTTTAATGAAAATATATGTTTGTCTTATAAAACAGTCTTATTTCTAAAGGTATTAATTAAGGCTACTTTTAATAATAAAAATAATAATATACTTCTTCTGACACAGAATGATAGTTCTCCTAATTTTATGGGTTTTACGAAGTAACTTTGAGTAATAATTAAAGTTACTTTTAATTATTCTAATGAAATTTTTGAAATTGTTCTTGATACACCATTATAAATACTATTAATATCAATTTTTAGATTCACATTAACATAATTATAAGTAGCATTTATAACTGCTCAAAGTTCCTTCGTAGTAACAACGAAAAAATGGGACTATCTTTCGGGGACGGAGGGAGTATTAGTAAATACATAATCAAATAAGACCAGATTATCATTTAAGACAGAGAGAGTACCGTAGTTAATAAGCATAGGAAGTGAAAAAGAAAGAACATGACTTTTAGGTGATACAATTTGATATCAATTATCCAAAAGTGTCAATTGTCTTTGGCAAAAATGATGATTTTTTTTCTTTGAATAAATAAGAATTTACATCAACAATCAACGTGGCTTAAACGTATTAATGCATGTTTTCGACTAAGGTATCCCCACCAAGTACATTGACCATTTACCGTACTTATTGCTACCAAATGAGAGTGAACAGAGATAAAGAAAATATGTTGAAAATGAAATTATTGTGAGTGTGTAGGAAAGAAAAAATAAGTTAGTGGATAATTGTTATGATTGGATAGGAGAGAGAAAAATGAATATTTTGAGTAAGTAGCAATAAGTATGAGACGCCCAAAATAAAAATAAGTAACGATAAGTATGGAACGTATGGAGTGTATCATATCTTTTCATATAACAACGGGGTCTTTGGGTTTATTTTTTTTCTGAAAAAATAGCCGTTTCAAATGATATTGATTAATAATGATGTTCATTAGCGTATTGATTTACAATGATATGAAGCTAGAGACTTTAAATAATCTCATAATACTCCTTTGGGCTGTTAAAGCGTAGAAAACAACTCAATTGCCCCCGTCCGCTCGAAATAAGACTTTTAGTCGACTTAAATATATTTTGACCAACAATTTGAATAAATATAATGGTCTTAATATTTTTTTAAAAAAAATAATTATATCACAGTTAACAATAAACTGAATAACTATTTTTAGATTTTTATTAAAATAATTATTTTTATTCAAATTGTTAGTGAAAGTAAAACTTAACAATGAAAATGCAACGTGTAATATCCAAAAGAGAGAAACGTGTGTGTACACAATAAGATGGAATGATGCCAACCATAAAATTTTATAAATCATTATTATTATTATTATACCCTATGCAAGATAATCTCTCCCTTTTCTTACCATATAAGGATATACTTGGAATCTTAATTAACATGGTTTCAATCTTTTTTTCAAGATGATTGGTCCATACTCCTCACACCATCACCCTATCCATCATGGACGGCGTACGCGGTCTCTCAATTCTTAACTTGATTACTAAAAAAAACACCTCATGTGCAAATGTACCTTCCCCTTTATTGCTTTGAGCTTTCCCTATTTTACCTAGGATCTCCCGAGAAGGGATGTAAACGAGCCGAGCCGAGCCGAGCCGAGCTTTGGAGTTTTGGGCTCGAGCTCGTTAACGAATTATTGAGCTCGAGCTTTTATCGAGCTCGAGCTCGAGCCCATTTTCCTTGTTCGAGCTCGACTCGAATCGAGTTTCAAGCTGTTCGCGAGCCGCTCACGATCTTTTCTCGAGCTGTTCGAACTCGAGCCTTTACGAGCCGAGCTCGAGCTTAAACATTTTTCTGAAAATTATGAAATCAAACGAGCTCGAGTTCGAGCGTTTCACGAGCTGTTCGAACTCGAGTCTTTACGAGCCGAGCTCGAGCTTAATCATTTTTCTAAAAATTATGAAATCAAACGAACTCGAGTTCGAGCCTTAACGAGCTCGAGTTCGAGCTTTTCACGAGCTGTTCGAACTCGAGTCTTTACGAGCCGAGCTCGAGCTTAAACATTTTTCTGAAAATTATGAAATCAAACGAGCTCGAGCTCGAGCCTTATCGAGTTCGAGCCCTACCGAGCTCTGACAAGTATTTTCTGCATTTTGAACAAAAACTCTATTTTTTTTCCCCTTTTTTTAATCTCAAAATATGTGTCTAATTTACAAATGTAACCTCCTGTTTACTTTTTTTTTTTTTTTTTAAAGCTCTTGTTCATTTAACTTCTCATATTACAAATGATTAATTGTATCGTATATATACCACCAGGTTGTAATATACTCCTTATGTCCCAAATTTTTATTTAATTATCAAATTTACTTAAACTTTAACTAATATTTTACACTAAATTACTAATTCTCATAAAAATTTAAAAATGGTTGTTAAATCATTAATAAATTATGTAAATTAATATTTTACACTAAATTATTAATTCTCATATAAATATGTACTATATGTATGTATGTATATATATAACATCCAATATTCCATATAGACACACACATATCATACATACATATATTTATGTATATAAACATGGGTTACATATATGTGTGTGTGTGTATATATATATATATATATATATATATATATATATATATATATGTGTGTGTGTGTCGCGCCCCGTACCCGTGGTCCTACTTGGCCCCACGCTCGGGACACGAACGGAAGACGTTATAAAACCTTTTAGTAAATTTTTCGAAATATACTTTTAGAAAGTGGAACAATAACACACTTGAAGTTCAAAGACTTCACTTAACTTGAAACAAAGTTTTACAAACACTTTCACAGCGGAAGTACTTAGCCCGAAGGCTTACAAACTTTTAAACAAATGTACATACATCAACTTTTACCAAAATAGATGTAACCATAAGAAGTACGGGTACTCTACCCAAAGGGTTTACATTTATATAATGTAACCTTCACAAAACAAGTCCCATTTCTTACCAAACGAACGTCCTCCCGTGCCAAGTGTCCTATCCCCTGGACCCGCCTTTATCTAAAACAGTAAACAAATAAGGGTGAGAATAAATCTCAGTAAGCTACTAAAATGCAACTACGTTACATGCTGATATGATGGTCATAAAGAAACAATATCAACAAGTAAACATATAGCATACCGCACATAACATCAACTCATATATCACATTTAACACATTGCCCACACTCCGGTGGATACCAAGCCAAGGTTTACCCAATAACCATAACTGATGAGAATACCAACTGAGAAACCCATCAGAGAAAACCATCTGAGCAGCATAAATAGCTGAAGCCGTCGGGATCCCGAATACCAAATCATAACCAATAGAACCAAGTAACCAGAGAGGGAAATATGACACAAAGTCATAACCAAATACTCACCAAAGGGAGCAATTCATCCCATCCAAGGCCAATCTGGACTGGGGAAACTAAAAGGCACAGTGGACACCTTATAGTGAACTTGGCTTGTGTGCCACTATAATTCTCCCACCGCCTGACTCACAAGCTCCAATGGAAACCTTATAGTGAACTTACCTGTACCACTATAATTCTTCCATTGGCTGACTCCACAACAAGACCAGCTGGACTTTTAACAAGAAGCACAGTAATGAATACTTGCTAAACAAAACCCGGGGCATTTAATCCAAGAAGGAATTAAGCCAAAACATCACAGATGCACACGAAAGATTTCTCATAAAGAGTCCATAATAAGGACATTTAGTCACAACCCAACCTTTTTTGTCAACGACATAAAAGTCATACACATTCATGTTTAAGTCATAAACAACCCCAATGATCACATACACACTTGTCCTCTTATACCCCAAATAACACAAACTATCAAACCTTGGAAACAGGGGGGATGCGCACGCCTCATCCCATAGGATGCGCGCGCCTCCTAGGACCAGAACTTCACTATTGTTGATTCACTTAAGGGTGCGCGCGCCTCACCCAAGAGGATGCGCACGCCTCCCTTCTCCAGTCAATTCTGGTCTAGGTTGGTCACAATGGGTGCGTGCGCCTCCTTATATAGGGTGCGCGCGCCTCCTCCAATTGTGGGCCAAATCCCAGATTCTTCCTTAGTTCAATTTTTACTCCTTCCGTCCCACAAACATAACATATATAAACATAACTTTAGCAACTTCATTAACAACTTCCATTAGATTACAACATGCTTCTAAACCATTTCCCATACTCAGCTACAACCAATACCATATACTCCTTTCGTCCCAAAATTACAAGTATAGCAAATATTACCCAAAATACAAAATTAACAAGTAGGAGTATCATATATAGCATATATGACTATTTTAACATTTAAAGGGGAATTAGTAACTTACCTAGTTCCGGAAAAAGTATCGCTGAAATAAGTTTTGTTCGGCTAGAATGACCTACTCGACGCCCTGATCATTTTTATATAATTAGTTTTTAAAACGGGTAAGTAAATAAAAAGAATTAAATCGAAATGGGTCGAACTTACCTTTTTCTTCTTAACCCTAACTGAACGTAGAGGAATGTTGCAAAAGAAAGAAAATAACACAGAGAAGGAAGAAGGGAAAGTTGGTATAAATATCTTACCCATTTTTTACAATTTGGTCACCCAAGATTCAAAGTTAACACTTTAACCCCTTAACTTACCTTTTCAATTAGGACCCTAAAGTTTCAACTTAATCATTTAACTCCTTTAGTCATTATTTTTACTAACTAAGTAAATAACACAAATAATCAAGTATGATATGCAAATCATAAAATATGATGCAACACATAAAATGCACATATAAGTCAAATAAAAATCCCCAAAAATATAAAATAAATAGGGACGGGTTTTGGGGTCGCTACAATCACTCCCCCTTAAAGAAAATTCGTCCCGAATTTTAGGGTTACTTACCGAGACCATCAAACAACCAAGGGTACTTCCTCTCGATCTCTTCCCGAAGCTCCCAAGTCGATTCCTCCACATTATGATTCCTCCACACAACTCGAACAAGAGGGATACTTTTGTTTCTCAATTCTTGCACCTTCGAATCAATCACTTGGACCGGATGTTCCTCATAAGACATACTCGGCTCAATATCCTCGGGTACCTCAGATAGAACATGATAAGAATCATACACATACCTCCGAAGCATAGAAACATGAAACACGTTATGGATCTTATCAAGAGAAGGAGGTAATGCAAGACGATAAGCCCGATCCCCCACTCTTCCAAGAATCTCAAATGGACCAATAAACCTCGGAGCAAGCTTGCCTTTCTTCCCATATCTTCGAATACCAACCTTAGGGGAAACCTTCAAAAACACAAAGTCACATTTTTCGAACTCAAGGTCTCGCCTCCGATGATCAGCGTAGCTTTTCTGTCTACTCTGGACCGTACTCAAACGATTTCGAATAAGTTTAACCTTCTCAACTGAATCATTAACCATCTGAACACCCCAAATCTTGGCTTCTCCCACTTCATCCCAACAGATAGGAGACCGACATTTCCTTCCATACAAGGCTTCATAAGGAGCCATCCCAATACTGGACTGAAAACTGTTATTATAAGCAAACTCTACGAGAGGCAAATGAATATCCCACGAATCTGAAAAATCAACTGAGCAAGCCCTCAACATATCCTCAAGAATCTGGATAGTTCTCTCGGACTGGCCATCTGTTTGAGGATGAAAAGCTGTACTAAATCTCAACTCTGAACCCAAAGCTTTCTGAAATGCTTGCCAAAATCGAGATGTGAATCTAGGGTCACGATCAGATACAATACTCACTGGAACTCCATGTAACCTCACGATCTCATTAATATACAAGGTTGCAAGCTTTTCCATAGAATAACCAATCTCCATAGGTAGGAAATGAGAAGACTTTGTCAATCTATCAACAATCACCCAAACTGCATCAAACCTTCTTCGAGTACGAGGTAACCCTGTCACAAAATCCATAGTAACATGTTCCCACTTCCATTCCGGAATCTCTAACGGTTGAAGCAATCCTACAGGCCTTTGATGTTCAGCTTTAACTTGTTGACATGTTAAGCACTTGGATACATAATCCGCTATCTCTCTCTTCATATTATTCCACCAAAAGTGTTGCTTCAAATTCTGATACATTTTAGTACTCCCGGGATGAATAGTATACCTTGATTTATGGCCTTCATCAAGAACTTGGTGTTTAATCCCATCAACATTAGGCACACACAACCGACCCCTGAAAGTCAATACCCCTTCAGAACTGAGGGAGAAATCCTCAAATTTACCATCTTTGATTTTATCCATAATCTTTACCAATTCTGGGTCATCCTTCTGAGCTTCCTTTATTTGTTGAACTAAAGTTGGAAATACTCGAATGTTCGCAAAAATAGCTCCATGCTTTAATTCATAAGGACTCCAATCTCGAGCATCCTCCAACATCTTCCATTCCCGCACCATCAATGAAGCTACATAAGACTTCCGGCTAATAGCATCAGCTACCACATTTGCCTTGCCCGGATGATAAGAAATTGTACAATCATAATCCTTCAATAGCTCCATCCATCTTCGTTGTCTATTATTCAACTCTTTCTGGGAGAAAAGATACTTCAAACTCTGATGATCTGTGAAAATCTCAAACTTTGCTCCATAAAGATAATGTTTCCACTTGTGCAATGCAAAGACAATAGCTGCAAGCTCCATGTCATGGGTAGGATAATTCTGCTCACTCGGAGTCAACTTCCTCGAAGCATATGCAATCACCCTTCCATTCTGCATTAATACACACCCGAGGCCTTCTTTAGAAGCATCACTATAGATTACCAAATCATCATTACCATTAGGTAGGGCGAGAATAGGAGCTGTAGTCAATCTCTTCTTCAACTCTTCAAAACTAGCTTGACACTTTTCATCCCACACATAAGGAATATTCTTTCGAGTCAAATGAGTCAAGGGAGTTGTAATCTTAGAAAACCCCCCAATGAACCTTCTGTAGTACCCAGCTAACCCCAAGAAACTTCGAATTTCTGTAACTGATTCTGGCCTCCTCCAATTCACAATAGCCTCAACTTTAGATGGATCAACTGATATACCTTTATTAGAAATCACATGCCCAAGAAAAGATACTTCATTGAGCCAAAAAGCACATTTACTGAATTTAGCAAACAACTGCTTCTCACGAAGAATAGATAAAACCATTCGTAAATGATGTTCATGCTCCTCCCGGGACTTGGAATAAACCAGAATGTCATCAATAAATACAACCACGAAGGTATCAATATAAGGTTTAAAGACCCTATTCATCATATCCATAAAAACAGCCGGAGCATTAGTCAACCCGAAAGGCATAACAAGAAACTCATAATGGCCATATCTACTACGAAAAGCAGTTTTAGAAATGTCTTCAGAACGGATTTTCAACTGATGGTACCCACTCCTCAAGTCAAGTTTTGAAAAGACAACTGACCCTTGAAGTTGATCAAATAAATCATCAATATGAGGAAGCGGATATTTATTCTTTATAGTTACCTGATTCAGCTTTCTGTAGTCAATACACAGCCTCAAGGACCTATCTTTCTTTTTAACAAACAATACTGGAGCTCCCCACGGGGATACACTAGGACGAATGAATCCTCGATCAAGTAACTCTTGCAACTGAACCTTCAACTCTTTCAATTCAGCGGGGGCCATTCTGTAAGGTGTCTCAGATATAGGAGCCGTACCTGGAAGTAAGTCAATACAGAACTCTATTTCCCGGTCAGGAGGCATAGCATACTCAGAAGAAAATACATCTGAAAATTCTTTAACAATAGGCACATCCTCAATATCAGGAACCCTTTTAGTAGTATCAAGAACACTAGCCAAATACCCCACACAACCACGGTTCAACAACTTTCTAGCCTTCATATAAGAAATAATTCGAATCTCTCTACCCCAGGGAACAGTTTCAAAAGAAAACTTAGGAACATTTGGGATAGAAAATGTGACCACTTTATTAGCACAATCAACAGACGCATGATATTTACCCAACCAATCCATACCCAAGATAACATCAAAATCTTGTAATGGTAAGATAACTAAATCAGCAGGTAAAACATGCTCACGTATATACACATCACAGGAATGCAACACCTCATTGGTCACCAAACACTCCCCTATATGAGTTGACACCTCTAACACATAAGGTAGAGATTCAGAAGACTTATGCAATCGAGAAGCAAAATGCAAAGACACATAAGAATGCGATGAGCCAGGGTCTATAAGTGTACGTGCCCTCAAACTAGACACAGAAATAATACCTCCTATCACATTAGAGGACTCCGAAGCCTGCTGCTGAGAAATAGCAAAAACACGACCCTGAACCTTAGGCTTGCCTGAGGAATCCTCTTCTGACCCTGAGAGGACCCAACCACACTTCCCGATGCTTGCATCCTATACTTAGGGCAATCCCTCTGAAAATGTCCTAACTGACCACAGTTCAAACACTTGCCCTGCTTCTTCCAACATCTCTCTTCTGAATGCCATTCTTTCTGACAATAATTACAAACTCCTCTACTCTGACTCCCTGAAGTGTTACTTTGATTTCTGTTACCTGACTGTCTTTGAGAAGACCCTTTGAATTGTGAAGATCCACCTTGATTTCCTCGATTATCACCACGTTGTGGTTGCCTAACTTGCTTCCCAGCGCCTAACAATTCCATTTTCCTTTTATGTTCCTCAATGTCATGTTCCACCTGGTAAGCTCGATCCACTGCATCCTGGAAATCTTGCAACTTATGGGATACTAGCTGAGTTCTAATCACAGTTTTCAAACCTTTCACAAACCTTGTAGCCTTCCTCTCCTCAGTTGCAACTAGGTGAGTACAATACCTGGACAACTCTGAGAATTTAGCTGAATATTGAGCAATTGACATAGAACCTTGCTCCAAGTTAAGAAATTCCATCTCCTTCCTGTCTTGGTCTACTCGAGGAATGAAGTGTTCTTTGAACTTTCCCAGAAAATTCTCCCAAGTATAAGGCACATGAGTCTCATCCCATTTTGTTTTCAAAGCTTTCCACCAATGCTCAGCCGCTCCATTCAGTTTATAGGTAGCAAACCTGACTTGATCTTCCTCCGAACATCTCAAAGCATCAAAGATCTTTTCCATCGATTCAATCCACCTTTCAGTTTTAGATACATCGGGCTCTCCATCATACTCCATAGGCTTCATTTTCAGAAACTGTTCTAGGCCATATCTTGGTGGTACCTGTTCCCTTTCTTGCCTCTGATCACTTAAAGTTTTCATCGCTGCTTCAAACATTCCCTGAAACATAATTCGAGCCTCTTCTCTGACATCCCCTTGCCCCGAAGAGCCGGCCTGATCTCCGTCAGTTTCACCCATTTTTAATGAATACCTGCATCAAACACTCAACGTTACTCACTCTATACTCTACTACCCTCCTAGGTCATTTAGTCATTCTAGACAATCTACAACCTAGCTCTGATACAAACTGTCGCTCCCCAGACCCGTGGTCCTACTTGGCCCCACGCTCGGGACACGAACGGAAGACGTTATAAAACCTTTTAGTAAATTTTTCGAAATATACTTTTAGAAAGTGGAACAATAACACACTTGAAGTTCAAAGACTTCACTTAACTTGAAACAAAATTTTACAAACACTTTCACAGCGGAAGTACTTAGCCCGAAGGCTTACAAACTTTTAAACAAATGTACATACATCAACTTTTACCAAAATAGATGTAACCATAAGAAGTACGGGTACTCTACCCAAAGGGTTTACATTTATATAATGTAACCTTCACAAAACAAGTCCCATTTCTTACCAAACGAACGTCCTCCCGTGCCAAGTGTCCTATCCCCTGGACCCGCCTTTATCTAAAACAGTAAACAAATAAGGGTGAGAATAAATCTCAGTAAGCTACTAAAATGCAACTACGTTACATGCTGATATGATGGTCATAAAGAAACAATATCAACAAGTAAACATATAGCATACCGCACATAACATCAACTCATATATCACATTTAACACATTGCCCACACTCCGGTGGATACCAAGCCAAGGTTTACCCAATAACCATAACTGATGAGAATACCAACTGAGAAACCCATCAGAGAAAACCATCTGAGCAGCATAAATAGCTGAAGCCGTCAGGATCCCGAATACCAAATCATAACCAATAGAACCAAGTAACCAGAGAGGGAAATATGACACAAAGTCATAACCAAATACTCACCAAAGGGAGCAATTCATCCCATCCAAGGCCAATCTGGACTGGGGAAACTAAAAGGCACAGTGGACACCTTATAGTGAACTTGGCTTGTGTGCCACTATAATTCTCCCACCGCCTGACTCACAAGCTCCAATGGAAACCTTATAGTGAACTTACCTGTACCACTATAATTCTTCCATTGACTGACTCCACAACAAGACCAGCTGGACTTTTAACAAGAAGCACAGTAATGAATACTTGCTAAACAAAACCCGGGGCATTTAATCCAAGAAGGAATTAAGCCAAAACATCACAGATGCACACGAAAGATTTCTCATAAAGAGTCCATAATAAGGACATTTAGTCACAACCCAACCTTTTTCGTCAACGACATAAAAGTCATACACATTCATGTTTAAGTCATAAACAACCCCAATGATCACATACACACTTTTCCTCTTATACCCCAAATAACACAAACTATCAAACCTTGGAAACAGGGGGGATGCGCACGCCTCATCCCATAGGATGCGCGCGCCTCCTAGGACCAGAACTTCACTATTGTTGATTCACTTAAGGGTGCGCGCGCCTCACCCAAGAGGATGCGCACGCCTCCCTTCTCCAGTCAATTCTGGTCTAGGTTGGTCACAATGGGTGCGTGCGCCTCCTTATATAGGGTGCGCGCGCCTCCTCCAATTGTGGGCCAAATCCCAGATTCTTCCTTAGTTCAATTTTTACTCCTTCCGTCCCACAAACATAACATATATAAACATAACTTTAGCAACTTCATTAACAACTTCCATTAGATTACAACATGCTTCTAAACCATTTCCCATACTCAGCTACAACCAATACCATATACTCCTTTCGTCACAAAATTACAAGTATAGCAAATATTACCCAAAATACAAAATTAACAAGTAGGAGTATCATATATAGCATATATGACTATTTTAACATTTAAAGGGGAATTAGTAACTTACCTAGTTCCGGAAAAAGTATCGCTGAAATAAGTTTTGTTCGGCTAGGAATGACCTACTCGACGCCCTGATCATTTTTATATAATTAGTTTTTAAAACGGGTAAGTAAATAAAAAGAATTAAATCGAAATGGGTCGAACTTACCTTTTTCTTCTTAACCCTAACTGAACGTAGAGGAATGTTGCAGAAGAAAGAAAATAACACAGAGAAGGAAGAAGGGAAAGTTGGTATAAATATCTTACCCATTTTTTACAATTTGGTCACCCAAGATTCAAAGTTAACACTTTAACCCCTTAACTTACCTTTTCAATTAGGACCCTAAAGTTTCAACTTAATCATTTAACTCCTTTGGTCATTATTTTTACTAACTAAGTAAATAACACAAATAATCAAGTATGATATGCAAATCATAAAATATGATGCAACACATAAAATGCACATATAAGTCAAATAAAAATCCCCAAAAATATAAAATAAATAGGGACGGGTTTTGGGGTCGCTACAGTATGTATGTATGTATGTATATATATAACATCCAATATTCCATATAGACACACACACATATCATAGATACATATATTTATGTATATAAACATGGGTTACATGTATATGTGTGTATATGTATATATATATATGTATATATATAACATCCAATATTCCATATAGACACACACATATTATACATACATATATATATAAATATGTGTTATATGTATGTATATATATATATAAATGGCAAAATGTCCTAAATCCAGCACGATATAGGGAGTATATAATAATGTATATAAATATGTGCTATATGTATGTATGTATGTATATAACATCCAATATTCCATATAGACACACACATATCATACATACATATATTTATGTATATGAACATGTGTTACATGTATGTGTATATATATCTATATATATGTATGTATATATATATATAACATCCAATATTCCATATAGACACACACATATCATACATACATATCTTTATATATTTAAATATATTTAATAAATATTTTTTCTACATGCAAATGCATTTATATGTGAAATATTTATGTGTGTATGTGTAAATGATAAACATTTTGTTCATTCTATATTTGAGTAATTAAATATACTTGAATATATAACTACAATAATAGATGTTAATTTTATTTTTTATTTCAATGAGAAAAATAATATAAGACAAATATGTGTACATTTGAAATTAATAAATTAGTTTTGAAAAAAACCCCCGACTATTGTGTATATATCTCTACGTTTTCATAATGAATGTGCATAGAATAAATTAATTTTAGTTGTTGTACAATCTATATTGTATTATTGGATTGTATGTGTATAGTCGCTATATGATCATTATATGAATGTATAAAAATTAAATTAATTTTAGTTGTTGTACAATTAATGTTGTTTGAGTCATTTTGAAGATAAAAATATTTTAGTTATGATTTATTCCTTGTACAATGTTGTATATACATATAATGTATATGTATTCATTACAAAAGTAATAATGATGATTATTTAGTCGATCTCGAGCTTAACGAGCCGAGCCGAGCTCGAGTCAAATGCAAACAAAATAAACCATGCTAACGAGCTTATCGAGCCGAGCCCGAGCTCGAGTTATTCATGAATTAAACGAGCCGAACACGAGCCGATCTCTAACGAGCCGAACACGAGTCGAGCTCTAACGAGTCGAACACGAGCCGAGCTCGAACAAAGCTCGTCGAACAAACGAGCCGAACACGAGCCGGCTCGATAAAAATTCGAGCTCAAAAACTCGGTTCGAGCTCGAGCTCAAATAGTGCTTCGAGCCCATTTGATCCGATCTTTAACGAGCCGAGCCCGAGCCGAGCTCGAACGGGCTCGGTTCGTTTAACAGCCCTACTCCCGAGGTTCTAACGAGCGATAGGCGGTCACCAGTTGGGCCTATTGCTTAGGCGTGGCTTAGACGTGATCTAAACAGGACCGAAAATTCAAATATTATAATAATATCTTAAGTGGGACCTAGGCGTTTCATAAACGCCTAGGCGAGCGACTTTTAGAACATTGAGATCTCCTTATACAAATAAATTTTCTTTTTCCATATTTCATTTCTTTTAAATCCACAAAGGTAGATTATCAAGCTTGGCTCATTAACATTACACAATTACATATGAATCTTTGAACCTCCCCAGCCTCCGATTTGAGTAGTGATATGTAGAATTTTTACAACGAAAAATATGTTATCAGATTGTCAATTCTAATAATTATGAATAGTTGGATCATTAGTAAAAAAAAAAATACAATATAAATTATAAAGGAATTTTTTGCGTGTGACAGTCACACACATGAGACGAATATCAACGAGAGAGGAAATGGCTTTCATAGGGGGCAAACCATTTACTCACTCAACGAGCTCCTCTCACATGTGAGACCGTCTCACACAAATTTTTTGTTGGAAATTGGTTAAGAATATTGGTTTGACCAATATTTGACCAAGTTTCGTTATTTGTTCCATTTAATAAAAATGAAATTTAGTTGCAAATTAGTAATTTACATTCGGAGTAGATTAACGTGATGCATTTATTTTCTCAAAACCAATTTCGGGTGAATGAGAAATTAATTATTAAAAGTGTGCAACTATTATGGGTTTATGAAGAGTTGGAAATGTTGAAAGCCATTATCCCACATTGATTGGAAAATGAAAAAGATGAGAGTATTTAATATATCTCATCTAAGAAGGTTCCAATCAAGTGTGGACATGGGCTTCCAATCTAAGTGGACCTTTGGGCTATCCATGCAAGCTAGTGGGTAAATAGGTTAATTTTGGGCTAACCCAAAATGGACCTATGACCCGCGAAGCGGCGCGAAGCGCGCGAAAGGCGGTTTAGGGTGCACTTTGCACGTACGCATCGGTCGCTGGGAGCTGTGGAGCTTAAATTTTTGGTAATGGTGGGCTTGGGGCGGATTGGGCTGGAGTGGCCCAACCCGTGGGTCAAAGCGGCCCAGTTCAGAAGGCGGCTCGGAGCAAGGGTCGCGTCGGTTCGGTCAAAACCGTCGGGCCGACCCGCGTCCCTTCTAGCGGGCGGGTCGGAGGTCTTGGATTGACCCAGACAATATCAGCCTTCCATCTAGATCTGATCCAAGGGTCCTGTTGGGTATGCTTATCTCTTAGCCCTCCTAATTATGTTAGAATTGATTGATACCATCACCTAAGAATATTCTATGGACTTTAGGACCCTATGTAAGAAGTTTTATAACTTCAATTTTTAGCCTAGTCCATTTTATAGTATAGGCTTAGAATATAGGACATGGAGTGTAAAGGAATGAAGATCTAAGCAAGTCAGTGGTCACTGCGTAGGACCTCTCTGCGCAGGACACCACTGCGCAGGTCTCTCCTGCGCAGCATTCTATCTTGCTCAGTTTTCGATGCATTCAGATCACCTAACTTGGAAAGCGCTTAGAAGATGCACGCTTATTAAAAATGCTGAGGTGTGCAGAATTGACAAAGCAAGAACACTCAGCAGATCCAACGGTGGAGACGCGCTCAAGAGATATATTTCAAATGAAGACAGCTGTCAACCTTCTAGAAGAAGCTTTTGAATTTGGTCTTCATGCTCAGTCTCCAACGGCTCTAAAATACATGCGCACCAATCATATTGTGCCAGGTCATCAACTTTGATCAGAGCCCAAACGGCTATAAAAGACACCTGCGCACCAATCATATTGTGCCAGCTCATCGTCCTTGCTAAGAGCACCAACGGCTAGTTTTAAGCTCTCTGCTATAAATAGCCTGCTCATCTTCATTTTCAAGTTACTAGAGTTTGTGCTTTCTAATATCCTTGAAGTTCTGAAGATTGCTGCTTACTATTCCCAGATTCAAGATCAACCTTCAAACCTTCATACCTTCAAACTCCTGCCCAGATCCTAAGCCTTAAATCACCAGAATTCTTCCTGCTCTTCATCTCATAGATTCATAGAGCCCATAATTTCTGAACACACACACACCTCTTGAAGCTTCGATCATTTAGATCTTACTTCTTGAGATACACCGGTTTAGTCTAGGATTTGCTCTTCATAGATCATAGATCTTTGAGATAGTTTGTTCTACATTGTTGTATCTTGTAACTCTCTCATATAATAAGATCTCCATTAGAAAATCCAAGACTGACCATCTTGGTAGAGGACGTAGATCTTTCATTGATCGAACCTCTCCAAATAGCTTGTTCTTTATTCTCGCTATTTATTTCCTGCTTAATCATTTCTAAATTACTGCTTTGTTTGATCTTATCAGATTTCTTTATTGCTGCTGTGTTTGTTATTGCTTATTGCCTTAGAACATTTTATCCAACACTTTAAGCCAAAACTTAGCGCGTACGTCTTTATCTCTGCGCAGATTTTTCCTGCGCAGGTGCTGCTTAAACTTCCGCTGTGCATTTCACACTCTCTCTGCGCGCTATACTTAGTTTATTTGAGAACTGTGCGCATATGCCATTGATTTGCAAAAGGGTTTGAAAAGAATTTTAAAACGCTATTCACCCCCCCCCCCCTCTAGCATTTTTCATACCCTTGTTGCCCCTTTGGGACCAACAAGTGGTATCAGAGCAAACACCTTCATAAAACTTGTTCTGTTTTTCAAGCTTAACAGCTTGGGTGCCGATTCAAGATGGCTTCAAAATCTTGGGCAATGGCTAACTATTCACATGTTCCAGTGCTGAATGAAGATCACTTCGAAATCTGGAAGCACTTCATGCTCACTCATTTTTCCTCTATCGACGAGATCCTCCACGACATCGTTCTTGAAGGACCCAACATTCCAATGAAGGCCAATCCAGATGCTGCTACCAACAAGGATAATCATACAATCAAGAAGGCCAAAGGGGAATGGACCGATAAAGAAAAGAAATGGGTTGGCTACGATGGAAGAGCTAGAAACATCATTCTTAGCACTCTAGACCTCTCCACGCACAATCAAATTGTGAGCGGTGGGACTGCTAAGGAACTATGGGATGCTATTGAAGGATATGTGAATGGAGACAAAGTAAGCAAGGAAAACAAAAGATTTGTGGTGCAAAGAAAATTCAACTGCTTCATGAGAAAGGATGGTGAAACCTTGAGACAAACTTATGATCGCTTCTGTGCTGTTGTTAACTCTTGTAAATCTCTTGGAACTACTTTCACTAATAAAAAAGTCAATTCTCAATTCTTAGATGCGCTATGTTCCAGATATGTGCACAAGGCAAGTCATCTGGAAGATTTTGGATTTCTAGATACTTGGCCTCTGCGCAGTTTATACGCTAACTTAAAGGTTTATGAGCTAAAGCTTGATCGAATTGATGAAACTGAAGGAAAAAAGAAAACTTGTTTCCTACATTGCGCAAAAGGAACCTGCACCTGCTCAAACCTCAAACAAAGTCTCTACTTCCTCTTTACTTGAAATGGATGATGATGATTTCGCTATGTTCGTTAAGCGATTCCAAAAATTCAGGAAATTCTCTAGGCCAGGATCCTCAAGTAAAGCTCCAGCTAAATTCTCTCGTGGCAGAGACTCAAAGAAAGATGAAGAGTTGGTCTGCTACAACTGCAGAAAGCCCGGTCATTTTGCTTCAAAATGCCCTACTCCAAAATATGAGTACATGAAGAGAAATACTGCGCAGAGATCATCAAGGCAGCGCGAAATGATTGCTGAAGAAGACGGCGCAGAAAAGGAACTGAAGACTTGGATAGAGACTGACACTGAAGATAGTGATGATGATGACTCTGAGGATGGACTGCTCTGCTTGGTGACCAATGCTGATGCTGATAGCGATTCAGACAATGATCCCGATACGGACACAAAGGCTGCGCCAAGGACAATTCAGAAGAAAGGTCCCACTATCACAGAACTGGTGGAAATGGGACATTTAACTCCAAGCAGACAGAATGGCAAGTACTTGTTTGCCAGAGCAGACCTATCAAAGAAATTTGTAGCTGCGCCTCCGCGCAAAGAATCTTTTGAAATTCCTACTGAAATTGTAATAGAAAAGAATGAATCTGCTGCTGAGCGCGAGTCTATTTTTCAGCAAGCTGAAAAGGTAATCAAGAAATTTAATTCTATGAAAAAGCAGTGGACTTATCAATTGGATAAATTTCACAGCTTAAGACGGAGAAAACTCTTTTAAGATCTGAGATCACCCTCATTAAGGAGCAGATTAAGAGCATGACTCCTCTTACTGAAAAGAACCATTTTTTTACAGATCAAAATGCGCTATTTAAAGTAAGAAACGAAGAATTGGCTGCTCAAGTAGCTGATCTCACAAAGATCACTGATGAGTGGACCAAATCTCGTGTCACTATGGACCAAATTCTAGAATCCCAAAAAGCCAGTGGAGACAAGGAAGGCTTGGGGTTCTCAACTAGTGATAACTTTAAATGCGCAGTTTGCTCTGAAAAGGAAAAGGAGTTTACACCACAACAAACTATTGAAATTCCTAAAGAAAAGCACTCTGCTTCAATGGGTAAAAGACAGGAGAAAGTCCAGAGACAAAATTTCCATTATGTCTACCCAAAAATGCAAACTGGGAAAGCCAAGGGTAAGGCTAAAGTTGAACCTGCACATGATAACTCATATTCTGACTATGGTTGCGCTTCAACTTCAAATGTCAAATTTGCGCAAAAGGGTCATGCGCATGAAAGCCATGCGCCTCAACGCCAGATGCGCATTCTTAAGAAAAGCGCACCCAAACCTCAGAAAATGATATTTGTCAAAGCAAGTTCATCTGCTCCAGTAAAGAATGATGCGCCAAAGAAAAGTAAAGAGTTTGTAAGAACCCAATCTATAAGTGGCTTTCATCATTGTGTTGTGTGTGATGGTTTAGGTCACAAGGCTGCAGAATGCCTTTTACGATTTGCTCCTAATGCCAAGGGACGTAAAAATCCTAAGGTCAGACAGGAGTGGGTTGTCAAAGTTGCTAACTCTAGGACCCAAGAATAAAGGGGACCTGCGTTCTTAATGTCTATTTTTCAGGTCTCCTGCTTCACTGCGCACTCTTCACAAGCTAAAGCGCATATATGGTATCTCGACAGTGGATGTTCTAGACACATGACTGGAGATGTCACCGCTCTTGAAGATGTACATGAAGGAAGAGGTCCGTCAGTAACGTTTGGAGATAACAACAAAGGGCACATAGTTGGATATGGAAGAATCAGAAAAAATAAAGTGTGCATTGAGAAAGTTGCGCTCGTAGAAGGTCTCAAGCACAACCTGCTCTCCATATCACAATTCTGCGATAAAGGTTTGGAATGTCACTTCACTGCAACGCACTGCTATATCAAAGATGGCATATCCGGACTGACTTTGCTCACAGGGACTCGTAAGACGAATGTTTACATTATTGATCTTACTGCTATAGATTATATCACTAATCTCTGTTTTGTAGCAAAGAATGTTAGTGAAAGAAGCTGGCTATGGCATAAGCGCTTAAGTCATTTGAACTTCAAGTATTTGGCTAAGCTAGGAAGGGAAAATCTTGTCAAAGGACTTTCCAAAGTAGTTGACCATCATGACAGAAAATGCGCAGCATGCCAGCTCGGTAAACAACCTAAGCAGTCTTTCTCCAGCAAGATTGCCTCCTCAACTTCCAAATGTTTACAACTGCTTCACATGGACTTGTTTGGACCGGTCACCACCGCGAGCATTGGAGGAAACAAATATACTTTAGTTGTGGTGGATGACTACTCAGATATACATGGGTCGAAATGATGATATCCAAAGATGACTGCTATGATATCTTGACTGCACTATTTCGAAAGCTCCAAACTCAAAAGGAAGACGACATCGTGAGCGTTAGATCAGACAATGGAACTGAATTCAAGAATAACGGTGTTGCTCAATACTGCGATGACCATGGAATTGATCACAATTTTTCTGCTATTGGAGTTCCTCGATAAAATGGCGTTGTGGAAAGAAAGAATCGCACGTTGATTGAAGCTGGAAAAACAATGATAGCTGAAGCTAAGCTTCCAAAGTATTTCTGGGGAGAGATGTCAACACTGCTTGCTTTACTCGAATAGATCCCTCATCAACAAAGCCTACAAGAAGACTCCATATGAGCTATAGAGAGGAAGAGCGCCCAACATTGCTTTCTTCAAGATTTTTGGCTGCAAATGCTATATCCTCTACAATGGCAAAGATCATAGAGGTAAATTCGACGCCAAAGCAGATGAAGGTATTTTCGTTGGGTATGCCAAACACTTTAAAGCTTTTCGTGTTTTTAATAGAACTACTCTAGTAATTGTTGAATCCGTACATGTTGCTTTTGATGAGCATTCTCTCCTTGAGCCACATTTGGCTCCAAATGATTCTGATGATTCTGCTGAGAATGATAATCAAGTTGATCAAAACCAGAATCAAGGAAGCCCATCTCATGCGCATACACCAGATGCTACGCCAGAAGTGACTACTCCTGATGCGCAAACACCTCCTCTTGCACATGATGTTTCTCCACTTCAGCAAATCACTTTTGATGATCTTGATGCTGGAGCAAATTAAGTACCCATTGAAGATCTTCGTATTCCTACCACTCAACCTAAATTACCTCCTGAGGTTCGTGAAGTTAGAGATCATCCAACTTCAAATATCATTGGTGATCTCAATGTAGGGGTTCGTACTAGGAGAGCATCAAACTTCGATGATGAATATCACTCCTTTATCTCTCAAATCGAACCAAAGAAAATTGATGAAGCGCTCTAAGATTCAATCTGGGTTACTGCTATGCAAGAAGAGCTTAATCAATTTGAGCGCTGCAAAGTTTGGACCTTAGTTCCCAGACCTCATGACCAAGGAGTTATTGGTACAAAATGGGTATTCAGAAACAAGATGGATGAGAATGGAAGCATCACCAGAAACAAAGCAAGGTTGGTTGCGCAAGGCTATAGGCAAGAGGAAGGAATCGATTACGATGAAACGTTTGCGCCTGTAGCAAGACTAGAAGCTATCAGAATTTTCTTAGCTTATGCTTCTCACAAGAAATTCAAGCTTTATCAAATGGATGTGAAGAGCGCATTTCTCAATGGTGAACTACAAGAGACGGTCTACGTAGCTCAACCTCCTGGATTTGAAGATAGCAGATTTCCAAATCACGTCTTCAAGCTTCAGAAAGCTTTGTATGGACTTAAGCAGGCTCCAAGAGCATGGTACGATACTCTATCAAAATTCCTGCTAGAGAAAGGCTTCAAGCGCGGTAAAATCGATACAACTCTTTTTATTGCTAAGTATAATGATCATTCTTTACTTGTTCAAATTTATGTCGATGATATTATATTTGGTTCTACTAATGAGTTACTTTGTAAGCGTTTCAAGAAGCTCATGAAAGCAAGTTTGAGATGAGTATGATGGGAGAACTCACATTCTTCCTCGGACTCCAAATCAAGCAATTGAATGATGGTATCTTCATAAATCAAGCCAAGTACACAAGGGACTTAATCAAGAAATTTGGACTTGAGAATGCTAAAGCATACGACACTCCAATGGCTACGGGCAATAAACTTGATAAAGACTTGAAAGGTAAGAAAGTTGATCAAACCTTATATCGAGGTATTATTGGCTCTCTACTCTATCTTACTGCAAGTAGGCCAGATATTATGTTTAGTGTTTGTGTCTGTGCGCGCTATCAAGCGGACCCTAGAGAAGCGCACTTAACTGCTGTTAAACGCATTATTCGTTATCTTTCTGGAACTGTTAACCTTGGACTTTGGTACACCAAAGATTCGAATTTCGATTTGCTAGGTTATTCAGATGCAGATTACGCAGCATGCACAATTGACAGGAAGAGCACAAGTGGAACTTGTCATTTCCTGGAAATCGACTTGTTGCGTGGGCAAGCAAGAAACAAGCTGCTGTGTCCATCTCCACTACAGAAGCTAATACATTGCTGCTGGAAGCTGCTGCTGCCAAATCCTATGGATGAAGCAACAACTAGTGGATTATGGAATTAATGAAGAAAATTGCCCAATTTTCTGCGACAATATGTCCACCATAGCAGTCTCCAACAATCCCGTCATGCATTCAAAGACAAAGCACGTCGACATCAAATATCATTTTCTCAAGGATCACGTGGAAAAATGAAATATACACTTAGAGCACGTGGGCACAGATAATCAATTGCTGATATCCTCACAAAGGCTCTTGACGCAAAAGATTTGTCTTCTTGAGAGGGAAATGGGTATGCTTGAACTCAGCTAACTTGTCCATATAATTTGTCAATACTAATGTTTTTGTGTTTGCTTGATAAGTTAAAGGTTAAGATTTCATGCATCTGCGCAGACACTGCGCAGTAAGTTAGTGCGCATGAAAATTTAAGTTGAGATTTGAAGAATCTTTGCACAATATTCGCTTTGCGCAAAACGACATGCGCACTTCTAAGTGGACCGCAGGTAAGTACTCTATTCATTAGATTTTGCACATAGGTCCTTGACTGAAAAGTCAACGCATAGTCACAAGGGTACTTGTGTAATTTAAATTTTCCCGCGCCTTTATTTTTTTGAATTTTCTTGGGAAATTACCTTTTAACCCCTGCGCATGTCCCATTGTCATTTAATGCAAACTGCGATTAATGACAGCGCACCTTGCGAATGTCTTCTCACCATTTAATGAGGAAGGTGATGCGACAGCAGTCAGCTTCTATTCGCTGACACACGCACGCGCAAAGACTGCGCACGCGCGTCCCCCATTCGGCCACGTTACCTTGCTAACGTGCGCCCGTCCATTCACTGACTCAGCATTTATGAGGAAGTTGACTCGACGGTGACCGGCTTAGGACTTCACACTCACGCGTGCGCTAGGCCTGTGCACGCGCGCATCCAGTTGGGCCACGTCATCGCAGCACGTGCCCCACTCCGTTTTTTCACCAACTGTCCTTGCGCTGACGTCACCATTTTTCCCTTTTTTGGTATAAACCGTCTGCGACCTCTCTTCTCTCTCTTTTCTGCTCATTCTCTTTCACCAAACCTCCATTTTCTCTCTCTATTTCTTACCAACTTCCAAAGATTTCCTCTTCTTCTCTCTTTGACCTTCATCTTCTCCAGATTTCATCTTCCCAAAACTTCCTTTTTCATCTACATTTCTTTCTTTATCAATGGCTCCAAAGAAGACCTCAAAGCAAATGCCCGAAATGATTCGCTCTTCTTCATCTGAGGAAACTTCTTCCTCTTCTCGCTCTGGGTATGATCAAGAATAACAAGAACATCCTCCTCCCTAGCCCGTCGTCGAAGATATGGTATGAATTCTTTCTCGACTTTTTAATTTCCGCCATTGTTAGGGTTTAAAACTTTACAGGCTTCCCTTTGTGATTGTGTGCTTGTTTGTTGATCATTTTTGAAATCGATTGTTGTGTTGTGTTCGTTTTTCCCTGATCTACTCTTTCATGTAATTTATTTCATGATCAATACTTTTTTTAAGTGATTTCTACGAAATTTTCTATCCAAAAACCTCCATAGCAGACAAACGGTTATTCTGAATTTTTGAGTTTGTTTTAATGTTGTTGACTATACTGTTTACATGGTTGACTTCGTCCTGTTCATGCGGTCATTTCGATGTATTTTTTATTGGATTTGGACAACTTTTGATTTTTGGTGTTCTTGATGCACTTCGTGTTCATGAACAGTTCATTTCGTGTTCTTCATTTTCTTGATTTTTCTCTTATGCTCTGGTTCGCATAAGAATTTCCAAGTGTTTACGTTTTGCGCATGCTAGCTTGGCTTTGCACATTACTTTTATTTTTATTTTTTTAGTATGGAGCTACTGCGCATAGGTATCCATGCATTATCTGCGCATGCGCAACGCTCCATGCGCAATATAATGTCTAATTCATATTTTTGTTTTGCGCAGAATCCCTTCTATTTCATCTGTGGATGGGAGGTCAATCTGCAAGATCTCAACTAGGATGCTGTTGGGCGCATATTGATAAGGCATCTCGATCCTCTGGAATTCTTCCTCTCTTCACTTTGGACCAACCATTCTACGTGCCTTCTCTTGTCGATGAATTCTTCGAGACTGCGCGTGTTGTTCCTGCCAGGCACAAGGGTGAGAGCACTGAGATTATTATGGCGGTGGTACAGAATTGCGAAATCTTGGTACACCCTAACCACATCCGCAGGCTTTGCGACTTCGATGTCGGTGATGCGCCAGAAACTTTTGATGCTGGGCGGCAAGATAGATTGGTGATGAAGTTAGTTGGCGAGCCCACTCTTGTCAATCGATGGTCTGTGCATGATCGCAAAGAGTTTGGTGAGGTGATGTATCACCTGTGCACCTTGATTGGTGATTCCCTAAACTGCAAGAATGGGAACAAGGGAAAGTTTATTTCCAAGCAATGGGAATATTGCTGCGCCATCTACTTGAAGGAAAGGCTGGATTGGCCTCAGATCATCTGGAATGAGATCACCAAGGCAATGACGAGCTATGATACGCGCCTCAACGCGTCAAAACCTAAGTATCGGACGCACTGTCGCCTACTATCCAAGCTCCTGCTCCAATATACTGAATTAAATGACTTTGTAAGGAAGACGCCAATTCTGAAGCAGTTCTGTGCTTCAAAGTTTTATTCTCGAGCGCAGCTTCATCTGCTGCGCGATGAGATTGGCGATACGAACTACTACAGAATCTGGCGATCTGATGATGATCCTAACAGAGAACCTTGGTTGGGAAAGTTACCCAAGGAAGGCAAGGCCAAGGGCACTGAAAGCCCAAGTGTTGCGCAGGAAACGGCTGATGAAGCCTCCAAGCGCAAGGGCAAGGGCATTGCTGAGCCCAAGTCAAAGAAGCACAGGATGTTCCCAACGTCCAATCCACTGTAGGCATTAAGATCAGAGAGCCTGCCCCTGCTGCTCCAAAGCCTCCCTCCAAGAAGCGCAAGGCTGATGCGCCTGCGCCCTCCCCGAAGAAGACTAAGACTGCCAAGGGTGCCTTCCAACGTATTACCCCTTCTGCGCATGACTCTGAGTCGCGCATGGATCACACTAGTCATTCTGAAGATGCTGGGATTCAGGGGGAGACTCATCCCAAGGCCCCAGCTGTGCAAGACCCTAATGTTGCTCCCGCGCCTCCTGCGATGCCCTCTTTCTTCTCCTCGGCGCAAACAGAAGGTGCGTAGTCGCGCAAAGGGCTCCAAAAAATGCCAAACTCCCTCTCCTGCAAGCTCTCCTCGAGAACCAACATCCAGCGCATTTCAGCGCGTTAATATCCCGGTCGGCAACACTCACAGGGTTACCTCTGTTCTGGATGAAGGCATGGACATTGATCCTGAGGATAAGGATGATGCTGATGAAGTGGATCAGACTGTTGGTGGTGATGGCGCAGCTCCTGAGCCTACTGCTGCGCCCACTGATAAACCTGACTTTGTTGCGCCTGAGATTCCAGCGCCTCCTCCTGCTGCTGATCCTATCCCAGAAGATTCTGCTAAGGATGGTGCCACTGCCTCTGAAAGCAGTGAACATTCTTCTGCGCATAGATCTCCTGCGCATCTGTCTCCTCCGCGCCAGTCCCCTCTTGATCCATCTCCACAACCTCTCCTCTCAAGACAACAGAGCAACCGCCTCCTGCCGCCTCAACGGTTCCTGCGGTATCTACCTCGTCTCTCTCCTCCTCCAATGAGCTGCGCCAGATCTTACAAGCCTTGAATTCCATTCAAGTGAATCAAGTTGCTGCGCAGTCTCAGATGGCTCAACTCATCACTGCGCAAACCGCTATTCAAGATCAACTTGATGCGCAGCGATTGGAGATTGCTGCCATTAAGGGAGAGAATTATGCTACAAAGGCAAGTACCTCTGCCGCCGGCCCCTCTACGCAGCGAGTCCCTGATGACTTAGATAAAATGGTCCTGGACTCACTTAAGTCAATAGCTGGGATGCTTGAAATGTGTGCACTTATGAAGCTATTGACGATGGGTTCAAGGAAATTCTGATTAAGCTGCGCAAGAACGCAGTTGCAGATGGATATATGAGGGGTTTGCCAGCTTGCAAGATCAGATAGAAGAGAAGATTGCGCAAGGTGGACATGCGCAAGCTAGTGCGCTCAATATGGAAGGTGTCAGGGAGTGCATTACTCAAGCGATGACTGATTTCGCTGACAGGTTCAACGCTAGGATGGACCAAGCAATGTTTGACATTCAAGCCAGCGTGAACACCCAGCGCCTCCACACTGACGCTCGACTTGAAGCTACGCAGGCAACCATCATCGACACCATCAATGCTGCTGAGCAGTCATATTTCAACCGGATGACTGGGCATCAGATGGCCTACGCAGTAAACTTCCGAGAATTGCAAGCAGACAACCAGGATGTGCGCAGAGGAATCACAGTTTATGTTGAAGAAGCTGTTGCGTTCAAGGAAAAGTTTCAAGCGCTCAAAGTTGAGCTTATGAACAAGTTCAACAGCCTGTAGAATGAGCTGCGAGAAGCCCTTCACCAGATCAACATAGATTAGGATCTATGTAATTTTTTTTTTGCTTTGAGCAAGTTATTCCTTTTTGTGCGCATATTTCTTTTTCTCTTAAAACTTGTATTCTCAACTCTTAACAGTCCAAGTTTTAATGAGAAAAATCGCATCATTAGTTTCCAAAACCTTGTTCATTCAAACTATTCGTTTGTGGAACAATGAATGTTTTATATCACCTCATGCGCATTCTATTAACTGCTCACATTTTCTACGCATAATGTTTAAACATTCAGTTTAAACGCATACTTAAACTAAAACTCATATCATTTGTATGCGCTGCATGTTATTTCTGTCTTTCCCATACTGTAAGTTAATCTTTTGGATAGACTAGAAATCTATAGCATAGGCTAGTGTGTGCATTGTCTTGAGGCATGATTTACCATTTTCATTTTTATGGACATGTTATTATCAAGTACAATGGATTGCCTTTGTTATAGTAGGTAATGGCATCAATCATTTAGGGGGAGATTGTTGGGTATGCTTATCTCTTAGCCCTCCTAATTATGTTAGAATTGATTTATACCATCACCTAAGAATATTCTATGGACTTTAGGACCCTATGTAAGAAGTTTTATAACTTTAATTTTTAGCCTAGTCCATTTTATAGTATAGGCTTAGAATATAGGACTTGGAGTGTAAAGGAATGAAGATCTAAGCAAGTCAGTGGTCACTGCGCAGGACCTCTCTGCGCAGGACACCACTGCGCAGGTCTCTCATGCGGCATTCTATCTTGCTCAGTTTTCGATGCATTCAGATCACCTAACTTGGAAAGCGCTTAGAAGATGCACGCTTATTAAAATGCTGAGGTGTGCAGAATCGACAAAGCAAGCACACTCAGCAGATCCAACGGTGGAGACGCGCTCAAGAGAAATATTTCAAATGAAGACAGCTGTCAACCTTCTAGAAGAAGCTTTTGAAGTTGGTCGTCATGCTCAGTCTCCAACGGCTCTAAAATACCTGCGCACCAATCATATTGTGCCAGGTCATCAACTTTGATCAGAGCCCAAACGGCTATAAAGACACCTGCGCACCAATCATATTGTGCCAGCTCATCGTCCTTGCTAAGAGCACCAACGGCTAGTTTTAAGCTCTCTGCTATAAATAGCCTGCTCATCTTCATTTCCAAGTTGCTAGAGTTTGTGCTTTCTAATATCCTTGAAGTTCTGAAGATTGCTGCTTACTATTCCCAGATTCAAGATCAACCTTCAAACCTTCATACCTTCAAACTCCTGCCCAGATCCTAAGCCTTAAATCACCAGAATTCTTCGTGCTCTTCATCTCATAGATTCATAGAGCCCAGAATTTCTGAACACACACACACCTCTTGAAGCTTCGATCATTTAGATCTTACTTCTTAAGATACACCGGTTTAGTCTAGGATTTGCTCTTCATAGATCATAGATCTTTGAGATAGTTTGTTCTACATTGTTGTATCTTGTAACTCTCTCATATAATAAGATCTCCATTAGAAAATCCAAGACTGACCATCTTGGTAGAGGACGTAGATCTTTCATTGATCGAACCTCTCCAAATAGCGTGTTCTTTATTCTCGCTATTTATTTCTTGCTTAATCATTTCTAAATTACTGCTTTGTTTGATCTTATCAGATTGCTTTATTGCTGCTGGGTTTGTTATTGCTTATTGCCTTAGAACATTTTATCCAACACTTTAAGCCAAAACTTAGCGCGTACGTCTTTATCTCTGCGCAGATTTTTCCTGCGCAGGTGCTGCTTAAACTTCCGCTGTGCATTTCACACTCTCTCTGCGCGCTATACTTAGCTTATTTGAGAACTGTGTGCATATGCCATTGATTTGCAAAAGGTTTGAAAAGAGTTTTAAAACGCTATCACCCCCCCCCCCCCTCTAGAATTTTTCCTACCCTTGTTGCCCCTTTGGGACCAACAGGTCCAGATTCAACAGCCACCATTTATGCCTATTCCCCAAGAGGCACCCCATCTCTTCATCTAGTATAAATAAGACCCCTCATTTGCATTTCATTTTCCATCAGAAAATTTACAAAGCATCCTAGCATTCTTAGAGTTTCCAGTCAAGTCCAAGAAGTTCCTAAATATCAAGTAGTTCGCCGAGACTTCCATTGTAGTGCTGCAAGAAGAAGTCAGTTAGTCGTTGTATCTTGGAGACGTTTGCCTAAGACCGTTAAGCACAGTATACGGGGCTATTTCGTCTTACGGAGAGAGAGTTTAACTCTTGCCTCGACTAAATAAAAAGTCCGTCCCTTTTTCACTTTTACTTAAAGTCATTTTCAGGTACGCCGTTACTATTTTCCAACAATCATAAGACGAAATTTTTGTGTGCTTGGAAAATGGCTGGTTCTTCTACTCCTCCTCCTCCTCCTCCTACTCCTACTCCTCCTTCTTCTTCTGCTACACCTCCTACTGCTTCTGATCCCGCTCCTGCACCCACCACAGTGCATGCTGAAAGACCGGCTAAATTTACCGGCACTGACTTTAAAAGGTGGCAACAGAAAATGTTGTTCTACCTTACTACCCTGAGTTTGGCCCGATTTCTGCGGGAGACACCCCAAAGTGTTCCCGATGGAGATGACAACCAACAGAAGAAGATTGTAGTTGACGCTTGGAATCATAGTGATTTCCTATGCCGAAACTATGTGTTGAATGGTCTTGATGATGCACTATATAATGTGTATTGTGGAGTTAAGACCGCAAAAGAACTTTGGGACTCTCTTGAGAAGAAGTACAAAACTGAAGATGCCGGAACGAAGAAATTCATTGTTGGCAGATTTTTGGACTTCAAAATGATAGATTCTCGAACAGTCATGGATCAATTGCGAGAATTACAATTGATTATTGCCGACATACTTGCTGAAGGCATGGTTCTCGGGGAATCTTTTCAAGTTGCAGCTATCATAGAAAAGTTGCCGCCTCTGTGGAAAGATTTTAAATGTACCTCAAGCACAAAAGAATGAAATGGGACTCGAGGACTTGATCGTGAGACTAAGGATTGAAGAAGATAACCGGAAATCTGAAGTCAAAAGCGGCAAGACAACGATAGAGGCAAAGGTAAATCTTGCGGAGACGAGTACAAGTAACAATATGAAAGAAAAGCATTCTGGGAGTGCTAAAAAGGGAAAAGACCAGAAGAGGATCAAGGGAAGTTGCTACAACTGTGGCAAACCTGGGCATATGGCCAAGGATTGTCGTCACACAAAACAAAACAATCAAAATGGCAACTGACCTCAAGCAAATATTGTGGAAGAGAGGACTGTTCCTTTAGATTTCTCCCAACTTGACTTATCAGCCGTTGTGTTTGAGGCAAATATTGCCAAGTTGGAAGCCAATCCAAGAGAATGGTGGGTGGATACTGGTGCCACACGCCATATATGCGCCGATAAGGAAAGTTTCTCGTCCTATACCCCAATCAACGGTAGGAAGCTGTTCATGGGAAATTCATCGACCTCGGAAGTTGTTGGGCTTGGTAGAGTGGTGCTAAAGATGACGTCCGGCAAAGAAGTTACGCTGGTGGATGTGCTTCATGTTCCGGACATCCGTAAGAATTTGGTTTCCGGCCCCTTGTTAAGTAAGGCCGGATTTAGGCTAGTATTTGAAGCAGACAAATTTGTAATGACCAAATATGGTCAATTATTGGTAAAGGGTACCTTGTAAAGGGCTCTTTAAAATGAATGTAATGAACGTGTTCCGCCCAGAGGCGAAGAATAAAATTTCTGATTCTGCTTACTTGGTTGAGTGTTCTAATTATGGCATGATAGATTAGGACATGTAAATTTAAATTCACTACGAAGACTAGTAAACTTAAATTTACTACCCAAAATGGAATTTAATTCACAAAATAAGTGTGAAATATGTGTAGAAGCCAAAATGGCTAAAGCACCTTTTCATACAATAGAAAGAAGTACAAAACCTCTAGAATTAATTTATACAGATATTTGTGATTTAAAATTTGTGCAAACTAGAGGTGGTACAAAGTACTTTATACGTTCATTGATGATTGCACTAGGTATTGTCTGTTTATCTTTTGAAAAGCAAAGATGAAGCCTTAGAAGCTTTTAAAGGATATAAGAATGAGGTTGAAAATCAACATAATTTAACAATTAAGAAGATTCGAAGTGATAGAGGTGGTGAATATGTAGCACCGTTTGAAGATATATGTTGGGACTCCGGCATTATTCATCAAACTACTGCTCCATATTCTCCACAATCTAACGGAGTTGCTGAACGGAAAAATAGAACTCTTAAAGAGATGATGAATGCTATGTTAATTAGCTCTGGCTTACCGAAAATATGTGGGGGAAAGCAATCCTTTCAGCCAATCACATTCTTAACAAATTACCACACAAGAAAGAGACAAAACTCCATATGAATTATGGAATTGAAGAAAACCTTCCTACAATTATCTTAAAGTGTGGGGGTGTTTTAGCAAAGGTAGAAGTACCTAAACCAAAACAAATAAAGATAGGACCAAAGACAATTGATTTCATTTTCATTGGATATGCTAACAATAGTAGTGCTTATCGTTTTGTGGTGCACAAATCAGAAATTCCCGATACAAATGCGGGAACTACCATCGAATCAAGGAATGCAATATTCTTTGAAACAAAATTTCCGTGCAAGGAAAAGGATGGAGAAAGTTCTCACAAAAGAACTTATGACACTGCCATCGGTTTGTCTCAAAGAGATGAGAGAGCCGAGACGTAGTAAAGGACAAAGGTAGCTAAGACCTTTGGTCCCGATTTCCTAACATACATGTTAGATGATGAACCAAGGACATTGCAAGAAGCTCTGTCTAGTCCAGAAGCTCCTCTCTGGAAAGAAGCTATCAATAGTGAGATTGAATCCATTATGTAGAATCATACTTGGGAGATAGTAGATCTTCCTCCAGGTTGCAAACCGTTGGGTTGCAAATGGATCTTAAAGAGAAAGTATAAAGATGATGAAACTATTGATAAATACAAAGTTAGATTAGTAGCTCAAGGGTTCAGACAAAAGGAAGGATATGACTTCTTTGATACTTATTCTCCTGTAACAAGGATCACATCCATTCGGGTTTTCATTGCTATTGCAGCCTTGCATAACCTTGAGATACATCAAATGGATGTAAAAACGGCCTTTCTGAATAGAGAATTAGACGAGGAAATATATATGAAGCAGCCTGAAGGGTTCGTTGCACATGGACAAGAACATAAAGTATGCAAACTTGTCAAATCATTGTACGGTCTTAAACAAGCACCGAAACAATGGCACGAGAAGTTTGACCGAACTATGTTGTCCAACGGATTCAAATAAATGAGTGTGACAAGTGTGTATACATTAAGGGCACACCAAATGAATATGTGATTGTATGTCTATATGTGGATGACATGCTAATCATGGAATTAACCATGATATAAATCATGAAAACTAAGAACATGTTAAAGAAAAACTTTGACATGAAAGATCTGGGTCAAGCAGATGTTATTCTAGGGATAAAGATTTCTAGAATAAACGATGGAATTGTCTTATCACAATCTCACTACATCGAGAGTGTGCTTAAGAAATTTGAAGTCTTTGATTTACCTCCGGCTAAGACTCCTGTAGATCTAAGTCTACATTTAGCCAAAAATAGAGGTGACCCAGTTTCACAATTAAAGTATGCTAGAATTATAGGCAGTCTGATGTACTTGACAAATTGTACATGGCCAGACATAGCATACTCAGTAAGTAAACTCAGTAGGTTTACAAGTAATCCAGATAATGATCATTGGGCAGCGTTGACAAGAGTAATAAGGTATTAAAACACACCATAAGCCATGGATTACATTATACAAGATATCCAGCTGTATTGGAAGGATACAGCGATGCAAATTGGATATCTGACTCAAAAGACTCAAAATTACAAGTGGGTATGTATTTACCATCGGTGGAGGAGCAGTGTCCTGGAAGTCTTCTAAACAAACATGTATATCTCGATCCACAATGGAATCCGAGTTTATTGCCTTGGATAAGGCTAGAAAGAAGCTGAATGGCTTAGAAACTTCTTAGAGGATATTCCATGTTGGAATAAGCCAGTGCCTTCTGTCATGATACATTACGACAGTATGTCAGTAATAGGAAGAGCAAAAGGTTGTATGTACAACGGAAAGTCGCAACACATACGAAGAAGGTACAACACATTAGACAATTGATCTCTAATGGAATAATTTCCATTGATTACGT
>JAOWBW010001610.1:187859-244066 GCA_026119855.1 Campanula takesimana
GGGTTTTGCGACGTAACCGGCTCGCAGTTCAAGGGCCGCGCGGGGGCCGTCGTGGTTTCGGGCAATGGCATGCGCGCGGTGGGTGGTGGTACAAAATAATAAAGATGGGGAAAGCCTACGGGTGCGATCATACCAGCACTAATGCACCGGATCCCATCAGAACTCCGCAGTTAAGCGTGCTTGGGCGAGAGTAGTACTAGGATGGGTGACCCCCTGGGAAGTCCTCGTGTTGCACCCCCAACCCCAAACTTTTTTTTGCTTGAATTTTTTTTCTTTGGCGTCTTAGTTTGGCGGCGCGAGCGTCTTGTTTTTGTTAGTTGTATTTTTTTTTCTCGGCGTCTTAGTTGGCGTTTGCGACGTTAACCGGCTCGCAGTTCAAGGGCCGCGCGGGGGCCCGTCGTGGTTTCGGGCAATGGCATGCGCGCGGCGGGTGGTGGTACAAAATAATAAAGATGGAAAGCCTACGGGTGCGATCATACCAGCACTAATGCACCGGATCCCATCAGAACTCCGCAGTTAAGCGTGCTTGGGCGAGAGTAGTACTAGGATGGGTGACCCCCTGGGAAGTCCTCGTGTTGCACCCCCAACCCAAACTTTTTTTGCTTGTATTTTTTTTCTTTGGCGTCTTAGTTGGCGGTCGAGCGCCTCTTGTTTTAGTTAGTTGTATTTTTTTTCTCCGGCGTCTTAGTTGGCGTTTGCGACGTAACCGGCTCGCAGTTCAAGGGCCGCGGGGCCCGTGTGTTTTCGGGCAATGGCATGCGCGCGGTGGGTGGTGGTACAAAATAATAAAGATGGGGAAGCCTACGGGTGCGATCATACCAGCACTAATGCACCAGATCCCATCAGAACTCCGCAGTTAAGCGTGCTTGGGCGAGAGTAGTACTAGGATGGGTGACCCCCTGGGAAGTCCTCGTGTTGCACCCCCAACCCAAACTTTTTTTGCTTGAATTTTTTTTCTTTGGCGTCTTAGTTGGCGGTCGAGCGCCTCTTGTTTTTGTTAGTTGTATTTTTTTTTCTCCGGCGTCTTAGTTGGCGTTTGCGACGTAACCGGCTCGCAGTTCAAGGGCCGCGCGGGGCCCGTCGTGGTTTCGGGCAATGGCATGCGCGCGGCGGGTGGTGGTACAAAATAATAAAGATGGGGAAAGCCTACGGGTGCGATCATACCAGCACTAATGCACCGGATCCCATCAGAACTCCGCAGTTAAGCGTGCTTGGGCGAGAGTAGTACTAGGATGGGTGACCCCCTGGGAAGTCCTCGTGTTGCACCCCCAACCCAAACTTTTTTTGCTTGTATTTTTTTTCTTTGGCGTCTTAGTTGGCGGTCGAGCGCCTCTTGTTTTAGTTAGTTGTATTTTTTTTTCTCCGGCGTCTTAGTTGGCGTTTGCGACGTAACCGGCTCGCAGTTCAAGGGCCGCGCGAGGCCCGTTGTGGTTTCGGGCAATGGCATGCGCGCGGTGGGTGGTGGTACAAAATAATAAAGATGGGGAAAGCCTACGGGTGCGATCATACCAGCACTAATGCACCGGATCCCATCAGAACTCCGCAGTTAAGCGTGCTTGGGCGAGAGTAGTACTAGGATGGGTGACCCCCTGGGAAGTCCTCGTGTTGCACCCCCAACCCAAACTTTTTTTGCTTGTATTTTTTTTCTTTGGCGTCTTAGTTGGCGGTCGAGCGCCTCTTGTTTTAGTTAGTTGTATTTTTTTTTCTCCGGCGTCTTAGTTGGGGTTTGCGACGTAACCGGCTCGCAGTTCAAGGGCCGCGCGGGGCCCGTCGTGGTTTCGGGCAATGGCATGCGCGCGGTGGTGGTGGTACAAAATAATAAAGATGGGGAAAGCCTACGGGTGCGATCATACCAGCACTAATGCACCGGATCCCATCAGAACTCCGCAGTTAAGCGTGCTTGGGCGAGAGTAGTACTAGGATGGGTGACCCCCTAGGAAGTCCTCGTGTTGCACCCCCAACCCAAACTTTTTTGCTTGAATTTTTTTCTTTGGCGTCTTAGTTGGCGGTCGAGCGCCTCTTGTTTTTGTTAGTTGTATTTTTTTTTCTCCGGCGTCTTAGTTGGCGTTTTCGACGTAACCGGCTCGCAGTTCAAAGGCCGCGCGGGGCCCGTCGTGGTTTCGGGCAATGGCATGCGCGCGGCGGGTGGTGGTACAAAATAATAAAGATGGGGAAAGCCTACGGGTGCGATCATACCAGCACTAATGCACCAGATCCCATCAGAACTCCGCAGTTAAGCGTGCTTGGGCGAGAGTAGTACTAGGATGGGTGACCCCCTGGGAAGTCCTCGTGTTGCACCCCCAACCCAAACTTTTTTGCTTGTATTTTTTTTCTTTGGCGTCTTAGTTGGCGGTCGAGCGCCTCTTGTTTTAGTTAGTTTGTATTTTTTTTTTCTCCGGCGTCTTAGTTGGCGTTTGCGACGTAACCGGCTCGCAGTTCAAGGGCCGCGCGGGGCCCGTTGTGGTTTCGGGCAATGGCATGCGCGCGGTGGGTGGTGGTACAAAATAATAAAGATGGGGAAAGCCTACGGGTGCGATCATACCAGCACTAATGCACCGGATCCCATCAGAACTCCGCAGTTAAGCGTGCTTGGGCGAGAGTAGTACTAGGATGGGTGACCCCCTGGGAAGTCCTCGTGTTGCACCCCCAACCCAAACTTTTTTTGCTTGTATTTTTTTCTTTGGCGTCTTAGTTGGCGGTCGAGCGCCTCTTGTTTTAGTTAGTTGTATTTTTTTTTCTCCGGCGTCTTAGTTGGGGTTTGCGACGTAACCGGCTCGCAGTTCAAGGGCCGCGCGGGGCCCGTCGTGGTTTCGGGCAATGGCATGCGCGCGGTGGGTGGTGGTACAAAATAATAAAGATGGGGAAAGCCTACGGGTGCGATCATACCAGCACTAATGCACCGGATCCATCAGAACTCCGCAGTTAAGCGTGCTTGGGCGAGAGTAGTACTAGGATGGGTGACCCCCTGGGAAGTCCTCGTGTTGCACCCCCAACCCAAACTTTTTTTGCTTGTATTTTTTTTCTTTGGCGTCTTAGTTGGCGGTCGAGCGCCTCTTGTTTTAGTTAGTTGTATTTTTTTTTCTCCGGCGTCTTAGTTGGGGTTTGCGACGTAACCGGCTCGCAGTTCAAGGGCCGCGCGGGGCCCGTCGTGGTTTCGGGCAATGGCATGCGCGCGGTGGGTGGTGGTACAAAATAATAAAGATGGGGAAAGCCTACGGGTGCGATCATACCAGCACTAATGCACCGGATCCTATCAGAACTCCGCAGTCAAGCGTGCTTGGGCGAGAGTAGTACTAGGATGGGTGACCCCCTGGGAAGTCCTCGTGTTGCACCCCCAACCCAAACTTTTTTTGCTTGAATTTTTTTTCTTTGGCGTCTTAGTTGGCGGTCGAGCGCCTCTTGTTTTTGTTAGTTGTATTTTTTTTTCTCCGGCGTCTTAGTTGTCGTTTGCGACGTAACCGGCTCGCAGTTCAAGGGGCGCGCGGGGCCCGTCGTGGTTTCGGGCAATGGCATGCGCGCGGCGGGTGGTGGTACAAAATAATAAAGATGGGGAAAGCCTACGGGTGCGATCATACCAGCACTAATGCACCGGATCCCATCAGAACTCCGCAGTTAAGCGTGCTTGGGCGAGAGTAGTACTAGGATGGGTGACCCCCTGGGAAGTCCTCGTGTTGCACCCCCAACCCAAACTTTTTTTGCTTGTATTTTTTTCTTTGGCGTCTTAGTTGGCGGTCGAGCGCCTCTTGTTTTAGTTAGTTGTATTTTTTTCTCCGGAGTCTTAGTTGGGGTTTGCGACGTAACCGGCTCGCAGTTCAAGGGCCGCGCGGGGCCCGTCGTGGTTTCGGGCAATGGCATGCGCGCGGTGGATGGTGGTACAAAATAATAAAGATGGGGAAAGCCTACGGGTGCGATCATACCAGCACTAATGCACCGGATCCCATCAGAACTCCGCAGTTAAGCGTGCTTGGGCGAGAGTAGTACTAGGATGGGTGACCCCCTGGGAAGTCCTCGTGTTGCACCCCCAACCCAAACTTTTTTTGCTTGTATTTTTTTTCTTTGGTGTCTTAGTTGGCGGTCGAGCGCATCTTGTTTTAGTTAGTTGTATTTTTTTTTCTCCGGCGTCTTAGTTGGGGTTTGCGACGTAACCGGCTCGCAGTTCAAGGGCCGCGCGGGGCCCGTCGTGGTTTCGGGCAATGGCATGCGCGCGGTGGGTGGTGGTACAAAATAATAAAGATGGGGAAAGCCTACGGGTGCGATCATACCAGCACTAATGCACCGGATCCCATCAGAACTCCGCAGTTATGCGTGCTTGGGCGAGAGTAGTACTAGATGGGTGACCCCCTGGGAAGTCCTCGTGTTGCACCCCCAACCCAAACTTTTTTGCTTGAATTTTTTTCTTTGGCGTCTTAGTTGGCGGTCGAGCGCCTCTTGTTTTTGTTAGTTGTATTTTTTTTTCTCCGGCGTCTTAGTTGGCGTTTGCGACGTAACCGGCTCGCAGTTCAAGGGCCGCGCGGGGCCCGTCGTGGTTTCGGGCAATGGCATGCGCGCGGCGAGTGGTGGTACAAAATAATAAAGATGGGGAAAGCCTACGGGTGCGATCATACCAGCACTAATGCACCGGATCCCATCAGAACTCCGCAGTTAAGCGTGCTTGGGCGAGAGTAGTACTAGGATGGGTGACCCCCTGGGAAGTCCTCTTGTTGCACCCCCAACCCAAACTTTTTTTGCTTGTATTTTTTTTTCTTTGGCGTCTTAGTTGGCGGTCGAGCGCCTCTTGTTTTAGTTAGTTGTATTTTTTTTTCTCCGGCGTCTTAGTTGGCGTTTGCGACGTAACCGGCTCGCAGTTCAAGGGCCGCGCGGGGCCCGTTGTGGTTTCGGGCAATGGCATGCGCGCGGTGGGTGGTGGTACAAAATAATAAAGATGGGGAAAGCCTACGGGTGCGATCATACCAGCACTAATGCACCGGATCCCATCAGAACTCCGCAGTTAAGCGTGCTTGGGCGAGAGTAGTACTAGGATGGGTGACCCCCTGGGAAGTCCTCGTGTTGCACCCCCAAACCAAACTTTTTTTGCTTGTATTTTTTTCTTTGGCGTCTTAGTTGGCGGTCGAGCGCCTCTTGTTTTAGTTAGTTGTATTTTTTTTTCTCCGGCGTCTTAGTTGGGGTTTGCGACGTAACCGGCTCGCAGTTCAAGGGCCGCGCGGGGCCCGTCGTGGTTTCGGGCAATGGCATGCGCGCGGCGGGTGGTGGTACAAAATAATAAAGATGGGGAAAGCCTACGGGTGCGATCATACCAGCACTAATGCACCGGATCCCATCAGAACTCCGCAGTTAAGCGTGCTTGGGCGAGAGTAGTACTAGGATGGGTGACCCCCTGGGAAGTCCTCGTGTTGCACCCCCAACCCAAACTTTTTTTGCTTGTATTTTTTTTCTTTGGCGTCTTAGTTGGCGGTCGAGCGCCTCTTGTTTTAGTTAGTTGTATTTTTTTTTCTCCGGCGTCTTAGTTGGCGTTTGCGACGTAACCGGCTCGCAGTTCAAGGGCCGCGCGGGGCCCGTTGTGGTTTCGGGCAATGGCATGCGCGCGGTGGGTGGTGGTAGAAAATAATAAAGATGGGGAAAGCCTACGGGTGCGATCATACCAGCACTAATGCACCGGATCCCATCAGAACTCCGCAGTTAAGCGTGTTTGGGCGAGAGTAGTACTAGGATGGGTGACCCCCTGGGAAGTCCTCGTGTTGCACCCCCAACCCAAACTTTTTTTGCTTGTATTTTTTTTTCTTTGGCGTCTTACTTGGCGGTCGAGCGCCTCTTGTTTTAGTTAGTTGTATTTTTTTTTCTCCGGCGTCTTAGTTGGGGTTTGCGACGTAACCGGCTCGCAGTTCAAGGGCCGCGCGGGGCCCGTCGTGGTTTCGGGCAATGGCATGCGCGCGGTGGTGGTGGTACAAAATAATAAAGATGGGGAAAGCCTACGGGTGCGATCATACCAGCACTAATGCACCGGATCCCATCAGAACTCCGCAGTTAAGCGTGCTTGGGCGAGAGTAGTACTAGGATGGGTGACCCCCTGGGAAGTCCTCGTGTTGCACCCCCAACCCAAACTTTTTTTGCTTGTATTTTTTTTCTTTGGTGTCTTAGTTGGCGGTCGAGCGCCTCTTGTTTTAGTTAGTTGTATTTTTTTTTCTCCGGCGTCTTAGTTGGGGTTTGCGACGTAACCGGCTCGCAGTTCAAGGGCCGCGCGGGGCCCGTCGTGGTTTCGGGCAATGGCATGTGTCGCGCCCCGACCCGTGGTCCTACTTGGCCCCACGCCCGGGACACGCGAGGAAGACGTCGTAAAGCAACTCTAAGAAAATTTTTCGAAATATATTTTCTTAAAAAGGTTCACACAACCAACACGTTACCAAAACATGACTTTAAGTCACAAAAAAAACTTTCTCAAATGAGTAATTAGCCACTTGGCTATAACAAACTTTACTTATAAAATTTACAAACACGAACACCTACTAAAAGAGATGATACAAATAACTGAGTCACGGGTACACTACCCTAAAGGTATTACATTTACATAATGTATCCTTTATACACATCACTTCCCAAAAGTCTTACCAAAGATCTCTTTACCAACGTCCTCCCTGTGCTGTGACCTATTCCCTGGACTCCTTCTTATCTAAAACGGTAAACAAATAAGGGGTGAGAATAAATCTCAGTAAGTTACTAAAATGCAACTACATTACATGCTAATATGATGATCATAAAGAAACAATATTAACAAATAAGCGTATAACACATAACACATAACATGAGAGGCTCCCTATCGCCAACCGTCCCATACCGGTTGGAAATAACGACCAACTCATCATGCAACACATAAAGCGGAAATAAACACTCATACGTGGATACTGAGCCAAGGTTCTCAAACCAAACAATAGCCATCTGAGAGGCATCAACTGAGCAGCATCGAAGAGCTGAAACGGGTTCCGGAACCAAACAACAACAACAACAACGGGGGAAAATGACACAAAGTCATAACCCAAAGTGCCCAACCTTTGGCCTAAGGAAGGGGGTTAAAAATGGGAAACCAATGATAGGAGCCTTATAATGTACTTGGCTCGGAGACCATTATAATCCCTATCACTGCCCAACACACACAAAAGTACCAGCTGGACTTTACACGCAAGCACCAAATAGAAATACTTGCTTAAACAACAATCAGGGACAATGATTCCAATGTAGGGAACCATGCCAACACATCAAGAAGATGAACCATTCAACATATTACGAAATGTTCAACAATACTCACTTAATCAATTACTCACATTTCACAACACTTGTGTTCACAAAGGACCAATTCTACCACTTTAGTGATCCACAATAATCATCTAACTACTTTAGGACACTACCCAAAAACTAGACTAAGATTGACCTCTAAATCCTTTAGGTTGAAAAACTCTAAACTTTTCAGATAACTGGGCGGTCGCCCAAACAGGGCTGTGCGGCCGCCCAAAATGCTCTGTCCCAAGAGTAAAACCTTTCAGATAGATGTGCGGCCGCACGCCCTATTTTGGGCGACCGCCCACATCACCTGGCAGACCAAAAACTTACCCAAGTTCACTCCTTTGTTTCACACCCAAATTTACTAGTACTTGCAACATTAACATTTGCAACTATTACAATTATACAAAGACTACAAATCCAACCTTTAAACTATGCTAACACCCAACTAGAACCATTTCTATTTTACTTCCTTTGTCCCAAAATTACAAGTATAAATAAAATATACCCAAAACATTATTTCACAACCTACTAGGCATATATAACATGTTTATATCCATTTTATTAGGTACAACAACATTACCATACTTTCCCAATACTACAACACCCATTTGTATTAACATTTCCCACATGCAACAATTTATTACTACTCCCTCCGTTTCACAAGTATCATTATAATTTTTAATATACTAATATACCCAATTTAGAATACTTTCACTTCTTTCCCCGTCCCATAAGTAACAGTATAATTTTATAATACATTTATTTAACTTTAACTAAAGATATTATTTTACCGTCCCACGAGTAGGAGTATAATATATAAAGCATATATAAGGTTGCATCCTCTCATACTCCCCTAAAACCAAAACTACTATACCCATATACCCATTTCCCACAAATAACAAGTATAATAAAAGTTATTACTACTCCCTCCGTCCCAAATATTACAAGTATATAAAAGTTATTACTACTCCCTCCGTCCCAAAATTACAAGTATATAAAAATATACCCAAAACATTATTTTATAACATATAAAGCATATATAGCATACTTATGACCATTTTAACATTTAAAGGGGGGATTAGTAACTTACCTATTTTTCGGAAATGAGTCAAGAAAAATATATTGTTCGGTAGATATGATCTATTCAACTCCCTGAACATTTATATATAATTAGATTTGAAAATTGAGTAATAGATTAAAATAGGGAAAATTAACAAAACAAAATCTTACCTTTTCTTTCTTTCTCAACAATGGAGGTTTCTCAGAGAAAAGTAATTTTGGGAAATGAGGGTGAGTCGACTGAGAGGGATGGGGAAGAAAGATGCAATTGTTGCTTTTATACCCATTCTCCTAAAGTCCCTCTACATTCAATTCTAACACATAAACCCCTCAACTATACTTTCAATAGAGCCCTTATAGTTCCACTAACACTACTAACTCCCCAAAACAAATATTACTTCTAACACTTTAACTAACTCAAAAAATCAAGTAAGATGTGCAAATTCATTTAATATGATGCAACAAATAAAATGCACACATAATTTTAAATTTAAAATTCTCAAAAATATAAAATAATTATAAAATAAATAAAACGGATTTTTGGGGTCGTTACAATCACTCCCCCTTAAAGAAAATTCGACCCGAATTTTAAGATTGCTTACCTCCATTCTCAAACAACCAAGACACTTACTTTCATTCCAATCCCGAAGCTTCACACTGAGTTCAATATCCTCTAAAACTTTAGACATATCGGAGAAGAATCATAAACACAATTGCGTGGCATCAACACATGGAACTCATTATCAACCTCGTCGAGAGAAGAAAGTAACACAAGACGATAAACTCAACCTCTAGCTCTTTCCAAAATCTCAAAAGAACTGACATATTAAACAATTCCACGAGAAGTAAAGGTATATCCCTCGAATTCTTAGAATCAACTAAACAAGTTCTCAAGAATCTGAATGGTTATTTCTAACTGACCATCTGACTGAGGGTGAAAGTCATACTAAGTCTCAATTCCGAACCCCAGGTCTTCTGAAATGCTTGCCAAAATCAAGATGTAAATAAGGAACCCATATCTATTACCATGCTCGTAGACATCCCATGAAATCGAACTATCTTCTGAACAAATAACTGACAACTGATGATTTACTTCCAGATTATTCACAACTCAAGGACTTAGTTGAATACTTAGAATTCCTCGCATCAAACAATTAAAAATAACTCCTCGAATTTATCTCAATACTCTACTTCTACTTGGATTCATAATTAAATTGGTCTTGTGTATCCCTTCAAGTATCTATAGTTGAACTCTGTTATACATGTTTAATTCCACTAAGTGTTGACTACATACTCTGCTATAGAAGTTAAAATTCCATCACTAGCCACGAACAAAATCTTATTGTCTGTCATTATTCATTCCACGAGTAATTTTCGATAGTTGATATTATTCAATAGAGTAGAAATTTAAAGCTTTCACAATCGCAAGGTCACACCATGTCTCAACTCACGAAGACTCCAAAGTGTTAATTCCTCTAACATTCCCCATTTAGTTTTATCACCCATGGACTATAAGTCAATGAATCCTCTAACACAATACCTTTCCCGATGATATAATATGGTAAACACTTCAAATCTATCTCCATCAAAGTCATTCACTAATGCAATGGATGTATAATCGCAATAAATCTCAATTTATGGGTAGGATAATTTTATTGATAAGGAATCAATCTTCTCAAAGCACACATTGTTACCGTACCATCCTGAAGCAATGCACATCTCAATCACTCTTTAAGGCATCTCTATGAATAATGAATTTATCAAATCCACTATAAGGGTAAGCTTGACATATCCACTAGAAATTAGTAACACTAATCATATCCTCTAAATAACTGTAGTACTAGTTAAATCCATTAAGCAATATCAATACTGAAGTTGTCATCAACTCTCGATTCATCAATTAACACTCACAACAATTAAACTCGTTCACTCTTACCAATCCATCGAGATAGTGCATCTTTCTGTGTTATGTAGTTAACAGTGTAGCTACCTTAGAAATCCATCAATAAATCCTCAACCTATGCCTGAGTTGAAACTTTCCTCAAAATAATATATCCTCTAACATGAAGACATTCTGCCCTGATTTTACAAACTGCTACCGCTCTCAAAGAACTCAGACTAGGATTACTTATACAATTCAACGTATCCAACAATACCACTGAAGCAGATGAGAATTCAAACTATATAACCACCATTCATGATGTCCATACCCGATATAAAAGCCATCTTTGAAATATACTCAACTAAAATTCTCAACAAATGATAATCACTTCAAATCAACCACTAAACAATTACTGATCTCTGATGTTGCTCAAACATAGCACCCAACCACTCAAGATCACCCAAGGTTCTCCTCAAGAACAAGTACCACTCAAGGGAAATAAATTTAAAATCTCACAAGTAAAAGATATCTTTCAATTTAAATGCATTTTTTTTTCTACTAACTCCATAACTAACTACCAGGCACAAGCTTGCAACAACAATTTACAAATTTCTTAATGCCTAAATAGCATGAAGGCTAAACACATATATATACCATGCTTAACTAAAACACACTAGCATATAAAATTCCACCACCATAACATCAAAATCTTGTGATGACAACATCACTAAACCGGCAAATAAAACATGCCCATGAATACGCACATCACAAGTATACGACACTTTATCGGTCATCTAACACTCCCCCTTAGGAAGACACATCTAACACATAAGGTAAAGACTCAGAAGACACATGCAATCAAAAAGCACAATGCACAAACACACAAGTATGCGAAGAGCCAGGGTCTATAAGTGTGTGTGCTCTCAAACTAGACATAGAAATTATACCTCCAGTCACATTAGAAGAATCTGAAATCTGTTGTTGATTGATGGAAGAAACACGATCTTGCACCTTAACCTTTCCTGAAGCATCTCTCTTTTGGCCCCGAGATGACCCAGCTACACTTCCCGATAACTGATTCTTAAATCTAAAGCAACGCTTCTGAAAGTGACCCAACTGACCACAACTCAAACATTTGCCTTGCTTCTTCCAACATTTTTCTTCTAAATGTCCCATCCTTTGACAGTAGTTACATACTCGTTTACTTCGAGTTCCTCTATATCGTCAATTATTTTCATGACAGCTTCAAGCATACCTTGGAACAGTGCTCGAACCTCTTCTCTAGCGTTACCCGACTCTGATGGCCCTGACTGATTCCCTTCGGTGCCAACCATTTTCAATAAGTACCTGCATAAAACTCTCAACGTTACTTACCCTATACACAACTACCCTCCTAGGTCATTTAGTCATTCTAGACCATCTACAACCTAGCTCTGATACCAACTGTCGCGCCCCGACCCGTGGTCCTACTTGGCCCCACGCCCGGGACACGCGAGGAAGACGTCGTAAAGCAACTCTAAGAAAATTTTTCGAAATATATTTTCTTAAAAAGGTTCACACAACCAACACGTTACCAAAACATGACTTTAAGTCACAAAAAAAACTTTCTCAAATGAGTAATTAGCCACTTGGCTATAACAAACTTTACTTATAAAATTTACAAACACGAACACCTACTAAAAGAGATGATACAAATAACTGAGTCACGGGTACACTACCCTAAAGGTATTACATTTACATAATGTATCCTTTATACACATCACTTCCCAAAAGTCTTACCAAAGATCTCTTTACCAACGTCCTCCCTGTGCTGTGACCTATTCCCTGGACTCCTTCTTATCTAAAACGGTAAACAAATAAGGGGTGAGAATAAATCTCAGTAAGTTACTAAAATGCAACTACATTACATGCTAATATGATGATCATAAAGAACAATATTAACAAATAAGCGTATAACACATAACACATAACATGGGAGGCTCCCTATCGCCAACCGTCCCATACCGGTTGGAAATAACGACCAACTCATCATGCAACACATAAAGCGGAAATAAACACTCATACGTGGATACTGAGCCAAGGTTCTCAAACCAAACAATAGCCATCTGAGAGGCATCAACTGAGCAGCATCGAAGAGCTGAAACGGGTTCCGGAACCAAACAACAACAACAACAACGGGGGGAAAATGACACAAAGTCATAACCCAAAGTGCCCAACCTTTGGCCTAAGGAAGGGGGTTAAAAATGGGAAACCAATGATAGGAGCCTTATAATGTACTTGGCTCGGAGACCATTATAATCCCTATCACTGCCCAACACACACAAAAGTACCAGCTGGACTTTACACGCAAGCACCAAATAGAAATACTTGCTTAAACAACAATCAGGGACAATGATTCCAATGTAGGGAACCATGCCAAACACATCAAGAAGATGAACCATTCAACATATTACGAAATGTTCAACAATACTCACTTAATCAATTACTCACATTTCACAACACTTGTGTTCACAAAGGACCAATTCTACCACTTTAGTGATCCACAATAATCATCTAACTACTTTAGGACACTACCCAAAAACTAGACTAAGATTGACCTCTAAATCCTTTAGGTTGAAAACTCTAAACTTTTCAGATAACTGGGCGGTCGCCCAAACAGGGCTGTGCGGCCGCCCAAAATGCTCTGTCCCAAGAGTAAAACCTTTCAGATAGATGTGCGGCCGCACGCCCTATTTTGGGCGACCGCCCACATCACCTGGCAGACCAAAACTTACCCAAGTTCACTCCTTTTGTTTCACACCCAAATTTACTAGTACTTGCAACATTAACATTTGCAACTATTACAATTATACAAAGACTACAAATCCAACCTTTAAACTATGCTAACACCCAACTAGAACCATTTCTATTTTACTTCCTTTGTCCCAAATTACAAGTATAAATAAAATATACCCAAAACATTATTTCACAACCTACTAGGCATATATAACATGTTTATATCCATTTTATTAGGTACAACAACATTACCATACTTTCCCAATACTACAACACCCATTTGTATTAACATTTCCCACATGCAACAATTTATTACTACTCCCTCCGTTTCACAAGTATCATTATAATTTTTAATATACTAATATACCCAATTTAGAATACTTTCACTTCTTTCCCCGTCCCATAAGTAACAGTATAATTTTATAATACATTTATTTAACCTTTAACTAAAGATATTATTTTACCGTCCCACGAGTAGGAGTATAATATATAAAGCATATATAAGGTTGCATCCTCTCATACTCCCCTAAAACCAAACTACTATACCCATATACCCATTTCCCACAAATAACAAGTATAATAAAAGTTATTACTACTCCCTCCGTCCCAAATATTACAAGTATATAAAAGTTATTACTACTCCCTCCGTCCCAAAATTACAAGTATATAAAAATATACCCAAAACATTATTTTATAACATATAAAGCATATATAGCATACTTATGACCATTTTAACATTTAAAGGGGGGATTAGTAACTTACCTATTTTTCGGAAATGAGTCAAGAAAAATATATTGTTCGGTAGATATGATCTATTCAACTCCCTGAACATTTATATATAATTAGATTTGAAAATTGAGTAATAGATTAAAATAGGGAAAATTAACAAAACAAAATCTTACCTTTTCTTTCTTTCTCAACAATGGAGGTTTCTCAGAGAAAAGTAATTTTGGGAAATGAGGGTGAGTCGACTGAGAGGGATGGGGAAGAAAGATGCAATTGTTGCTTTTATACCCATTCTCCTAAAGTCCCTCTACATTCAATTCTAACACATAAACCCCTCAACTATACTTTCAATAGAGCCCTTATAGTTCCACTAACACTACTAACTCCCCAAAAAATATTACTTCTAACACTTTAACTAACTCAAATAATCAAGTAAGATGTGCAAATTCATTTAATATGATGCAACAAATAAAATGCACACATAATTTAAATTTAAAATTCTCAAAAATATAAAATAATTATAAAATAAATAAAACGGATTTTTGGGTCGTTACAGCATGCGCGCGGTGGGTGGTGGTACAAAATAATAAAGATGGGGAAAGCCTACGGGTGCGATCATACCAGCACTAATGCACCGGATCCCATCAGAACTCCGCAGTTATGCGTGCTTGGGCGAGAGTAGTACTAGGATGGGTGACCCCCTGGGAAGTCCTCGTGTTGCACCCCCAACCCAAACTTTTTTTGCTTGAATTTTTTTTCTTTGGCGTCTTAGTTGGCGGTCGAGCGCCTCTTGTTTTTGTTAGTTGTATTTTTTTTTCTCCGCGTCTTAGTTGGCGTTTGCGACGTAACCGGCTCGCAGTTCAAGGGCCGCGCGGGGCCCGTCGTGGTTTCGGGCAATGGCATGCGCGCGGCGAGTGGTGGTACAAAATAATAAAGATGGGGAAAGCCTACGGGTGCGATCATACCAGCACTAATGCACCGGATCCCATCAGAACTCCGCAGTTAAGCGTGCTTGGGCGAGAGTAGTACTAGGATGGGTGACCCCCTGGGAAGTCCTCTTGTTGCACCCCCAACCCAAACTTTTTTTGCTTGTATTTTTTTTCTTTGGCGTCTTAGTTGGCGGTCGAGCGCCTCTTGTTTTAGTTAGTTGTATTTTTTTTTCTCCGGCGTCTTAGTTGGCGTTTGCGACGTAACCGGCTCGCAGTTCAAGGGCCGCGCGGGGCCCGTTGTGGTTTCGGGCAATGGCATGCGCGCGGTGGGTGGTGGTACAAAATAATAAAGATGGGGAAAGCCTACGGGTGCGATCATACCAGCACTAATGCACCGGATCCCATCAGAACTCCGCAGTTAAGCGTGCTTGGGCGAGAGTAGTACTAGGATGGGTGACCCCCTGGGAAGTCCTCGTGTTGCACCCAAACCAAACTTTTTTTGCTTGTATTTTTTTTCTTTGGCGTCTTAGTTGGCGGTCGAGCGCCTCTTGTTTTAGTTAGTTGTATTTTTTTTTCTCCGGCGTCTTAGTTGGGGTTTGCGACGTAACCGGCTCGCAGTTCAAGGGCCGCGCGGGGCCCGTCGTGGTTTCGGGCAATGGCATGCGCGCGGTGGGTGGTGGTACAAAATAATAAAGATGGGGAAAGCCTACGGGTGCGATCATACCAGCACTAATGCACCGGATCCCATCAGAACTCCGCAGTTAAGCGTGCTTGGGCGAGAGTAGTACTAGGATGGGTGACCCCCTGGGAAGTCCTCGTGTTGCACCCCCAACCCAAACTTTTTTTGCTTGTATTTTTTTTCTTTGGCGTCTTAGTTGGCGGTCGAGCGCCTCTTGTTTTAGTTAGTTGTATTTTTTTTTCTCCGGCGTCTTAGTTGGCGTTTGCGACGTAACCGGCTCGCAGTTCAAGGGCCGCGCGGGGCCCATTCGTGGTTTCGGGCAATGGCATGCGCGCGGTGGGTGGTGGTACAAAATAATAAAGATGGGGAAAGCCTACGGGTGCGATCATACCAGCACTAATGCACCGGATCCCATCAGAACTCCGCAGTTAAGCGTGCTTGGGCGAGAGTAGTACTAGGATGGGTGACCCCCTGGGAAGTCCTCGTGTTGCACCCCCAACCCAAACTTTTTTTGCTTGTATTTTTTTTCTTTGGCGTCTTAGTTGGCGGTCGAGCGCCTCTTGTTTTAGTTAGTTGTATTTTTTTTTCTCCGGCGTCTTAGTTGGCGTTTGCGACGTAACCGGCTCGCAGTTCAAGGGCCGCGCGGGGCCCGTCGTGGTTTCGGGCAATGGCATGCGCGCGGTGGGTGGTGGTACAAAATAATAAAGATGGGGAAAGCCTACGGGTGCGATCATACCAGCACTAATGCACCGGATCCCATCAGAACTCCGCAGTTAAGCGTGCTTGGGCGAGAGTAGTACTAGGATGGGTGACCCCCTGGGAAGTCCTCGTGTTGCACCCCCAACCCAAACTTTTTTTGCTTGTATTTTTTTCTTTGGCGTCTTAGTTGGCGGTCGAGCGCCTCTTGTTTAGTTAGTTGTATTTTTTTTTCTCCGGCGTCTTAGTTGGCGTTTGCGACGTAACCGGCTCGCAGTTCAAGGGCCGCGCGGGGCCCGTCGTGGTTTCGGGCAATGGCATGCGCGCGGTGGGTGGTGGTACAAAATAATAAAGATGGGGAAAGCCTACGGGTGCGATCATACCAGCACTAATGCACCGGATCCCATCAGAACTCCGCAGTTAAGCGTGCTTGGGCGAGAGTAGTACTAGGATGGGTGACCCCCTGGGAAGTCCTCGTGTTGCACCCCCAACCCAAACTTTTTTTGCTTGTATTTTTTTTCTTTGGCGTCTTAGTTGGCGGTCGAGCGCCTCTTGTTTTAGTTAGTTGTATTTTTTTTTCTCCGGCGTCTTAGTTGGCGTTTGCGACGTAACCGGCTCGCAGTTCAAGGGCCGCGCGGGGCCCGTCGTGGTTTCGGGCAATGGCATGCGCGCGGTGGGTGGTGGTACAAAATAATAAAGATGGGGAAAGCCTACGGGTGCGATCATACCAGCACTAATGCACCGGATCCCATCAGAACTCCGCAGTTAAGCGTGCTTGGGCGAGAGTAGTACTAGGATGGGTGACCCCCTGGGAAGTCCTCGTGTTGCACCCCCAACCCAAACTTTTTTTGCTTGTATTTTTTTTCTTTGGCGTCTTAGTTGGCGGTCGAGCGCCTCTTGTTTTAGTTAGTTGTATTTTTTTTTCTCCGGCGTCTTAGTTGGCGTTTGCGACGTAACCGGCTCGCAGTTCAAGGGCCGCGCGGGGCCCGTCGTGGTTTCGGGCAATGGCATGCGCGCGGTGGGTGGTGGTACAAAATAATAAAGATGGGGAAAGCCTACGGGTGCGATCATACCAGCACTAATGCACCGGATCCCATCAGAACTCCGCAGTTAAGCGTGCTTGGGCGAGAGTAGTACTAGGATGGGTGACCCCCTGGGAAGTCCTCGTGTTGCACCCCCAACCCAAACTTTTTTTGCTTGTATTTTTTTTCTTTGGCGTCTTAGTTGGCGGTCGAGCGCCTCTTGTTTTAGTTAGTTGTATTTTTTTTTCTCCGGCGTCTTAGTTGGCGTTTGCGACGTAACCGGCTCGCAGTTCAAGGGCCGCGCGGGGCCCGTCGTGGTTTCGGGCAATGGCATGCGCGCGGTGGGTGGTGGTACAAAATAATAAAGATGGGGAAAGCCTACGGGTGCGATCATACCAGCACTAATGCACCGGATCCCATCAGAACTCCGCAGTTAAGCGTGCTTGGGCGAGAGTAGTACTAGGATGGGTGACCCCCTGGGAAGTCCTCGTGTTGCACCCCCAACCCAAACTTTTTTTGCTTGTATTTTTTTTCTTTGGCGTCTTAGTTGGCGGTCGAGCGCCTCTTGTTTTAGTTAGTTGTATTTTTTTTTCTCCGGCGTCTTAGTTGGCGTTTGCGACGTAACCGGCTCGCAGTTCAAGGGCCGCGCGGGGCCCGTCGTGGTTTCGGGCAATGGCATGCGCGCGGTGGGTGGTGGTACAAAATAATAAAGATGGGGAAAGCCTACGGGTGCGATCATACCAGCACTAATGCACCGGATCCCATCAGAACTCCGCAGTTAAGCGTGCTTGGGCGAGAGTAGTACTAGGATGGGTGACCCCCTGGGAAGTCCTCGTGTTGCACCCCCAACCCAAACTTTTTTTGCTTGTATTTTTTTTCTTTGGCGTCTTAGTTGGCGGTCGAGCGCCTCTTGTTTTAGTTAGTTGTATTTTTTTTTCTCCGGCGTCTTAGTTGGCGTTTGCGACGTAACCGGCTCGCAGTTCAAGGGCCGCGCGGGGCCCGTCGTGGTTTCGGGCAATGGCATGCGCGCGGTGGGTGGTGGTACAAAATAATAAAGATGGGGAAAGCCTACGGGTGCGATCATACCAGCACTAATGCACCGGATCCCATCAGAACTCCGCAGTTAAGCGTGCTTGGGCGAGAGTAGTACTAGGATGGGTGACCCCCTGGGAAGTCCTCGTGTTGCACCCCCAACCCAAACTTTTTTTGCTTGTATTTTTTTTCTTTGGCGTCTTAGTTGGCGGTCGAGCGCCTCTTGTTTTAGTTAGTTGTATTTTTTTTTCTCCGGCGTCTTAGTTGGCGTTTGCGACGTAACCGGCTCGCAGTTCAAGGGCCGCGCGGGGCCCGTCGTGGTTTCGGGCAATGGCATGCGCGCGGTGGGTGGTGGTACAAAATAATAAAGATGGGGAAAGCCTACGGGTGCGATCATACCAGCACTAATGCACCGGATCCCATCAGAACTCCGCAGTTAAGCGTGCTTGGGCGAGAGTAGTACTAGGATGGGTGACCCCCTGGGAAGTCCTCGTGTTGCACCCCCAACCCAAACTTTTTTTGCTTGTATTTTTTTTCTTTGGCGTCTTAGTTGGCGGTCGAGCGCCTCTTGTTTTAGTTAGTTGTATTTTTTTTTCTCCGGCGTCTTAGTTGGCGTTTGCGACGTAACCGGCTCGCAGTTCAAGGGCCGCGCGGGGCCCGTCGTGGTTTCGGGCAATGGCATGCGCGCGGTGGGTGGTGGTACAAAATAATAAAGATGGGGAAAGCCTACGGGTGCGATCATACCAGCACTAATGCACCGGATCCCATCAGAACTCCGCAGTTAAGCGTGCTTGGGCGAGAGTAGTACTAGGATGGGTGACCCCCTGGGAAGTCCTCGTGTTGCACCCCCAACCCAAACTTTTTTTGCTTGTATTTTTTTTCTTTGGCGTCTTAGTTGGCGGTCGAGCGCCTCTTGTTTTAGTTAGTTGTATTTTTTTTTCTCCGGCGTCTTAGTTGGCGTTTGCGACGTAACCGGCTCGCAGTTCAAGGGCCGCGCGGGGCCCGTCGTGGTTTCGGGCAATGGCATGCGCGCGGTGGGTGGTGGTACAAAATAATAAAGATGGGGAAAGCCTACGGGTGCGATCATACCAGCACTAATGCACCGGATCCCATCAGAACTCCGCAGTTAAGCGTGCTTGGGCGAGAGTAGTACTAGGATGGGTGACCCCCTGGGAAGTCCTCGTGTTGCACCCCCAACCCAAACTTTTTTTGCTTGTATTTTTTTTCTTTGGCGTCTTAGTTGGCGGTCGAGCGCCTCTTGTTTTAGTTAGTTGTATTTTTTTTTCTCCGGCGTCTTAGTTGGCGTTTGCGACGTAACCGGCTCGCAGTTCAAGGGCCGCGCGGGGCCCGTCGTGGTTTCGGGCAATGGCATGCGCGCGGTGGGTGGTGGTACAAAATAATAAAGATGGGGAAAGCCTACGGGTGCGATCATACCAGCACTAATGCACCGGATCCCATCAGAACTCCGCAGTTAAGCGTGCTTGGGCGAGAGTAGTACTAGGATGGGTGACCCCCTGGGAAGTCCTCGTGTTGCACCCCCAACCCAAACTTTTTTTGCTTGTTTTTTTTCTTTGGCGTCTTAGTTGGCGGTCGAGCGCCTCTTGTTTTAGTTAGTTGTATTTTTTTTTCTCCGGCGTCTTAGTTGGCGTTTGCGACGTAACCGGCTCGCAGTTCAAGGGCCGCGCGGGGCCCGTCGTGGTTTCGGGCAATGGCATGCGCGCGGTGGGTGGTGGTACAAAATAATAAAGATGGGGAAAGCCTACGGGTGCGATCATACCAGCACTAATGCACCGGATCCCATCAGAACTCCGCAGTTAAGCGTGCTTGGGCGAGAGTAGTACTAGGATGGGTGACCCCCTGGGAAGTCCTCGTGTTGCACCCCCAACCCAAACTTTTTTTGCTTGTATTTTTTTTCTTTGGCGTCTTAGTTGGCGGTCGAGCGCCTCTTGTTTTAGTTAGTTGTATTTTTTTTTCTCCGGCGTCTTAGTTGGCGTTTGCGACGTAACCGGCTCGCAGTTCAAGGGCCGCGCGGGGCCCGTCGTGGTTTCGGGCAATGGCATGCGCGCGGTGGGTGGTGGTACAAAATAATAAAGATGGGGAAAGCCTACGGGTGCGATCATACCAGCACTAATGCACCGGATCCCATCAGAACTCCGCAGTTAAGCGTGCTTGGGCGAGAGTAGTACTAGGATGGGTGACCCCCTGGGAAGTCCTCGTGTTGCACCCCCAACCCAAACTTTTTTTGCTTGTATTTTTTTTCTTTGGCGTCTTAGTTGGCGGTCGAGCGCCTCTTGTTTTAGTTAGTTGTATTTTTTTTTCTCCGGCGTCTTAGTTGGCGTTTGCGACGTAACCGGCTCGCAGTTCAAGGGCCGCGCGGGGCCCGTCGTGGTTTCGGGCAATGGCATGCGCGCGGTGGGTGGTGGTACAAAATAATAAAGATGGGGAAAGCCTACGGGTGCGATCATACCAGCACTAATGCACCGGATCCCATCAGAACTCCGCAGTTAAGCGTGCTTGGGCGAGAGTAGTACTAGGATGGGTGACCCCCTGGGAAGTCCTCGTGTTGCACCCCCAACCCAAACTTTTTTTGCTTGTATTTTTTTTCTTTGGCGTCTTAGTTGGCGGTCGAGCGCCTCTTGTTTTAGTTAGTTGTATTTTTTTTTCTCCGGCGTCTTAGTTGGCGTTTGCGACGTAACCGGCTCGCAGTTCAAGGGCCGCGCGGGGCCCGTCGTGGTTTCGGGCAATGGCATGCGCGCGGTGGGTGGTGGTACAAAATAATAAAGATGGGGAAAGCCTACGGGTGCGATCATACCAGCACTAATGCACCGGATCCCATCAGAACTCCGCAGTTAAGCGTGCTTGGGCGAGAGTAGTACTAGGATGGGTGACCCCCTGGGAAGTCCTCGTGTTGCACCCCCAACCCAAACTTTTTTTGCTTGTATTTTTTTTCTTTGGCGTCTTAGTTGGCGGTCGAGCGCCTCTTGTTTTAGTTAGTTGTATTTTTTTTTCTCCGGCGTCTTAGTTGGCGTTTGCGACGTAACCGGCTCGCAGTTCAAGGGCCGCGCGGGGCCCGTCGTGGTTTCGGGCAATGGCATGCGCGCGGTGGGTGGTGGTACAAAATAATAAAGATGGGGAAAGCCTACGGGTGCGATCATACCAGCACTAATGCACCGGATCCCATCAGAACTCCGCAGTTAAGCGTGCTTGGGCGAGAGTAGTACTAGGATGGGTGACCCCCTGGGAAGTCCTCGTGTTGCACCCCCAACCCAAACTTTTTTTGCTTGTATTTTTTTTCTTTGGCGTCTTAGTTGGCGGTCGAGCGCCTCTTGTTTTAGTTAGTTGTATTTTTTTTTCTCCGGCGTCTTAGTTGGCGTTTGCGACGTAACCGGCTCGCAGTTCAAGGGCCGCGCGGGGCCCGTCGTGGTTTCGGGCAATGGCATGCGCGCGGTGGGTGGTGGTACAAAATAATAAAGATGGGGAAAGCCTACGGGTGCGATCATACCAGCACTAATGCACCGGATCCCATCAGAACTCCGCAGTTAAGCGTGCTTGGGCGAGAGTAGTACTAGGATGGGTGACCCCCTGGGAAGTCCTCGTGTTGCACCCCCAACCCAAACTTTTTTTGCTTGTATTTTTTTTCTTTGGCGTCTTAGTTGGCGGTCGAGCGCCTCTTGTTTTAGTTAGTTGTATTTTTTTTTCTCCGGCGTCTTAGTTGGCGTTTGCGACGTAACCGGCTCGCAGTTCAAGGGCCGCGCGGGGCCCGTCGTGGTTTCGGGCAATGGCATGCGCGCGGTGGGTGGTGGTACAAAATAATAAAGATGGGGAAAGCCTACGGGTGCGATCATACCAGCACTAATGCACCGGATCCCATCAGAACTCCGCAGTTAAGCGTGCTTGGGCGAGAGTAGTACTAGGATGGGTGACCCCCTGGGAAGTCCTCGTGTTGCACCCCCAACCCAAACTTTTTTTGCTTGTATTTTTTTTCTTTGGCGTCTTAGTTGGCGGTCGAGCGCCTCTTGTTTTAGTTAGTTGTATTTTTTTTTCTCCGGCGTCTTAGTTGGCGTTTGCGACGTAACCGGCTCGCAGTTCAAGGGCCGCGCGGGGCCCGTCGTGGTTTCGGGCAATGGCATGCGCGCGGTGGGTGGTGGTACAAAATAATAAAGATGGGGAAAGCCTACGGGTGCGATCATACCAGCACTAATGCACCGGATCCCATCAGAACTCCGCAGTTAAGCGTGCTTGGGCGAGAGTAGTACTAGGATGGGTGACCCCCTGGGAAGTCCTCGTGTTGCACCCCCAACCCAAACTTTTTTTGCTTGTATTTTTTTTCTTTGGCGTCTTAGTTGGCGGTCGAGCGCCTCTTGTTTTAGTTAGTTGTATTTTTTTTTCTCCGGCGTCTTAGTTGGCGTTTGCGACGTAACCGGCTCGCAGTTCAAGGGCCGCGCGGGGCCCGTCGTGGTTTCGGGCAATGGCATGCGCGCGGTGGGTGGTGGTACAAAATAATAAAGATGGGGAAAGCCTACGGGTGCGATCATACCAGCACTAATGCACCGGATCCCATCAGAACTCCGCAGTTAAGCGTGCTTGGGCGAGAGTAGTACTAGGATGGGTGACCCCCTGGGAAGTCCTCGTGTTGCACCCCCAACCCAAACTTTTTTTGCTTGTATTTTTTTTCTTTGGCGTCTTAGTTGGCGGTCGAGCGCCTCTTGTTTTAGTTAGTTGTATTTTTTTTTCTCCGGCGTCTTAGTTGGCGTTTGCGACGTAACCGGCTCGCAGTTCAAGGGCCGCGCGGGGCCCGTCGTGGTTTCGGGCAATGGCATGCGCGCGGTGGGTGGTGGTACAAAATAATAAAGATGGGGAAAGCCTACGGGTGCGATCATACCAGCACTAATGCACCGGATCCCATCAGAACTCCGCAGTTAAGCGTGCTTGGGCGAGAGTAGTACTAGGATGGGTGACCCCCTGGGAAGTCCTCGTGTTGCACCCCCAACCCAAACTTTTTTTGCTTGTATTTTTTTTCTTTGGCGTCTTAGTTGGCGGTCGAGCGCCTCTTGTTTTAGTTAGTTGTATTTTTTTTTCTCCGGCGTCTTAGTTGGCGTTTGCGACGTAACCGGCTCGCAGTTCAAGGGCCGCGCGGGGCCCGTCGTGGTTTCGGGCAATGGCATGCGCGCGGTGGGTGGTGGTACAAAATAATAAAGATGGGGAAAGCCTACGGGTGCGATCATACCAGCACTAATGCACCGGATCCCATCAGAACTCCGCAGTTAAGCGTGCTTGGGCGAGAGTAGTACTAGGATGGGTGACCCCCTGGGAAGTCCTCGTGTTGCACCCCCAACCCAAACTTTTTTTGCTTGTATTTTTTTTCTTTGGCGTCTTAGTTGGCGGTCGAGCGCCTCTTGTTTTAGTTAGTTGTATTTTTTTTTCTCCGGCGTCTTAGTTGGCGTTTGCGACGTAACCGGCTCGCAGTTCAAGGGCCGCGCGGGGCCCGTCGTGGTTTCGGGCAATGGCATGCGCGCGGTGGGTGGTGGTACAAAATAATAAAGATGGGGAAAGCCTACGGGTGCGATCATACCAGCACTAATGCACCGGATCCCATCAGAACTCCGCAGTTAAGCGTGCTTGGGCGAGAGTAGTACTAGGATGGGTGACCCCCTGGGAAGTCCTCGTGTTGCACCCCCAACCCAAACTTTTTTTGCTTGTATTTTTTTTCTTTGGCGTCTTAGTTGGCGGTCGAGCGCCTCTTGTTTTAGTTAGTTGTATTTTTTTTTCTCCGGCGTCTTAGTTGGCGTTTGCGACGTAACCGGCTCGCAGTTCAAGGGCCGCGCGGGGCCCGTCGTGGTTTCGGGCAATGGCATGCGCGCGGTGGGTGGTGGTACAAAATAATAAAGATGGGGAAAGCCTACGGGTGCGATCATACCAGCACTAATGCACCGGATCCCATCAGAACTCCGCAGTTAAGCGTGCTTGGGCGAGAGTAGTACTAGGATGGGTGACCCCCTGGGAAGTCCTCGTGTTGCACCCCCAACCCAAACTTTTTTTGCTTGTATTTTTTTTCTTTGGCGTCTTAGTTGGCGGTCGAGCGCCTCTTGTTTTAGTTAGTTGTATTTTTTTTTCTCCGGCGTCTTAGTTGGCGTTTGCGACGTAACCGGCTCGCAGTTCAAGGGCCGCGCGGGGCCCGTCGTGGTTTCGGGCAATGGCATGCGCGCGGTGGGTGGTGGTACAAAATAATAAAGATGGGGAAAGCCTACGGGTGCGATCATACCAGCACTAATGCACCGGATCCCATCAGAACTCCGCAGTTAAGCGTGCTTGGGCGAGAGTAGTACTAGGATGGGTGACCCCCTGGGAAGTCCTCGTGTTGCACCCCCAACCCAAACTTTTTTTGCTTGTATTTTTTTTCTTTGGCGTCTTAGTTGGCGGTCGAGCGCCTCTTGTTTTAGTTAGTTGTATTTTTTTTTCTCCGGCGTCTTAGTTGGCGTTTGCGACGTAACCGGCTCGCAGTTCAAGGGCCGCGCGGGGCCCGTCGTGGTTTCGGGCAATGGCATGCGCGCGGTGGGTGGTGGTACAAAATAATAAAGATGGGGAAAGCCTACGGGTGCGATCATACCAGCACTAATGCACCGGATCCCATCAGAACTCCGCAGTTAAGCGTGCTTGGGCGAGAGTAGTACTAGGATGGGTGACCCCCTGGGAAGTCCTCGTGTTGCACCCCCAACCCAAACTTTTTTTGCTTGTATTTTTTTTCTTTGGCGTCTTAGTTGGCGGTCGAGCGCCTCTTGTTTTAGTTAGTTGTATTTTTTTTTCTCCGGCGTCTTAGTTGGCGTTTGCGACGTAACCGGCTCGCAGTTCAAGGGCCGCGCGGGGCCCGTCGTGGTTTCGGGCAATGGCATGCGCGCGGTGGGTGGTGGTACAAAATAATAAAGATGGGGAAAGCCTACGGGTGCGATCATACCAGCACTAATGCACCGGATCCCATCAGAACTCCGCAGTTAAGCGTGCTTGGGCGAGAGTAGTACTAGGATGGGTGACCCCCTGGGAAGTCCTCGTGTTGCACCCCCAACCCAAACTTTTTTTGCTTGTATTTTTTTTCTTTGGCGTCTTAGTTGGCGGTCGAGCGCCTCTTGTTTTAGTTAGTTGTATTTTTTTTTCTCCGGCGTCTTAGTTGGCGTTTGCGACGTAACCGGCTCGCAGTTCAAGGGCCGCGCGGGGCCCGTCGTGGTTTCGGGCAATGGCATGCGCGCGGTGGGTGGTGGTACAAAATAATAAAGATGGGGAAAGCCTACGGGTGCGATCATACCAGCACTAATGCACCGGATCCCATCAGAACTCCGCAGTTAAGCGTGCTTGGGCGAGAGTAGTACTAGGATGGGTGACCCCCTGGGAAGTCCTCGTGTTGCACCCCCAACCCAAACTTTTTTTGCTTGTATTTTTTTTCTTTGGCGTCTTAGTTGGCGGTCGAGCGCCTCTTGTTTTAGTTAGTTGTATTTTTTTTTCTCCGGCGTCTTAGTTGGCGTTTGCGACGTAACCGGCTCGCAGTTCAAGGGCCGCGCGGGGCCCGTCGTGGTTTCGGGCAATGGCATGCGCGCGGTGGGTGGTGGTACAAAATAATAAAGATGGGGAAAGCCTACGGGTGCGATCATACCAGCACTAATGCACCGGATCCCATCAGAACTCCGCAGTTAAGCGTGCTTGGGCGAGAGTAGTACTAGGATGGGTGACCCCCTGGGAAGTCCTCGTGTTGCACCCCCAACCCAAACTTTTTTTGCTTGTATTTTTTTTCTTTGGCGTCTTAGTTGGCGGTCGAGCGCCTCTTGTTTTAGTTAGTTGTATTTTTTTTTCTCCGGCGTCTTAGTTGGCGTTTGCGACGTAACCGGCTCGCAGTTCAAGGGCCGCGCGGGGCCCGTCGTGGTTTCGGGCAATGGCATGCGCGCGGTGGGTGGTGGTACAAAATAATAAAGATGGGGAAAGCCTACGGGTGCGATCATACCAGCACTAATGCACCGGATCCCATCAGAACTCCGCAGTTAAGCGTGCTTGGGCGAGAGTAGTACTAGGATGGGTGACCCCCTGGGAAGTCCTCGTGTTGCACCCCCAACCCAAACTTTTTTTGCTTGTATTTTTTTTCTTTGGCGTCTTAGTTGGCGGTCGAGCGCCTCTTGTTTTAGTTAGTTGTATTTTTTTTTCTCCGGCGTCTTAGTTGGCGTTTGCGACGTAACCGGCTCGCAGTTCAAGGGCCGCGCGGGGCCCGTCGTGGTTTCGGGCAATGGCATGCGCGCGGTGGGTGGTGGTACAAAATAATAAAGATGGGGAAAGCCTACGGGTGCGATCATACCAGCACTAATGCACCGGATCCCATCAGAACTCCGCAGTTAAGCGTGCTTGGGCGAGAGTAGTACTAGGATGGGTGACCCCCTGGGAAGTCCTCGTGTTGCACCCCCAACCCAAACTTTTTTTGCTTGTATTTTTTTTCTTTGGCGTCTTAGTTGGCGGTCGAGCGCCTCTTGTTTTAGTTAGTTGTATTTTTTTTTCTCCGGCGTCTTAGTTGGCGTTTGCGACGTAACCGGCTCGCAGTTCAAGGGCCGCGCGGGGCCCGTCGTGGTTTCGGGCAATGGCATGCGCGCGGTGGGTGGTGGTACAAAATAATAAAGATGGGGAAAGCCTACGGGTGCGATCATACCAGCACTAATGCACCGGATCCCATCAGAACTCCGCAGTTAAGCGTGCTTGGGCGAGAGTAGTACTAGGATGGGTGACCCCCTGGGAAGTCCTCGTGTTGCACCCCCAACCCAAACTTTTTTTGCTTGTATTTTTTTTCTTTGGCGTCTTAGTTGGCGGTCGAGCGCCTCTTGTTTTAGTTAGTTGTATTTTTTTTTCTCCGGCGTCTTAGTTGGCGTTTGCGACGTAACCGGCTCGCAGTTCAAGGGCCGCGCGGGGCCCGTCGTGGTTTCGGGCAATGGCATGCGCGCGGTGGGTGGTGGTACAAAATAATAAAGATGGGGAAAGCCTACGGGTGCGATCATACCAGCACTAATGCACCGGATCCCATCAGAACTCCGCAGTTAAGCGTGCTTGGGCGAGAGTAGTACTAGGATGGGTGACCCCCTGGGAAGTCCTCGTGTTGCACCCCCAACCCAAACTTTTTTTGCTTGTATTTTTTTTCTTTGGCGTCTTAGTTGGCGGTCGAGCGCCTCTTGTTTTAGTTAGTTGTATTTTTTTTTCTCCGGCGTCTTAGTTGGCGTTTGCGACGTAACCGGCTCGCAGTTCAAGGGCCGCGCGGGGCCCGTCGTGGTTTCGGGCAATGGCATGCGCGCGGTGGGTGGTGGTACAAAATAATAAAGATGGGGAAAGCCTACGGGTGCGATCATACCAGCACTAATGCACCGGATCCCATCAGAACTCCGCAGTTAAGCGTGCTTGGGCGAGAGTAGTACTAGGATGGGTGACCCCCTGGGAAGTCCTCGTGTTGCACCCCCAACCCAAACTTTTTTTGCTTGTATTTTTTTTCTTTGGCGTCTTAGTTGGCGGTCGAGCGCCTCTTGTTTTAGTTAGTTGTATTTTTTTTTCTCCGGCGTCTTAGTTGGCGTTTGCGACGTAACCGGCTCGCAGTTCAAGGGCCGCGCGGGGCCCGTCGTGGTTTCGGGCAATGGCATGCGCGCGGTGGGTGGTGGTACAAAATAATAAAGATGGGGAAAGCCTACGGGTGCGATCATACCAGCACTAATGCACCGGATCCCATCAGAACTCCGCAGTTAAGCGTGCTTGGGCGAGAGTAGTACTAGGATGGGTGACCCCCTGGGAAGTCCTCGTGTTGCACCCCCAACCCAAACTTTTTTTGCTTGTATTTTTTTTCTTTGGCGTCTTAGTTGGCGGTCGAGCGCCTCTTGTTTTAGTTAGTTGTATTTTTTTTTCTCCGGCGTCTTAGTTGGCGTTTGCGACGTAACCGGCTCGCAGTTCAAGGGCCGCGCGGGGCCCGTCGTGGTTTCGGGCAATGGCATGCGCGCGGTGGGTGGTGGTACAAAATAATAAAGATGGGGAAAGCCTACGGGTGCGATCATACCAGCACTAATGCACCGGATCCCATCAGAACTCCGCAGTTAAGCGTGCTTGGGCGAGAGTAGTACTAGGATGGGTGACCCCCTGGGAAGTCCTCGTGTTGCACCCCCAACCCAAACTTTTTTTGCTTGTATTTTTTTTCTTTGGCGTCTTAGTTGGCGGTCGAGCGCCTCTTGTTTTAGTTAGTTGTATTTTTTTTTCTCCGGCGTCTTAGTTGGCGTTTGCGACGTAACCGGCTCGCAGTTCAAGGGCCGCGCGGGGCCCGTCGTGGTTTCGGGCAATGGCATGCGCGCGGTGGGTGGTGGTACAAAATAATAAAGATGGGGAAAGCCTACGGGTGCGATCATACCAGCACTAATGCACCGGATCCCATCAGAACTCCGCAGTTAAGCGTGCTTGGGCGAGAGTAGTACTAGGATGGGTGACCCCCTGGGAAGTCCTCGTGTTGCACCCCCAACCCAAACTTTTTTTGCTTGTATTTTTTTTCTTTGGCGTCTTAGTTGGCGGTCGAGCGCCTCTTGTTTTAGTTAGTTGTATTTTTTTTTCTCCGGCGTCTTAGTTGGCGTTTGCGACGTAACCGGCTCGCAGTTCAAGGGCCGCGCGGGGCCCGTCGTGGTTTCGGGCAATGGCATGCGCGCGGTGGGTGGTGGTACAAAATAATAAAGATGGGGAAAGCCTACGGGTGCGATCATACCAGCACTAATGCACCGGATCCCATCAGAACTCCGCAGTTAAGCGTGCTTGGGCGAGAGTAGTACTAGGATGGGTGACCCCCTGGGAAGTCCTCGTGTTGCACCCCCAACCCAAACTTTTTTTGCTTGTATTTTTTTTCTTTGGCGTCTTAGTTGGCGGTCGAGCGCCTCTTGTTTTAGTTAGTTGTATTTTTTTTTCTCCGGCGTCTTAGTTGGCGTTTGCGACGTAACCGGCTCGCAGTTCAAGGGCCGCGCGGGGCCCGTCGTGGTTTCGGGCAATGGCATGCGCGCGGTGGGTGGTGGTACAAAATAATAAAGATGGGGAAAGCCTACGGGTGCGATCATACCAGCACTAATGCACCGGATCCCATCAGAACTCCGCAGTTAAGCGTGCTTGGGCGAGAGTAGTACTAGGATGGGTGACCCCCTGGGAAGTCCTCGTGTTGCACCCCCAACCCAAACTTTTTTTGCTTGTATTTTTTTTCTTTGGCGTCTTAGTTGGCGGTCGAGCGCCTCTTGTTTTAGTTAGTTGTATTTTTTTTTCTCCGGCGTCTTAGTTGGCGTTTGCGACGTAACCGGCTCGCAGTTCAAGGGCCGCGCGGGGCCCGTCGTGGTTTCGGGCAATGGCATGCGCGCGGTGGGTGGTGGTACAAAATAATAAAGATGGGGAAAGCCTACGGGTGCGATCATACCAGCACTAATGCACCGGATCCCATCAGAACTCCGCAGTTAAGCGTGCTTGGGCGAGAGTAGTACTAGGATGGGTGACCCCCTGGGAAGTCCTCGTGTTGCACCCCCAACCCAAACTTTTTTTGCTTGTATTTTTTTTCTTTGGCGTCTTAGTTGGCGGTCGAGCGCCTCTTGTTTTAGTTAGTTGTATTTTTTTTTCTCCGGCGTCTTAGTTGGCGTTTGCGACGTAACCGGCTCGCAGTTCAAGGGCCGCGCGGGGCCCGTCGTGGTTTCGGGCAATGGCATGCGCGCGGTGGGTGGTGGTACAAAATAATAAAGATGGGGAAAGCCTACGGGTGCGATCATACCAGCACTAATGCACCGGATCCCATCAGAACTCCGCAGTTAAGCGTGCTTGGGCGAGAGTAGTACTAGGATGGGTGACCCCCTGGGAAGTCCTCGTGTTGCACCCCCAACCCAAACTTTTTTTGCTTGTATTTTTTTTCTTTGGCGTCTTAGTTGGCGGTCGAGCGCCTCTTGTTTTAGTTAGTTGTATTTTTTTTTCTCCGGCGTCTTAGTTGGCGTTTGCGACGTAACCGGCTCGCAGTTCAAGGGCCGCGCGGGGCCCGTCGTGGTTTCGGGCAATGGCATGCGCGCGGTGGGTGGTGGTACAAAATAATAAAGATGGGGAAAGCCTACGGGTGCGATCATACCAGCACTAATGCACCGGATCCCATCAGAACTCCGCAGTTAAGCGTGCTTGGGCGAGAGTAGTACTAGGATGGGTGACCCCCTGGGAAGTCCTCGTGTTGCACCCCCAACCCAAACTTTTTTTGCTTGTATTTTTTTTCTTTGGCGTCTTAGTTGGCGGTCGAGCGCCTCTTGTTTTAGTTAGTTGTATTTTTTTTTCTCCGGCGTCTTAGTTGGCGTTTGCGACGTAACCGGCTCGCAGTTCAAGGGCCGCGCGGGGCCCGTCGTGGTTTCGGGCAATGGCATGCGCGCGGTGGGTGGTGGTACAAAATAATAAAGATGGGGAAAGCCTACGGGTGCGATCATACCAGCACTAATGCACCGGATCCCATCAGAACTCCGCAGTTAAGCGTGCTTGGGCGAGAGTAGTACTAGGATGGGTGACCCCCTGGGAAGTCCTCGTGTTGCACCCCCAACCCAAACTTTTTTTGCTTGTATTTTTTTTCTTTGGCGTCTTAGTTGGCGGTCGAGCGCCTCTTGTTTTAGTTAGTTGTATTTTTTTTTCTCCGGCGTCTTAGTTGGCGTTTGCGACGTAACCGGCTCGCAGTTCAAGGGCCGCGCGGGGCCCGTCGTGGTTTCGGGCAATGGCATGCGCGCGGTGGGTGGTGGTACAAAATAATAAAGATGGGGAAAGCCTACGGGTGCGATCATACCAGCACTAATGCACCGGATCCCATCAGAACTCCGCAGTTAAGCGTGCTTGGGCGAGAGTAGTACTAGGATGGGTGACCCCCTGGGAAGTCCTCGTGTTGCACCCCCAACCCAAACTTTTTTTGCTTGTATTTTTTTTCTTTGGCGTCTTAGTTGGCGGTCGAGCGCCTCTTGTTTTAGTTAGTTGTATTTTTTTTTCTCCGGCGTCTTAGTTGGCGTTTGCGACGTAACCGGCTCGCAGTTCAAGGGCCGCGCGGGGCCCGTCGTGGTTTCGGGCAATGGCATGCGCGCGGTGGGTGGTGGTACAAAATAATAAAGATGGGGAAAGCCTACGGGTGCGATCATACCAGCACTAATGCACCGGATCCCATCAGAACTCCGCAGTTAAGCGTGCTTGGGCGAGAGTAGTACTAGGATGGGTGACCCCCTGGGAAGTCCTCGTGTTGCACCCCCAACCCAAACTTTTTTTGCTTGTATTTTTTTTCTTTGGCGTCTTAGTTGGCGGTCGAGCGCCTCTTGTTTTAGTTAGTTGTATTTTTTTTTCTCCGGCGTCTTAGTTGGCGTTTGCGACGTAACCGGCTCGCAGTTCAAGGGCCGCGCGGGGCCCGTCGTGGTTTCGGGCAATGGCATGCGCGCGGTGGGTGGTGGTACAAAATAATAAAGATGGGGAAAGCCTACGGGTGCGATCATACCAGCACTAATGCACCGGATCCCATCAGAACTCCGCAGTTAAGCGTGCTTGGGCGAGAGTAGTACTAGGATGGGTGACCCCCTGGGAAGTCCTCGTGTTGCACCCCCAACCCAAACTTTTTTTGCTTGTATTTTTTTTCTTTGGCGTCTTAGTTGGCGGTCGAGCGCCTCTTGTTTTAGTTAGTTGTATTTTTTTTTCTCCGGCGTCTTAGTTGGCGTTTGCGACGTAACCGGCTCGCAGTTCAAGGGCCGCGCGGGGCCCGTCGTGGTTTCGGGCAATGGCATGCGCGCGGTGGGTGGTGGTACAAAATAATAAAGATGGGGAAAGCCTACGGGTGCGATCATACCAGCACTAATGCACCGGATCCCATCAGAACTCCGCAGTTAAGCGTGCTTGGGCGAGAGTAGTACTAGGATGGGTGACCCCCTGGGAAGTCCTCGTGTTGCACCCCCAACCCAAACTTTTTTTGCTTGTATTTTTTTTCTTTGGCGTCTTAGTTGGCGGTCGAGCGCCTCTTGTTTTAGTTAGTTGTATTTTTTTTTCTCCGGCGTCTTAGTTGGCGTTTGCGACGTAACCGGCTCGCAGTTCAAGGGCCGCGCGGGGCCCGTCGTGGTTTCGGGCAATGGCATGCGCGCGGTGGGTGGTGGTACAAAATAATAAAGATGGGGAAAGCCTACGGGTGCGATCATACCAGCACTAATGCACCGGATCCCATCAGAACTCCGCAGTTAAGCGTGCTTGGGCGAGAGTAGTACTAGGATGGGTGACCCCCTGGGAAGTCCTCGTGTTGCACCCCCAACCCAAACTTTTTTTGCTTGTATTTTTTTTCTTTGGCGTCTTAGTTGGCGGTCGAGCGCCTCTTGTTTTAGTTAGTTGTATTTTTTTTTCTCCGGCGTCTTAGTTGGCGTTTGCGACGTAACCGGCTCGCAGTTCAAGGGCCGCGCGGGGCCCGTCGTGGTTTCGGGCAATGGCATGCGCGCGGTGGGTGGTGGTACAAAATAATAAAGATGGGGAAAGCCTACGGGTGCGATCATACCAGCACTAATGCACCGGATCCCATCAGAACTCCGCAGTTAAGCGTGCTTGGGCGAGAGTAGTACTAGGATGGGTGACCCCCTGGGAAGTCCTCGTGTTGCACCCCCAACCCAAACTTTTTTTGCTTGTATTTTTTTTCTTTGGCGTCTTAGTTGGCGGTCGAGCGCCTCTTGTTTTAGTTAGTTGTATTTTTTTTTCTCCGGCGTCTTAGTTGGCGTTTGCGACGTAACCGGCTCGCAGTTCAAGGGCCGCGCGGGGCCCGTCGTGGTTTCGGGCAATGGCATGCGCGCGGTGGGTGGTGGTACAAAATAATAAAGATGGGGAAAGCCTACGGGTGCGATCATACCAGCACTAATGCACCGGATCCCATCAGAACTCCGCAGTTAAGCGTGCTTGGGCGAGAGTAGTACTAGGATGGGTGACCCCCTGGGAAGTCCTCGTGTTGCACCCCCAACCCAAACTTTTTTTGCTTGTATTTTTTTTCTTTGGCGTCTTAGTTGGCGGTCGAGCGCCTCTTGTTTTAGTTAGTTGTATTTTTTTTTCTCCGGCGTCTTAGTTGGCGTTTGCGACGTAACCGGCTCGCAGTTCAAGGGCCGCGCGGGGCCCGTCGTGGTTTCGGGCAATGGCATGCGCGCGGTGGGTGGTGGTACAAAATAATAAAGATGGGGAAAGCCTACGGGTGCGATCATACCAGCACTAATGCACCGGATCCCATCAGAACTCCGCAGTTAAGCGTGCTTGGGCGAGAGTAGTACTAGGATGGGTGACCCCCTGGGAAGTCCTCGTGTTGCACCCCCAACCCAAACTTTTTTTGCTTGTATTTTTTTTCTTTGGCGTCTTAGTTGGCGGTCGAGCGCCTCTTGTTTTAGTTAGTTGTATTTTTTTTTCTCCGGCGTCTTAGTTGGCGTTTGCGACGTAACCGGCTCGCAGTTCAAGGGCCGCGCGGGGCCCGTCGTGGTTTCGGGCAATGGCATGCGCGCGGTGGGTGGTGGTACAAAATAATAAAGATGGGGAAAGCCTACGGGTGCGATCATACCAGCACTAATGCACCGGATCCCATCAGAACTCCGCAGTTAAGCGTGCTTGGGCGAGAGTAGTACTAGGATGGGTGACCCCCTGGGAAGTCCTCGTGTTGCACCCCCAACCCAAACTTTTTTTGCTTGTATTTTTTTTCTTTGGCGTCTTAGTTGGCGGTCGAGCGCCTCTTGTTTTAGTTAGTTGTATTTTTTTTTCTCCGGCGTCTTAGTTGGCGTTTGCGACGTAACCGGCTCGCAGTTCAAGGGCCGCGCGGGGCCCGTCGTGGTTTCGGGCAATGGCATGCGCGCGGTGGGTGGTGGTACAAAATAATAAAGATGGGGAAAGCCTACGGGTGCGATCATACCAGCACTAATGCACCGGATCCCATCAGAACTCCGCAGTTAAGCGTGCTTGGGCGAGAGTAGTACTAGGATGGGTGACCCCCTGGGAAGTCCTCGTGTTGCACCCCCAACCCAAACTTTTTTTGCTTGTATTTTTTTTCTTTGGCGTCTTAGTTGGCGGTCGAGCGCCTCTTGTTTTAGTTAGTTGTATTTTTTTTTCTCCGGCGTCTTAGTTGGCGTTTGCGACGTAACCGGCTCGCAGTTCAAGGGCCGCGCGGGGCCCGTCGTGGTTTCGGGCAATGGCATGCGCGCGGTGGGTGGTGGTACAAAATAATAAAGATGGGGAAAGCCTACGGGTGCGATCATACCAGCACTAATGCACCGGATCCCATCAGAACTCCGCAGTTAAGCGTGCTTGGGCGAGAGTAGTACTAGGATGGGTGACCCCCTGGGAAGTCCTCGTGTTGCACCCCCAACCCAAACTTTTTTTGCTTGTATTTTTTTTCTTTGGCGTCTTAGTTGGCGGTCGAGCGCCTCTTGTTTTAGTTAGTTGTATTTTTTTTTCTCCGGCGTCTTAGTTGGCGTTTGCGACGTAACCGGCTCGCAGTTCAAGGGCCGCGCGGGGCCCGTCGTGGTTTCGGGCAATGGCATGCGCGCGGTGGGTGGTGGTACAAAATAATAAAGATGGGGAAAGCCTACGGGTGCGATCATACCAGCACTAATGCACCGGATCCCATCAGAACTCCGCAGTTAAGCGTGCTTGGGCGAGAGTAGTACTAGGATGGGTGACCCCCTGGGAAGTCCTCGTGTTGCACCCCCAACCCAAACTTTTTTTGCTTGTATTTTTTTTCTTTGGCGTCTTAGTTGGCGGTCGAGCGCCTCTTGTTTTAGTTAGTTGTATTTTTTTTTCTCCGGCGTCTTAGTTGGCGTTTGCGACGTAACCGGCTCGCAGTTCAAGGGCCGCGCGGGGCCCGTCGTGGTTTCGGGCAATGGCATGCGCGCGGTGGGTGGTGGTACAAAATAATAAAGATGGGGAAAGCCTACGGGTGCGATCATACCAGCACTAATGCACCGGATCCCATCAGAACTCCGCAGTTAAGCGTGCTTGGGCGAGAGTAGTACTAGGATGGGTGACCCCCTGGGAAGTCCTCGTGTTGCACCCCCAACCCAAACTTTTTTTGCTTGTATTTTTTTTCTTTGGCGTCTTAGTTGGCGGTCGAGCGCCTCTTGTTTTAGTTAGTTGTATTTTTTTTTCTCCGGCGTCTTAGTTGGCGTTTGCGACGTAACCGGCTCGCAGTTCAAGGGCCGCGCGGGGCCCGTCGTGGTTTCGGGCAATGGCATGCGCGCGGTGGGTGGTGGTACAAAATAATAAAGATGGGGAAAGCCTACGGGTGCGATCATACCAGCACTAATGCACCGGATCCCATCAGAACTCCGCAGTTAAGCGTGCTTGGGCGAGAGTAGTACTAGGATGGGTGACCCCCTGGGAAGTCCTCGTGTTGCACCCCCAACCCAAACTTTTTTTGCTTGTATTTTTTTTCTTTGGCGTCTTAGTTGGCGGTCGAGCGCCTCTTGTTTTAGTTAGTTGTATTTTTTTTTCTCCGGCGTCTTAGTTGGCGTTTGCGACGTAACCGGCTCGCAGTTCAAGGGCCGCGCGGGGCCCGTCGTGGTTTCGGGCAATGGCATGCGCGCGGTGGGTGGTGGTACAAAATAATAAAGATGGGGAAAGCCTACGGGTGCGATCATACCAGCACTAATGCACCGGATCCCATCAGAACTCCGCAGTTAAGCGTGCTTGGGCGAGAGTAGTACTAGGATGGGTGACCCCCTGGGAAGTCCTCGTGTTGCACCCCCAACCCAAACTTTTTTTGCTTGTATTTTTTTTCTTTGGCGTCTTAGTTGGCGGTCGAGCGCCTCTTGTTTTAGTTAGTTGTATTTTTTTTTCTCCGGCGTCTTAGTTGGCGTTTGCGACGTAACCGGCTCGCAGTTCAAGGGCCGCGCGGGGCCCGTCGTGGTTTCGGGCAATGGCATGCGCGCGGTGGGTGGTGGTACAAAATAATAAAGATGGGGAAAGCCTACGGGTGCGATCATACCAGCACTAATGCACCGGATCCCATCAGAACTCCGCAGTTAAGCGTGCTTGGGCGAGAGTAGTACTAGGATGGGTGACCCCCTGGGAAGTCCTCGTGTTGCACCCCCAACCCAAACTTTTTTTGCTTGTATTTTTTTTCTTTGGCGTCTTAGTTGGCGGTCGAGCGCCTCTTGTTTTAGTTAGTTGTATTTTTTTTTCTCCGGCGTCTTAGTTGGCGTTTGCGACGTAACCGGCTCGCAGTTCAAGGGCCGCGCGGGGCCCGTCGTGGTTTCGGGCAATGGCATGCGCGCGGTGGGTGGTGGTACAAAATAATAAAGATGGGGAAAGCCTACGGGTGCGATCATACCAGCACTAATGCACCGGATCCCATCAGAACTCCGCAGTTAAGCGTGCTTGGGCGAGAGTAGTACTAGGATGGGTGACCCCCTGGGAAGTCCTCGTGTTGCACCCCCAACCCAAACTTTTTTTGCTTGTATTTTTTTTCTTTGGCGTCTTAGTTGGCGGTCGAGCGCCTCTTGTTTTAGTTAGTTGTATTTTTTTTTCTCCGGCGTCTTAGTTGGCGTTTGCGACGTAACCGGCTCGCAGTTCAAGGGCCGCGCGGGGCCCGTCGTGGTTTCGGGCAATGGCATGCGCGCGGTGGGTGGTGGTACAAAATAATAAAGATGGGGAAAGCCTACGGGTGCGATCATACCAGCACTAATGCACCGGATCCCATCAGAACTCCGCAGTTAAGCGTGCTTGGGCGAGAGTAGTACTAGGATGGGTGACCCCCTGGGAAGTCCTCGTGTTGCACCCCCAACCCAAACTTTTTTTGCTTGTATTTTTTTTCTTTGGCGTCTTAGTTGGCGGTCGAGCGCCTCTTGTTTTAGTTAGTTGTATTTTTTTTTCTCCGGCGTCTTAGTTGGCGTTTGCGACGTAACCGGCTCGCAGTTCAAGGGCCGCGCGGGGCCCGTCGTGGTTTCGGGCAATGGCATGCGCGCGGTGGGTGGTGGTACAAAATAATAAAGATGGGGAAAGCCTACGGGTGCGATCATACCAGCACTAATGCACCGGATCCCATCAGAACTCCGCAGTTAAGCGTGCTTGGGCGAGAGTAGTACTAGGATGGGTGACCCCCTGGGAAGTCCTCGTGTTGCACCCCCAACCCAAACTTTTTTTGCTTGTATTTTTTTTCTTTGGCGTCTTAGTTGGCGGTCGAGCGCCTCTTGTTTTAGTTAGTTGTATTTTTTTTTCTCCGGCGTCTTAGTTGGCGTTTGCGACGTAACCGGCTCGCAGTTCAAGGGCCGCGCGGGGCCCGTCGTGGTTTCGGGCAATGGCATGCGCGCGGTGGGTGGTGGTACAAAATAATAAAGATGGGGAAAGCCTACGGGTGCGATCATACCAGCACTAATGCACCGGATCCCATCAGAACTCCGCAGTTAAGCGTGCTTGGGCGAGAGTAGTACTAGGATGGGTGACCCCCTGGGAAGTCCTCGTGTTGCACCCCCAACCCAAACTTTTTTTGCTTGTATTTTTTTTCTTTGGCGTCTTAGTTGGCGGTCGAGCGCCTCTTGTTTTAGTTAGTTGTATTTTTTTTTCTCCGGCGTCTTAGTTGGCGTTTGCGACGTAACCGGCTCGCAGTTCAAGGGCCGCGCGGGGCCCGTCGTGGTTTCGGGCAATGGCATGCGCGCGGTGGGTGGTGGTACAAAATAATAAAGATGGGGAAAGCCTACGGGTGCGATCATACCAGCACTAATGCACCGGATCCCATCAGAACTCCGCAGTTAAGCGTGCTTGGGCGAGAGTAGTACTAGGATGGGTGACCCCCTGGGAAGTCCTCGTGTTGCACCCCCAACCCAAACTTTTTTTGCTTGTATTTTTTTTCTTTGGCGTCTTAGTTGGCGGTCGAGCGCCTCTTGTTTTAGTTAGTTGTATTTTTTTTTCTCCGGCGTCTTAGTTGGCGTTTGCGACGTAACCGGCTCGCAGTTCAAGGGCCGCGCGGGGCCCGTCGTGGTTTCGGGCAATGGCATGCGCGCGGTGGGTGGTGGTACAAAATAATAAAGATGGGGAAAGCCTACGGGTGCGATCATACCAGCACTAATGCACCGGATCCCATCAGAACTCCGCAGTTAAGCGTGCTTGGGCGAGAGTAGTACTAGGATGGGTGACCCCCTGGGAAGTCCTCGTGTTGCACCCCCAACCCAAACTTTTTTTGCTTGTATTTTTTTTCTTTGGCGTCTTAGTTGGCGGTCGAGCGCCTCTTGTTTTAGTTAGTTGTATTTTTTTTTCTCCGGCGTCTTAGTTGGCGTTTGCGACGTAACCGGCTCGCAGTTCAAGGGCCGCGCGGGGCCCGTCGTGGTTTCGGGCAATGGCATGCGCGCGGTGGGTGGTGGTACAAAATAATAAAGATGGGGAAAGCCTACGGGTGCGATCATACCAGCACTAATGCACCGGATCCCATCAGAACTCCGCAGTTAAGCGTGCTTGGGCGAGAGTAGTACTAGGATGGGTGACCCCCTGGGAAGTCCTCGTGTTGCACCCCCAACCCAAACTTTTTTTGCTTGTATTTTTTTTCTTTGGCGTCTTAGTTGGCGGTCGAGCGCCTCTTGTTTTAGTTAGTTGTATTTTTTTTTCTCCGGCGTCTTAGTTGGCGTTTGCGACGTAACCGGCTCGCAGTTCAAGGGCCGCGCGGGGCCCGTCGTGGTTTCGGGCAATGGCATGCGCGCGGTGGGTGGTGGTACAAAATAATAAAGATGGGGAAAGCCTACGGGTGCGATCATACCAGCACTAATGCACCGGATCCCATCAGAACTCCGCAGTTAAGCGTGCTTGGGCGAGAGTAGTACTAGGATGGGTGACCCCCTGGGAAGTCCTCGTGTTGCACCCCCAACCCAAACTTTTTTTGCTTGTATTTTTTTTCTTTGGCGTCTTAGTTGGCGGTCGAGCGCCTCTTGTTTTAGTTAGTTGTATTTTTTTTTCTCCGGCGTCTTAGTTGGCGTTTGCGACGTAACCGGCTCGCAGTTCAAGGGCCGCGCGGGGCCCGTCGTGGTTTCGGGCAATGGCATGCGCGCGGTGGGTGGTGGTACAAAATAATAAAGATGGGGAAAGCCTACGGGTGCGATCATACCAGCACTAATGCACCGGATCCCATCAGAACTCCGCAGTTAAGCGTGCTTGGGCGAGAGTAGTACTAGGATGGGTGACCCCCTGGGAAGTCCTCGTGTTGCACCCCCAACCCAAACTTTTTTTGCTTGTATTTTTTTTCTTTGGCGTCTTAGTTGGCGGTCGAGCGCCTCTTGTTTTAGTTAGTTGTATTTTTTTTCTCCGGCGTCTTAGTTGGCGTTTGCGACGTAACCGGCTCGCAGTTCAAGGGCCGCGCGGGGCCCGTCGTGGTTTCGGGCAATGGCATGCGCGCGGTGGGTGGTGGTACAAAATAATAAAGATGGGGAAAGCCTACGGGTGCGATCATACCAGCACTAATGCACCGGATCCCATCAGAACTCCGCAGTTAAGCGTGCTTGGGCGAGAGTAGTACTAGGATGGGTGACCCCCTGGGAAGTCCTCGTGTTGCACCCCCAACCCAAACTTTTTTTGCTTGTATTTTTTTTCTTTGGCGTCTTAGTTGGCGGTCGAGCGCCTCTTGTTTTAGTTAGTTGTATTTTTTTTTCTCCGGCGTCTTAGTTGGCGTTTGCGACGTAACCGGCTCGCAGTTCAAGGGCCGCGCGGGGCCCGTCGTGGTTTCGGGCAATGGCATGCGCGCGGTGGGTGGTGGTACAAAATAATAAAGATGGGGAAAGCCTACGGGTGCGATCATACCAGCACTAATGCACCGGATCCCATCAGAACTCCGCAGTTAAGCGTGCTTGGGCGAGAGTAGTACTAGGATGGGTGACCCCCTGGGAAGTCCTCGTGTTGCACCCCCAACCCAAACTTTTTTTGCTTGTATTTTTTTTCTTTGGCGTCTTAGTTGGCGGTCGAGCGCCTCTTGTTTTAGTTAGTTGTATTTTTTTTTCTCCGGCGTCTTAGTTGGCGTTTGCGACGTAACCGGCTCGCAGTTCAAGGGCCGCGCGGGGCCCGTCGTGGTTTCGGGCAATGGCATGCGCGCGGTGGGTGGTGGTACAAAATAATAAAGATGGGGAAAGCCTACGGGTGCGATCATACCAGCACTAATGCACCGGATCCCATCAGAACTCCGCAGTTAAGCGTGCTTGGGCGAGAGTAGTACTAGGATGGGTGACCCCCTGGGAAGTCCTCGTGTTGCACCCCCAACCCAAACTTTTTTTGCTTGTATTTTTTTTCTTTGGCGTCTTAGTTGGCGGTCGAGCGCCTCTTGTTTTAGTTAGTTGTATTTTTTTTCTCCGGCGTCTTAGTTGGCGTTTGCGACGTAACCGGCTCGCAGTTCAAGGGCCGCGCGGGGCCCGTCGTGGTTTCGGGCAATGGCATGCGCGCGGTGGGTGGTGGTACAAAATAATAAAGATGGGGAAAGCCTACGGGTGCGATCATACCAGCACTAATGCACCGGATCCCATCAGAACTCCGCAGTTAAGCGTGCTTGGGCGAGAGTAGTACTAGGATGGGTGACCCCCTGGGAAGTCCTCGTGTTGCACCCCCAACCCAAACTTTTTTTGCTTGTATTTTTTTTCTTTGGCGTCTTAGTTGGCGGTCGAGCGCCTCTTGTTTTAGTTAGTTGTATTTTTTTTTCTCCGGCGTCTTAGTTGGCGTTTGCGACGTAACCGGCTCGCAGTTCAAGGGCCGCGCGGGGCCCGTCGTGGTTTCGGGCAATGGCATGCGCGCGGTGGGTGGTGGTACAAAATAATAAAGATGGGGAAAGCCTACGGGTGCGATCATACCAGCACTAATGCACCGGATCCCATCAGAACTCCGCAGTTAAGCGTGCTTGGGCGAGAGTAGTACTAGGATGGGTGACCCCCTGGGAAGTCCTCGTGTTGCACCCCCAACCCAAACTTTTTTTGCTTGTATTTTTTTTCTTTGGCGTCTTAGTTGGCGGTCGAGCGCCTCTTGTTTTAGTTAGTTGTATTTTTTTTTCTCCGGCGTCTTAGTTGGCGTTTGCGACGTAACCGGCTCGCAGTTCAAGGGCCGCGCGGGGCCCGTCGTGGTTTCGGGCAATGGCATGCGCGCGGTGGGTGGTGGTACAAAATAATAAAGATGGGGAAAGCCTACGGGTGCGATCATACCAGCACTAATGCACCGGATCCCATCAGAACTCCGCAGTTAAGCGTGCTTGGGCGAGAGTAGTACTAGGATGGGTGACCCCCTGGGAAGTCCTCGTGTTGCACCCCCAACCCAAACTTTTTTTGCTTGTATTTTTTTTCTTTGGCGTCTTAGTTGGCGGTCGAGCGCCTCTTGTTTTAGTTAGTTGTATTTTTTTTTCTCCGGCGTCTTAGTTGGCGTTTGCGACGTAACCGGCTCGCAGTTCAAGGGCCGCGCGGGGCCCGTCGTGGTTTCGGGCAATGGCATGCGCGCGGTGGGTGGTGGTACAAAATAATAAAGATGGGGAAAGCCTACGGGTGCGATCATACCAGCACTAATGCACCGGATCCCATCAGAACTCCGCAGTTAAGCGTGCTTGGGCGAGAGTAGTACTAGGATGGGTGACCCCCTGGGAAGTCCTCGTGTTGCACCCCCAACCCAAACTTTTTTTGCTTGTATTTTTTTTCTTTGGCGTCTTAGTTGGCGGTCGAGCGCCTCTTGTTTTAGTTAGTTGTATTTTTTTTTCTCCGGCGTCTTAGTTGGCGTTTGCGACGTAACCGGCTCGCAGTTCAAGGGCCGCGCGGGGCCCGTCGTGGTTTCGGGCAATGGCATGCGCGCGGTGGGTGGTGGTACAAAATAATAAAGATGGGGAAAGCCTACGGGTGCGATCATACCAGCACTAATGCACCGGATCCCATCAGAACTCCGCAGTTAAGCGTGCTTGGGCGAGAGTAGTACTAGGATGGGTGACCCCCTGGGAAGTCCTCGTGTTGCACCCCCAACCCAAACTTTTTTTGCTTGTATTTTTTTTCTTTGGCGTCTTAGTTGGCGGTCGAGCGCCTCTTGTTTTAGTTAGTTGTATTTTTTTTTCTCCGGCGTCTTAGTTGGCGTTTGCGACGTAACCGGCTCGCAGTTCAAGGGCCGCGCGGGGCCCGTCGTGGTTTCGGGCAATGGCATGCGCGCGGTGGGTGGTGGTACAAAATAATAAAGATGGGGAAAGCCTACGGGTGCGATCATACCAGCACTAATGCACCGGATCCCATCAGAACTCCGCAGTTAAGCGTGCTTGGGCGAGAGTAGTACTAGGATGGGTGACCCCCTGGGAAGTCCTCGTGTTGCACCCCCAACCCAAACTTTTTTTGCTTGTATTTTTTTTCTTTGGCGTCTTAGTTGGCGGTCGAGCGCCTCTTGTTTTAGTTAGTTGTATTTTTTTTTCTCCGGCGTCTTAGTTGGCGTTTGCGACGTAACCGGCTCGCAGTTCAAGGGCCGCGCGGGGCCCGTCGTGGTTTCGGGCAATGGCATGCGCGCGGTGGGTGGTGGTACAAAATAATAAAGATGGGGAAAGCCTACGGGTGCGATCATACCAGCACTAATGCACCGGATCCCATCAGAACTCCGCAGTTAAGCGTGCTTGGGCGAGAGTAGTACTAGGATGGGTGACCCCCTGGGAAGTCCTCGTGTTGCACCCCCAACCCAAACTTTTTTTGCTTGTATTTTTTTTCTTTGGCGTCTTAGTTGGCGGTCGAGCGCCTCTTGTTTTAGTTAGTTGTATTTTTTTTTCTCCGGCGTCTTAGTTGGCGTTTGCGACGTAACCGGCTCGCAGTTCAAGGGCCGCGCGGGGCCCGTCGTGGTTTCGGGCAATGGCATGCGCGCGGTGGGTGGTGGTACAAAATAATAAAGATGGGGAAAGCCTACGGGTGCGATCATACCAGCACTAATGCACCGGATCCCATCAGAACTCCGCAGTTAAGCGTGCTTGGGCGAGAGTAGTACTAGGATGGGTGACCCCCTGGGAAGTCCTCGTGTTGCACCCCCAACCCAAACTTTTTTTGCTTGTATTTTTTTTCTTTGGCGTCTTAGTTGGCGGTCGAGCGCCTCTTGTTTTAGTTAGTTGTATTTTTTTTTCTCCGGCGTCTTAGTTGGCGTTTGCGACGTAACCGGCTCGCAGTTCAAGGGCCGCGCGGGGCCCGTCGTGGTTTCGGGCAATGGCATGCGCGCGGTGGGTGGTGGTACAAAATAATAAAGATGGGGAAAGCCTACGGGTGCGATCATACCAGCACTAATGCACCGGATCCCATCAGAACTCCGCAGTTAAGCGTGCTTGGGCGAGAGTAGTACTAGGATGGGTGACCCCCTGGGAAGTCCTCGTGTTGCACCCCCAACCCAAACTTTTTTTGCTTGTATTTTTTTTCTTTGGCGTCTTAGTTGGCGGTCGAGCGCCTCTTGTTTTAGTTAGTTGTATTTTTTTTTCTCCGGCGTCTTAGTTGGCGTTTGCGACGTAACCGGCTCGCAGTTCAAGGGCCGCGCGGGGCCCGTCGTGGTTTCGGGCAATGGCATGCGCGCGGTGGGTGGTGGTACAAAATAATAAAGATGGGGAAAGCCTACGGGTGCGATCATACCAGCACTAATGCACCGGATCCCATCAGAACTCCGCAGTTAAGCGTGCTTGGGCGAGAGTAGTACTAGGATGGGTGACCCCCTGGGAAGTCCTCGTGTTGCACCCCCAACCCAAACTTTTTTTGCTTGTATTTTTTTTCTTTGGCGTCTTAGTTGGCGGTCGAGCGCCTCTTGTTTTAGTTAGTTGTATTTTTTTTTCTCCGGCGTCTTAGTTGGCGTTTGCGACGTAACCGGCTCGCAGTTCAAGGGCCGCGCGGGGCCCGTCGTGGTTTCGGGCAATGGCATGCGCGCGGTGGGTGGTGGTACAAAATAATAAAGATGGGGAAAGCCTACGGGTGCGATCATACCAGCACTAATGCACCGGATCCCATCAGAACTCCGCAGTTAAGCGTGCTTGGGCGAGAGTAGTACTAGGATGGGTGACCCCCTGGGAAGTCCTCGTGTTGCACCCCCAACCCAAACTTTTTTTGCTTGTATTTTTTTTCTTTGGCGTCTTAGTTGGCGGTCGAGCGCCTCTTGTTTTAGTTAGTTGTATTTTTTTTTCTCCGGCGTCTTAGTTGGCGTTTGCGACGTAACCGGCTCGCAGTTCAAGGGCCGCGCGGGGCCCGTCGTGGTTTCGGGCAATGGCATGCGCGCGGTGGGTGGTGGTACAAAATAATAAAGATGGGGAAAGCCTACGGGTGCGATCATACCAGCACTAATGCACCGGATCCCATCAGAACTCCGCAGTTAAGCGTGCTTGGGCGAGAGTAGTACTAGGATGGGTGACCCCCTGGGAAGTCCTCGTGTTGCACCCCCAACCCAAACTTTTTTTGCTTGTATTTTTTTTCTTTGGCGTCTTAGTTGGCGGTCGAGCGCCTCTTGTTTTAGTTAGTTGTATTTTTTTTTCTCCGGCGTCTTAGTTGGCGTTTGCGACGTAACCGGCTCGCAGTTCAAGGGCCGCGCGGGGCCCGTCGTGGTTTCGGGCAATGGCATGCGCGCGGTGGGTGGTGGTACAAAATAATAAAGATGGGGAAAGCCTACGGGTGCGATCATACCAGCACTAATGCACCGGATCCCATCAGAACTCCGCAGTTAAGCGTGCTTGGGCGAGAGTAGTACTAGGATGGGTGACCCCCTGGGAAGTCCTCGTGTTGCACCCCCAACCCAAACTTTTTTTGCTTGTATTTTTTTTCTTTGGCGTCTTAGTTGGCGGTCGAGCGCCTCTTGTTTTAGTTAGTTGTATTTTTTTTTCTCCGGCGTCTTAGTTGGCGTTTGCGACGTAACCGGCTCGCAGTTCAAGGGCCGCGCGGGGCCCGTCGTGGTTTCGGGCAATGGCATGCGCGCGGTGGGTGGTGGTACAAAATAATAAAGATGGGGAAAGCCTACGGGTGCGATCATACCAGCACTAATGCACCGGATCCCATCAGAACTCCGCAGTTAAGCGTGCTTGGGCGAGAGTAGTACTAGGATGGGTGACCCCCTGGGAAGTCCTCGTGTTGCACCCCCAACCCAAACTTTTTTTGCTTGTATTTTTTTCTTTGGCGTCTTAGTTGGCGGTCGAGCGCCTCTTGTTTTAGTTAGTTGTATTTTTTTTTCTCCGGCGTCTTAGTTGGCGTTTGCGACGTAACCGGCTCGCAGTTCAAGGGCCGCGCGGGGCCCGTCGTGGTTTCGGGCAATGGCATGCGCGCGGTGGGTGGTGGTACAAAATAATAAAGATGGGGAAAGCCTACGGGTGCGATCATACCAGCACTAATGCACCGGATCCCATCAGAACTCCGCAGTTAAGCGTGCTTGGGCGAGAGTAGTACTAGGATGGGTGACCCCCTGGGAAGTCCTCGTGTTGCACCCCCAACCCAAACTTTTTTTGCTTGTATTTTTTTTCTTTGGCGTCTTAGTTGGCGGTCGAGCGCCTCTTGTTTTAGTTAGTTGTATTTTTTTTTCTCCGGCGTCTTAGTTGGCGTTTGCGACGTAACCGGCTCGCAGTTCAAGGGCCGCGCGGGGCCCGTCGTGGTTTCGGGCAATGGCATGCGCGCGGTGGGTGGTGGTACAAAATAATAAAGATGGGGAAAGCCTACGGGTGCGATCATACCAGCACTAATGCACCGGATCCCATCAGAACTCCGCAGTTAAGCGTGCTTGGGCGAGAGTAGTACTAGGATGGGTGACCCCCTGGGAAGTCCTCGTGTTGCACCCCCAACCCAAACTTTTTTTGCTTGTATTTTTTTTCTTTGGCGTCTTAGTTGGCGGTCGAGCGCCTCTTGTTTTAGTTAGTTGTATTTTTTTTTCTCCGGCGTCTTAGTTGGCGTTTGCGACGTAACCGGCTCGCAGTTCAAGGGCCGCGCGGGGCCCGTCGTGGTTTCGGGCAATGGCATGCGCGCGGTGGGTGGTGGTACAAAATAATAAAGATGGGGAAAGCCTACGGGTGCGATCATACCAGCACTAATGCACCGGATCCCATCAGAACTCCGCAGTTAAGCGTGCTTGGGCGAGAGTAGTACTAGGATGGGTGACCCCCTGGGAAGTCCTCGTGTTGCACCCCCAACCCAAACTTTTTTTGCTTGTATTTTTTTTCTTTGGCGTCTTAGTTGGCGGTCGAGCGCCTCTTGTTTTAGTTAGTTGTATTTTTTTTTCTCCGGCGTCTTAGTTGGCGTTTGCGACGTAACCGGCTCGCAGTTCAAGGGCCGCGCGGGGCCCGTCGTGGTTTCGGGCAATGGCATGCGCGCGGTGGGTGGTGGTACAAAATAATAAAGATGGGGAAAGCCTACGGGTGCGATCATACCAGCACTAATGCACCGGATCCCATCAGAACTCCGCAGTTAAGCGTGCTTGGGCGAGAGTAGTACTAGGATGGGTGACCCCCTGGGAAGTCCTCGTGTTGCACCCCCAACCCAAACTTTTTTTGCTTGTATTTTTTTCTTTGGCGTCTTAGTTGGCGGTCGAGCGCCTCTTGTTTTAGTTAGTTGTATTTTTTTTTCTCCGGCGTCTTAGTTGGCGTTTGCGACGTAACCGGCTCGCAGTTCAAGGGCCGCGCGGGGCCCGTCGTGGTTTCGGGCAATGGCATGCGCGCGGGGGTGGTGGTACAAAATAATAAAGATGGGGAAAGCCTACGGGTGCGATCATACCAGCACTAATGCACCGGATCCCATCAGAACTCCGCAGTTAAGCGTGCTTGGGCGAGAGTAGTACTAGGATGGGTGACCCCCTGGGAAGTCCTCGTGTTGCACCCCCAACCCAAACTTTTTTTGCTTGTATTTTTTTTCTTTGGCGTCTTAGTTGGCGGTCGAGCGCCTCTTGTTTTAGTTAGTTGTATTTTTTTTTCTCCGGCGTCTTAGTTGGCGTTTGCGACGTAACCGGCTCGCAGTTCAAGGGCCGCGCGGGGCCCGTCGTGGTTTCGGGCAATGGCATGCGCGCGGTGGGTGGTGGTACAAAATAATAAAGATGGGGAAAGCCTACGGGTGCGATCATACCAGCACTAATGCACCGGATCCCATCAGAACTCCGCAGTTAAGCGTGCTTGGGCGAGAGTAGTACTAGGATGGGTGACCCCCTGGGAAGTCCTCGTGTTGCACCCCCAACCCAAACTTTTTTTGCTTGTATTTTTTTTCTTTGGCGTCTTAGTTGGCGGTCGAGCGCCTCTTGTTTTAGTTAGTTGTATTTTTTTTCTCCGGCGTCTTAGTTGGCGTTTGCGACGTAACCGGCTCGCAGTTCAAGGGCCGCGCGGGGCCCGTCGTGGTTTCGGGCAATGGCATGCGCGCGGTGGGTGGTGGTACAAAATAATAAAGATGGGGAAAGCCTACGGGTGCGATCATACCAGCACTAATGCACCGGATCCCATCAGAACTCCGCAGTTAAGCGTGCTTGGGCGAGAGTAGTACTAGGATGGGTGACCCCCTGGGAAGTCCTCGTGTTGCACCCCCAACCCAAACTTTTTTTGCTTGTATTTTTTTTCTTTGGCGTCTTAGTTGGCGGTCGAGCGCCTCTTGTTTTAGTTAGTTGTATTTTTTTTTCTCCGGCGTCTTAGTTGGCGTTTGCGACGTAACCGGCTCGCAGTTCAAGGGCCGCGCGGGGCCCGTCGTGGTTTCGGGCAATGGCATGCGCGCGGTGGGTGGTGGTACAAAATAATAAAGATGGGGAAAGCCTACGGGTGCGATCATACCAGCACTAATGCACCGGATCCCATCAGAACTCCGCAGTTAAGCGTGCTTGGGCGAGAGTAGTACTAGGATGGGTGACCCCCTGGGAAGTCCTCGTGTTGCACCCCAACCCAAACTTTTTTTGCTTGTATTTTTTTTCTTTGGCGTCTTAGTTGGCGGTCGAGCGCCTCTTGTTTTAGTTAGTTGTTTTTTTTTCTCCGGCGTCTTAGTTGGCGTTTGCGACGTAACCGGCTCGCAGTTCAAGGGCCGCGCGGGGCCCGTCGTGGTTTCGGGCAATGGCATGCGCGCGGTGGGTGGTGGTACAAAATAATAAAGATGGGGAAAGCCTACGGGTGCGATCATACCAGCACTAATGCACCGGATCCCATCAGAACTCCGCAGTTAAGCGTGCTTGGGCGAGAGTAGTACTAGGATGGGTGACCCCCTGGGAAGTCCTCGTGTTGCACCCCCAACCCAAACTTTTTTTGCTTGTATTTTTTTTCTTTGGCGTCTTAGTTGGCGGTCGAGCGCCTCTTGTTTTAGTTAGTTGTATTTTTTTTTCTCCGGCGTCTTAGTTGGCGTTTGCGACGTAACCGGCTCGCAGTTCAAGGGCCGCGCGGGGCCCGTCGTGGTTTCGGGCAATGGCATGCGCGCGGGGGTGGTGGTACAAAATAATAAAGATGGGGAAAGCCTACGGGTGCGATCATACCAGCACTAATGCACCGGATCCCATCAGAACTCCGCAGTTAAGCGTGCTTGGGCGAGAGTAGTACTAGGATGGGTGACCCCCTGGGAAGTCCTCGTGTTGCACCCCCAACCCAAACTTTTTTTGCTTGTATTTTTTTTCTTTGGCGTCTTAGTTGGCGGTCGAGCGCCTCTTGTTTTAGTTAGTTGTATTTTTTTTTCTCCGGCGTCTTAGTTGGCGTTTGCGACGTAACCGGCTCGCAGTTCAAGGGCCGCGCGGGGCCCGTCGTGGTTTCGGGCAATGGCATGCGCGCGGTGGGTGGTGGTACAAAATAATAAAGATGGGGAAAGCCTACGGGTGCGATCATACCAGCACTAATGCACCGGATCCCATCAGAACTCCGCAGTTAAGCGTGCTTGGGCGAGAGTAGTACTAGGATGGGTGACCCCCTGGGAAGTCCTCGTGTTGCACCCCCAACCCAAACTTTTTTTGCTTGTATTTTTTTTCTTTGGCGTCTTAGTTGGCGGTCGAGCGCCTCTTGTTTTAGTTAGTTGTATTTTTTTTCTCCGGCGTCTTAGTTGGGTTTGCGACGTAACCGGCTCGCAGTTCAAGGGCCGCGCGGGGCCCGTCGTGGTTTCGGGCAATGGCATGCGCGCGGTGGGTGGTGGTACAAAATAATAAAGATGGGGAAAGCCTACGGGTGCGATCATACCAGCACTAATGCACCGGATCCCATCAGAACTCCGCAGTTAAGCGTGCTTGGGCGAGAGTAGTACTAGGATGGGTGACCCCCTGGGAAGTCCTCGTGTTGCACCCCCAACCCAAACTTTTTTTGCTTGTATTTTTTTTCTTTGGCGTCTTAGTTGGCGGTCGAGCGCCTCTTGTTTTGTTAGTTGTATTTTTTTTTCTCCGGCGTCTTAGTTGGCGTTTGCGACGTAACCGGCTCGCAGTTCAAGGGCCGCGCGGGGCCCGTCGTGGTTTCGGGCAATGGCATGCGCGCGGTGGGTGGTGGTACAAAATAATAAAGATGGGGAAAGCCTACGGGTGCGATCATACCAGCACTAATGCACCGGATCCCATCAGAACTCCGCAGTTAAGCGTGCTTGGGCGAGAGTAGTACTAGGATGGGTGACCCCCTGGGAAGTCCTCGTGTTGCACCCCCAACCCAAACTTTTTTTGCTTGTATTTTTTTTCTTTGGCGTCTTAGTTGGCGGTCGAGCGCCTCTTGTTTTAGTTAGTTGTATTTTTTTTTCTCCGGCGTCTTAGTTGGCGTTTGCGACGTAACCGGCTCGCAGTTCAAGGGCCGCGCGGGGCCCGTCGTGGTTTCGGGCAATGGCATGCGCGCGGTGGGTGGTGGTACAAAATAATAAAGATGGGGAAAGCCTACGGGTGCGATCATACCAGCACTAATGCACCGGATCCCATCAGAACTCCGCAGTTAAGCGTGCTTGGGCGAGAGTAGTACTAGGATGGGTGACCCCCTGGGAAGTCCTCGTGTTGCACCCCCAACCCAAACTTTTTTTGCTTGTATTTTTTTCTTTGGCGTCTTAGTTGGCGGTCGAGCGCCTCTTGTTTTAGTTAGTTGTATTTTTTTTTCTCCGGCGTCTTAGTTGGCGTTTGCGACGTAACCGGCTCGCAGTTCAAGGGCCGCGCGGGGCCCGTCGTGGTTTCGGGCAATGGCATGCGCGCGGTGGGTGGTGGTACAAAATAATAAAGATGGGGAAAGCCTACGGGTGCGATCATACCAGCACTAATGCACCGGATCCCATCAGAACTCCGCAGCAGTTAAGCGTGCTTGGGCGAGAGTAGTACTAGGATGGGTGACCCCCTGGGAAGTCCTCGTGTTGCACCCCAACCCAAACTTTTTTTGCTTGTATTTTTTTTCTTTGGCGTCTTAGTTGGCGGTCGAGCGCCTCTTGTTTTAGTTAGTTGTATTTTTTTTTCTCCGGCGTCTTAGTTGGCGTTTGCGACGTAACCGGCTCGCAGTTCAAGGGCCGCGCGGGGCCCGTCGTGGTTTCGGGCAATGGCATGCGCGCGGTGGGTGGTGGTACAAAATAATAAAGATGGGGAAAGCCTACGGGTGCGATCATACCAGCACTAATGCACCGGATCCCATCAGAACTCCGCAGTTAAGCGTGCTTGGGCGAGAGTAGTACTAGGATGGGTGACCCCCTGGGAAGTCCTCGTGTTGCACCCCCAACCCAAACTTTTTTTGCTTGTATTTTTTTTTCTTTGGCGTCTTAGTTGGCGGTCGAGCGCCTCTTGTTTTAGTTAGTTGTATTTTTTTTCTCCGGCGTCTTAGTTGGCGTTTGCGACGTAACCGGCTCGCAGTTCAAGGGCCGCGCGGGCCCGTCGGTTTCGGGCAATGGCATGCGCGCGGTGGGTGGTGGTACAAAATAATAAAGATGGGGAAAGCCTACGGGTGCGATCATACCAGCACTAATGCACCGGATCCCATCAGAACTCCGCAGTTAAGCGTGCTTGGGCGAGAGTAGTACTAGGATGGGTGACCCCCTGGGAAGTCCTCGTGTTGCACCCCCAACCCAAACTTTTTTTGCTTGTATTTTTTTCTTTGGCGTCTTAGTTGGCGGTCGAGCGCCTCTTGTTTTAGTTAGTTGTTTTTTTTTTTCTCCGGCGTCTTAGTTGGCGTTTGCGACGTAACCGGCTCGCAGTTCAAGGGCCGCGCGGGGCCCGTCGTGGTTTCGGGCAATGGCATGCGCGCGTGCGGTGGGTGGTGTACAAAATAATAAAGATGGGGAAAGCCTACGGGTGCGATCATACCAGCACTAATGCACCGGATCCCATCAGAACTCCGCAGTTAAGCGTGCTTGGGCGAGAGTAGTACTAGGATGGGGGACCCCCTGGGAAGTCCTCGTGTTGCACCCCCAACCCAAACTTTTTTTGCTTGTATTTTTTTCTTTGGCGTCTTAGTTGGCGGTCGAGCGCCTCTTGTTTTAGTTAGTTTTTGTTTTTTTTTCTCCGGCGTCTTAGTTGGCGTTTGCGACGTAACCGGCTCGCAGTTCAAGGGCCGCGCGGGGCCCGTCGTGGTTTCGGGCAATGGCATGCGCGCGGTGGGTGGTGGTACAAAATAATAAAGATGGGGAAAGCCTACGGGTGCGATCATACCAGCACTAATGCACCGGATCCCATCAGAACTCCGCAGTTAAGCGTGCTTGGGCGAGAGTAGTACTAGGATGGGTGACCCCCTGGGAAGTCCTCGTGTTGCACCCCCAACCCAAACTTTTTTTGCTTGTATTTTTTTTCTTTGGCGTCTTAGTTGGCGGTCGAGCGCCTCTTGTTTTTGTTAGTTGTATTTTTTTTTCTCCGGCGTCTTAGTTGGCGTTTGCGACGTAACCGGCTCGCAGTTCAAGGGCCGCGCGGGGCCCGTCGTGGTTTCGGGCAATGGCATGCGCGCGGTGGGTGGTGGTACAAAATAATAAAGATGGGGAAAGCCTACGGGTGCGATCATACCAGCACTAATGCACGGATCCCATCAGAACTCCGCAGTTAAGCGTGCTTGGGCGAGAGTAGTACTAGGATGGGTGACCCCCTGGGAAGTCCTCGTGTTGCACCCCCAACCCAAACTTTTTTTGCTTGTATTTTTTTTCTTTGGCGTCTTAGTTGGCGGTCGAGCGCCTCTTGTTTTAGTTAGTTTATTTTTTTTTTCTCGGCGTCTTAGTTGGCGTTTGCGACGTAACCGGCTCGCAGTTCAAGGGCCGCGCGGGGCCCGTCGTGGTTTCGGGCAATGGCATGCGCGCGGTGGGTGGTGGTACAAAATAATAAAGATGGGGAAAGCCTACGGGTGCGATCATACCAGCACTAATGCACCGGATCCCATCAGAACTCCGCAGTTAAGCGTGCTTGGGCGAGAGTAGTACTAGGATGGGTGACCCCCTGGGAAGTCCTCGTGTTGCACCCCCAACCCAAACTTTTTTTGCTTGTTATTGTATTTTTTTTCTTTGGCGTCTTAGTTGGCGGTCGAGCGCCTCTTGTTTTAGTTAGTTGTATTTTTTTTCTCCGGCGTCTTAGTTGGCGTTTGCGACGTAACCGGCTCGCAGTTCAAGGGCGCGGGGCCCGTCGTGGTTTTCGGGCAATGGCATGCGCCGCGGTGGGTGGTGGTACAAAATAATAAGATGGGGAAAGCCTACGGGTGCGATCATCGCCTAGTTAGTTGCATTTTTCCCATCCGCGTCTTCAGTTGGCAGTTTACGACGTAACCGGCTAGTAGTTCAAGGGCTGACCCCCAACCCAAACGTCTTTTGCACCCCCGCCAAACTTTTTTTGTTGTATTTTTTTCTTTGGCGTCTTAGTTGGCGGTCGAGCGCCTCTTGTTTTAGTTAGTTAGTTTTTTTTCTCCGGCGTCTTAGTTGGCGTTTGCGACGTAACCGGCTCGCAGTTCAAGGGCCGCGCGGGGCCCGTCGTGGTTTCGGGCAATGGCATGCGCGCGGTGGGGGTGGTACAAAATAATAAAGATGGGGAAAGCCTACGGGTGCGATCATACCAGCACTAATGCACCGGATCCCATCAGAACTCCGCAGTTAAGCGTGCTTGGGCGAGAGTAGTACTAGGATGGGTGACCCCCGGAAGTCCTCGTGTTGCACCCCCAACCCAAACTTTTTTTGCTTGTTGTTATTTTTTTTTTTTGGCGTCTTAGTTGGCGGTCGAGCGCCTCTTGTTTTAGTTAGTTGTATTTTTTTTCTCCGGCGTCTTAGTTGGCGTTTGCGACGTAACCGGCTCGCAGTTCAAGGGCCGCGCGGGGCCCGTCGTGGTTTCGGGCAATGGCATGCGCGCGGTGGGTGGTGGTACAAAATAATAAAGATGGGGAAAGCCTACGGGTGCGATCATACCAGCACTAATGCACCGGATCCCATCAGAACTCCGCAGTTAAGCGTGCTTGGGCGAGAGTAGTACTAGGATGGGTGACCCCCTGGGAAGTCCTCGTGTTGCACCCCCAACCCAAACTTTTTTTTGCTTGTATTTTTTTTCTTTGGCGTCTTAGTTGGCGTGTCGAGCGCCTCTTGTTTTAGTTAGTGTATTTTTTTTTTCTTAGTTCGTCGGCGTCTTAGTAGTTGTATTTTTTTTTCTCCGGCGTCTTAGTTGGCGTTTGCGACGTAACCGGCTCGCAGTTCAAGGGCCGCGCGGGGCCCGTCGTGGTTTCGGGCAATGGCATGCGCGCGGTGGGTGGTGGTACAAAATAATAAAGATGGGAAAGCCTACGGGTGCGATCATACCAGCACTAATGCACCGGATCCCATCAGAACTCCGCAGTTAAGCGTGCTTGGGCGAGAGTAGTACTAGGATGGGTGACCCCCTGGGAAGTCCTCGTGTTGCACCCCCAACCCAAACTTTTTTTGCTTGTATTTTTTTCTTTGGCGTCTTAGTTGGCGGTCGAGCGCCCTTTGTTTTGTTAGTTGTATTTTTTTTTCTCCGGCGTCTTAGTTGGCGTTTGCGACGTAACCGGCTCGCAGTTCAAGGGCCGCGCGGGGCCCGTCGTGGTTTCGGGCAATGGCATGCGCGCGGTGGGTGGTGGTACAAAATAATAAAGATGGGGAAAGCCTACGGGTGCGATCATACCAGCACTAATGCACCGGATCCCATCAGAACTCCGCAGTTAAGCGTGCTTGGGCGAGAGTAGTACTAGGATGGGTGACCCCCTGGGAAGTCCTCGTGTTGCACCCCCAACCCAAACTTTTTTTGCTTGTATTTTTTTCTTTGGCGTCTTAGTTGGCGGTCGAGCGCCTCTTGTTTTAGTTAGTTGTATTTTTTTTTCTCCGGCGTCTTAGTTGGCGTTTGCGACGTAACCGGCTCGCAGTTCAAGGGCCGCGCGGGGCCCGTCGTGGTTTCGGGCAATGGCATGCGCGCGGTGGGTGGTGGTACAAAATAATAAAGATGGGGAAAGCCTACGGTGCGATCATACCAGCACTAATGCACCGGATCCCATCAGAACTCCGCAGTTAAGCGTGCTTGGGCGAGAGTAGTACTAGGATGGGTGACCCCTGGGAAGTCCTCGTGTTGCACCCCCAACCCAAACTTTTTTTGCTTGTATTTTTTTCTTTGGCGTCTTAGTTGGCGGTCGAGCGCCTCTTGTTTTAGTTAGTTGTATTTTTTTTTCTCCGGCGTCTTAGTTGGCGTTTGCGACGTAACCGGCTCGCAGTTCAAGGGCCGCGCGGGGCCCGTCGTGGTTTCGGGCAATGGCATGCGCGCGGTGGGTGGTGGTACAAAATAATAAAGATGGGGAAAGCCTACGGGTGCGATCATACCAGCACTAATGCACCGGATCCCATCAGAACTCCGCAGTTAAGCGTGCTTGGGCGAGAGTAGTACTAGGATGGGTGACCCCCTGGGAAGTCCTCGTGTTGCACCCCCAACCCAAACTTTTTTTGCTTGTATTTTTTTTCTTTGGCGTCTTAGTTGGCGGTCGAGCGCCTCTTGTTTTAGTTAGTTGTATTTTTTTTTCTCTCGGCGTCTTAGTTGGCGTTTGCGACGTAACCGGCTCGCAGTTCAAGGGCCGCGCGGGCCCGTCGTGGTTTCGGGCAATGGCATGCGCGCGGTGGGTGGTGGTACAAAATAATAAAGATGGGAAAGCCTACGGGTGCGATCATACCAGCACTAATGCACCGGATCCATCAGAACTCCGCAGTTAAGCGTGCTTGGGCGAGAGTAGTACTAGGATGGGTGACCCCCTGGGAAGTCCTCGTGTTGCACCCCCAACCCAAACTTTTTTGCTTGTATTTTTTTTCTTTGGCGTCTTAGTTGGCGGTCGAGCGCCTCTTGTTTTAGTTAGTTGTATTTTTTTTTCTCCGGCGTCTTAGTTGGCGTTTGCGACGTAACCGGCTCGCAGTTCAAGGGCCGCGCGGGCCGTCGTGGTTTCGGGCAATGGCATGCGCGCGGTGGGTGGTGGTACAAAATAATAAAGATGGGGAAAGCCTACGGGTGCGATCATACCAGCACTAATGCACCCGGATCCCATCAGAACTCCGCAGTTAAGCGTGCTTGGGCGAGAGAGAGTAGTACTAGGATGGGTGACCCCTGGGAAGTCCTCGTGTTGCACCCCAACCCAACTTTTTTTGCTTGTATTTTTTTTCTTTGGCGTCTTAGTTGGCGGTCGAGCGCCTCTTGTTTTAGTTAGTTGTATTTTTTTTTCTCCGGCGTCTTAGTTGGCGTTTGCGACGTAACCGGCTCGCAGTTCAAGGGCCGCGCGGGGCCGTCGTGGTTTCGGGCAATGGCATGCGCGCGGTGGGTGGTGGTACAAAATAAAAAGATGGGGAAAGCCTACGGGTGCGATCATACCAGCACTAAGCACACGGATCCCATCAGAACTCCGCAGTTAAGCGTGCTTGGGCGAGAGTAGTACTAGGATGGGTGACCCCTGGGAAGTCCTCGTGTTGCACCCCCAACCAAACTTTTTTTGCTTGTATTTTTTTTCTTTGGCGTCTTAGTTGGCGGTCGAGCGCCTCTTGTTTTAGTTAGTTGTATTTTTTTTTCTCCGGCGTCTTAGTTGGCGTTTGCGACGTAACCGGCTCGCAGTTCAAGGGCCGCGCGGGGGCCCGTCGTGGTTTCGGGCAATGGCATGCGCGCGGTGGGTGGTGGTACAAAATAATAAAGATGGGGAAAGCCTACGGGTGCGATCATACCAGCACTAATGCACCGGATCCCATCAGAACTCCGCAGTTAAGCGTGCTTGGGGCGAGAGTAGTACTAGGATGGGTGACCCCCTGGGAAGTCCTCGTGTTGCACCCCCAACCCAAACTTTTTTG
>JAOWBW010001611.1:0-140596 GCA_026119855.1 Campanula takesimana
GGAATTACACATGCAGAAGGAATTACTATGTTAAGAAGCTGGGCGCACACTCTTTGAAGCCAGGATCCAGATGATAGAAGAGTATCTTGCTGGCAAGGCAGTCGAATGGAACCTAGAAGAGGAAAGGGCTTTTTGAGAGGAATTGATGGGCCCACATTTGAAGCCGGTGAAGTGAGCTCCAAGCTTCAAGATGTTGATCATGTGGATCAGGCTGAAGAGAAGGCTGACAAGGACCCAGATGTCGAAGGTAAGTAACCCCACTATCTGCAAGATGTTAGCACTATAAACAATTTCTTTCTCTGTTTTATGGTCTTTGTTTAAAAATATAGGGGGTGTCCTCTAAGACAATTAGTATCTTCTTAGGATGTAATGGTGTTGTTATTTCGGACATGTTTCTAGTTGTAATGCGGTCTACTCATGCTTGGTGATAGTAGGGTTAGGCTTTTCTGGATATTTTATGTTGTTTTAAATAGCTTGGTTAGTTGAACTATTGTGCAATGGTTATGTAAATCTTAAAGTGATGCTAAGAGTTGCATCAAAAAGTGTTCTTAGAAAAGTAGCATTTTAGGAAAGAACATTAGTATTGTTCTAACGTTAAAAATTGGAAAGATGTTTAAACTCTTTGTCTTTGGTAACATGTGAATGCTAAACCAATTGTAAACGACTTGAGTTCACAAGTTGTTTAAGTGCAAGAAGGAAATCAGTACGTAATAAATAATTACGGTGGCCATCTTCCTACTTAAACAAATGCGAAAAACGTGCGCACGGGCGAAGGTGTATGAACCTTAAACTTATGAAAGATGCATAATATTTTAACCTTTGAAAGGTGAAAACCTTTACAACTTGAGTGCAAAGTTCTAGGAAAAGATGCATAAAATTCACCATTAAAATACTTACTTGTTTATTTGAACTATTCAAACTTTCATCCAGCATTTTGCGAACAGGTTAACGACCTTCATCTGATAACTCAAGTTGTTAACATATTGAACACGTTGACCATGTTGCCTAAGTCGAAGTTTGAGTATCCTTGCAAAACAAACATATGTTAGGGTGGGTGTTAGCTTAGCTAACACCCCTCCGATGCTTAAGTTAGTAAGTGTTCAAAAAAAAGAAAATAAATAAATTGAAAATAAATAGAATTGAAATAAAGCTTAATTAAATCATACCTGATTCTTTGGAATGAATGAACAAGCAACAACTTACATATACTATTCTTTAATATGGATTGCATTCCAGCTTCTTGGTATTCTGGAACCATCCAAGGTAGAGAGCCAATGTGCACCCTTACCAGCTTCTGCATCAACTAGATAGAGACCTTCCCACTGGCCGCAAGTTTGCCAGCATTCAGCTCCCTTGGTTTTGGAAAACTTTTCTGAGCACCATGTCTCCAACTTGGAATCTTCTAACACGGACATTCTTGTTGTAGGACTTAGCATTCTTGCTGATATGCCGCCATCCTGATCTTGGCTAAGTCTCTTAGTTCATCAATAGTATCAAGATCTTCTGCAAGTATAATCTGGTTGTCCTCTGGAGTTATTAAGCCATATCTGGCTGTTGGGATAGAGAATTCAGCCGAATTACAGCTTCAGTTCCATAGACCAAGGAGAAGGGGGTCTGGCAGTTGCATTCTTAGGGGTTGTCCTATCTGCCCATAATACAAGCGGCAACTCTTCAGCCCATTCCTTTCTTTTGATCAAGACGTTTTTCAGGTTGTTCACGATCAACTTGTTGCTTGATTCTGCTTGACCATGGCTTGAGGATGTACTGGTGTAGAAGTAATCAACTTGATTCCCCATCTTGTACAGAAATCTTGCGTCTTCTTGCTAACGACTGGGAACCATTATCACAAACAATTTCGACGGGACTCCAAACCTGCTGATGATGTTTCTTTTCAAGAATGAGATCACTTCTTATCTCTACTTGAACAAAAGCTTCCGCTTCTATCCATTTTGAGAAGTAATCAGTCATGGCCAGCATGAACACTTTGCCCCCTGGTGCCTTGGGAAATTCCCACAATGTCCATTCCCCACTGCATGAAAGGCCAAGGTGATAATATAGGGTGAAGAGGTTCGGCAAGTTGGGGCAAGATGTTGCTATGTCTCTGACAAGCATCACATTTCTGAGCATAAGGCATCCTGACGCATAGTTGGCCAATAGTATCCAGTTCTCAATGCTTTAGAAGATAGGGACTTGCCCCCAGAATGATTGCCGCATTCGCCTTCATGTAGTTCTCTTAAAATTTGTTCAGCTTGTTGGGGATCTAAGCATCTCATGTACAAACCTGTAAATGACTTACGAAATAGTACATTATCAATTAATACAAATCTTGATACCTTCATCCTGAAAGCTTTCGTATTTTTGACATCTTGTGGCACTGTTCCCTCCTGCAAATATGTTATTATGGGCAGTGTCAAGATGTCTCTCTTTGTGTCGAGGGGCTAACCGATGCATCTGGTTGATCATCAACTTGGTCGTCTCAGTCTGGTCAATGCAGGATGTAGGATGTGAATATAGGTATGGCATTATTCAACATGCTTCTGCAACTTGATCCCAAATTGGCTAGTGCGTCAGCCTCAGCATTCTCATCCCTTGGAATTTGTTGGAAAGTAAATTGTGCAATTGTTCAGCCAAGGACTTAACATGTTGTAGATAAGTCAACATCCTGCTATGCTTCGCTGTATAAGACCCATTGAAATGGTTAACCAACAACAAGGATCACTATAAACATTGAGACATTTAACATTTAAACTTAAAGCAGTAACCAAACCCATGATGAGGGCTTCATATTCAGCCTCATTATTTGTAGCCTGGAACTCACAAGCTACAGCTTGAGGGATCAAATCCCCATGAGGGGATCTCAAGACAAATGCCCAAGCCTGTTCCTCTTGCATTTGATGCTCATCGTATAAAGCGTCCAAAATCTAGGAGAGTCTGAACCTTCAAGTTGTTGGACTTCGAGTTCAAATTCAGGTTGAAGGTCAGGGCTGAAGTCTGCCACGAAGTCGGCCAAGGCTTGTGACTTGATTGCAGTCCTTGCCTCATAGTGGATATCATATGTACTAAGTTGAACAGACCATTTTGCCATCCTGCCTGACATCTCAGGTTTTCTTATCACGTTCCTGATAGGATAGTTAGTCCTCACAATAATAGGATGAACTTCAAAATAATGGCGCAATTTAATTGAAGCAGTTATTAAAGCAAGAACAAGTTTCTCAAGATGGGAATACCTGGTTTCAGCATCTAATAGGACTTACTTACATAATAGACAGGAAGTTGTGTACCACCTTGTTCTCTTGCCAAGACGGCGCTGACTGCATTTTCTGATACTGAGAGGTACTGGTGCAAAGCTTCACCAGTTTCTGGCTTGGAAAGTAGAGGAGGAGTTGCCAAATAATCTTTAAGCTGGTTGAAGGCTGCTTCGTGTTCTTCTGTCCACTAGAATGATTTGTTCTTCCTAACACATCGTAGAACAACCTGCACTTGTGGAGATTTGGAGATGAACTGGTCAGGGCCGCCACCTTGCCTGTGAGCTTTTGCACATTCTTTAATATTCCTTGGAGACTCCAAGTTGATAATTGTTGTTAACTGTTCAGGACTTGCTTCTATGCCTCTTTTGGTTACCATGTAGCCTAAGAATTTCCCAGCCTTAACACCGAAGTTGCATTTTGATGGGTTCAGCTTCATGTTGAATGCTTCCAGGATGTCAAAAGCTTCTTTCAGATCTCGTGCATGATCTTCAATACACTTAGACTCACCACCATGTCGTCAATGTATACTTCCATAGTTCTCCCAAGCTGGTTCTTGAACATCATGTTGACTAGTCTTTGGTAGGTTGCCCCTGCATTCCTTAACCCAAAGGCATGACAATGAAGCAATATATACATCTGGAGTGATGAATGCCGTATCTTCCGGTCTGAGGTTTCCATCTGAATCTGCTGAAATCCTGAATAAGCATCCATAAAGGTTAAGACCTCATGGCCGGCTGGTGCATCAACTAGGGCGTCAATGTGAGGCAAAGGAAACGGATCTTTAGGGCACGCCTTATTCAAGTCCGTGAAGTCCACACAGACTCACACTTCCCATTCTTCTTTTTTACAACCACCACTTTGGCAACCATCTTGGGTAATCAACCTCTCTGATCATGTTGGACTTCAGCAACCTTTCTACCTCTTCTCTATGATCTGATTGCGTTCATGGGTGAATTTCCTTCTTTTCTAGTGGATAGGTTTGGCATTGGGTCAATGTTCAACTTGTGGGTGATGACATCCTGCTGATTCGGTCATATCTTCATGCTTCCAAACAAAGCACTTTATCCTGCTTCTCAAAAACTCAATGATCTCTGCTTCTATTTCGGGAGGTAAATCTGCGCCTATAAGAACTTGGACATCGGGATTAGAGGAATCAGTTGTACCTCCTTAATATCAAACTCTACAGCTTCAAGTACATCCCGTGCCTTTCTCTGTAATTGCTATGCTTGCCTAGGACTGCTTGCTGCCTTCATGGACACCTTGTAACATTGTTTAGCAGTCTGCTGATCTCCTGACACCTTGACTACCCCCAAGGTGTTGGCAACTTGAGACACTAATGGTAAGTTGAAGGGACAGCTTTCACATTATGAATCCAGGGTCTACCCAGGATGATGTTATAAGATACTGACATTCTATCACGCAAAACTTCTCCATGGAGTTAAATCCCTCCACGTAGACTGGGAAAGTGATCTCCCCAAAGGTAGCTTCGTATCCCCATTGATCCAACCAAGACAGATGAGCTCTTAGTTACATTTCTCAAGTGGGATCCCCATTCCTTTCAAGCCATCAGTCGTTACTATGTTAACTGAACTTCCATTATCAATCAGGATGCGCCTCACCAAACAGTTTGCAACTTGTAGGCTTACAACCAAAGCATCGTGATGTGGATCCTGGATGGTAGCCTTGTCATCTTCATCGAAAGAGATTTCTAGTCCCCATCCTTTCTGGCTGATCTTGAGGGTAAATAGGATCTGTCCTTTTTGCTTCTGCAGCATGACGCTTGGCTGCTGAATAGGTGGTACCACATATGTCTGAGCCTCCACTGATCATGTTGACCACTCTGGTTGGAGGGGATGAGGCGGTGGATTCTCAGTTGCTTCTCCTGGTCGCCCGTATGATCTTCAGTACATCCACGCCTTCTACCAAGGAGCTCTTTGAGGAGACCCTTGGACAACAAGTGGCTGATCTCCTTCCTGAGTGCGATACAATTTTCAGTAGTGTGCCCAAAATCTTCATGATAAGCGCACCACTTGGATTTTCTTTCCAAATTGAAGGCTTGTCTGCTTTCTTGGGCCATCTTACTTTTTCACCCAGATTGTCCATGGCATTGATCAACCCTGCAATATTGTTGGTCCCAAAGGGCAACAAGGGTATGAAAAATAGCTAGAGGGGGGGGTGAATAGCTGTTTTAAAATTCTTTTCGTACCCTTGATAAACTCAATTGCAAATGCGCACTTTATCAAGTAAGCGTAATGAAATGCGCCTAAGTGAGTGAGTGAAATGCACAGCGGAATTTAGTAATGAAAATAGGCGCAAAGTGATAAAGGGAGCGCAACACACACACTAAGTATTTTGGCTCAAAGTGAGTGAAATAAGGAACTAAGGCAAATGATATAACAATCACAACACAATTCAGTTCAATCAATCTACAATGAGTAAACAAGCAAATAGTGAGTGAAAATAATAACTTGAAAGAAATGACAAGATAATCACACAAGCTATTTGGAGAGGTTCGATCAATGAAAGATCTACGTCCTCTACCAAGATGGTTAGTCTTGGATTTCTAATGGAGATCTTATATAATGAGTGAGTGTTACAAATTACAATGTTTGAGCTTATACACTAACTCAAGATCTATTACTATGAAAGAACAAATCCAAAACAATAACCGGTGTATCTCTTAAAGAAGAATCTAAATGATTAATCTTTGAAGAGGTGCGTGTGTGTTCTTAGTATCAAGGCTCTTTAGATCTTTGAGATGGAGAGCATGAGAAACTAAAGTGTTAAGGCTTGAAGATCTGGGCTAAGGATGAAGGTATGAAGATGTTCTTGAGAAATCTGGAAAAACGAAGGCAATCTTCAAATCTTCAACAAATGCTTAGAGAGAGAAATTCTTGAAATTCTTAGCAAAACTCAGCAACTTCAAAATGTTGAAGTTATGGGGTATTTATAGTGAACTTCAAAAAACTAGCCGTTGGAAATCCTTGTGGATAAGATGAGCTGTCGCTCGTTGATTGGAGCATGCATATATTATGGTCACTTTGACACTCAACATAAATATGACCGTTATGGACACGTGTCAACGGATTAGGCCTATATGCATCTTTTAACCACCGTTGGATCATTGGCGTAATTTGAATTCTCTTCAAGTCTTTGAATCTTCAATAAATCACTGAGTGTTGAATAAACACTTTGAGGCGCGTTTGAGCCAAGAGGCGCACATGATGTGCGCTAAAACAAGGGGCGCATAGGCGCATAGCATAGCTAGTAATAAGTCCTTTCGCGCGCTATGAAGGGCGCAGGGCGCAAATGAAGAGAGGCGCATGGCGCGTATGCGCGGCTCAAACTTACTGAGTGATTTTTCTTCGAATCTTGATCTTCTTGCCCTATTTCTAAGCCTATTTTATAACAATGGACATCTTAAAAAATGAAGTATAAATACTTCTTACATGTGGGTCTAAAGTCCATGAAATAAAGCTTAGGTGATGGATCAATCAAATCTAATAAATCCTATTACATTAAAACTGAGATATATGTGGCATACCCAACAATCTCCCCCTATTTGATTGATGCCATTACCTACTATATCAAGGACAAACATTATACTTGATAAAAACATGTCCAAATGAATGAAATTGGTAAATCATGTCTCAAGTTAATGTACACACTAGTCCAAGATATAGATTTCTAATCTATTCCAATAAGGTTAACACATTACATATGGAAAGATAGAAATAATAGTTTAACCCATTCAAAATGATGTATGAATTTTAGTTTTGAAAGTGTTTAAACCAAGTTTAAACTCAATGCATGAAAGTATGAAACAATTCAATATGATGCATATGAATTTAAACAATATTCATTGTTCTACAAACAAGGAGTTTGAGTGAACAAAGTTTGATAATAAGTGATGCATTGTTCTCATTAAAACTTGGGAAGTAGGAGTTACAAATTACAAGTTTCGAATAGAACAAAGACAAAAGATGTGCTAAAACAAGTAAGCACTAAAATCACTATCTTCAAAAGGGATTTACTAACAAAAAAAATTCTAACTTACATTCAAAGAAAACTAAGGATTAGGAGGCGCGTCATCTTCCTTCAAACCTTCTTCAATTTCAGAAACGGAGCGCTGGATTTGTTTGGAAAGTTGATAGGCGCGGTTCACTAAACCATGAGTGTCTGTGACGCCGTCTCTGAGGTAGCGCAAATGACCAACATTGATGTTTTGATATTCATCAATGGTGCGTTGAGTAATGGCTTGCTGTTGAGCGGCGTTTTCTGCAACGTTCTGAAAGTTAGCTTCAATAGCAGCCTGCGCTGAAACAATGTCAGAGGAAATCCTATCTGAGCGCCTGTCTGCGCTGGAGTGTGCGGCGTTGAAGTGAGTGACAACTAACTCCTTCAAGACATCAATCTTTGAAAGCAGGGAGTTAATGTCAATAGGCGCGCTGAGAGCAGGAGCAGAGCTGGAAGAGGGCGCATTTGATCCAGGCGCATGTGCATCAGGAGCAATTGGAGCAGCGCTGGGTTCATCATTTGGATCTGCGCCATATACAGATAGTCCCAGGATTTGTAGCTCATCCTTAACTTCTTTGAGCTTATCAACAACGCTCAATAACTTATGGCTATCTCCAGCCACCATTTCAAACAATTTCCTTATATCCCCCGCTATGTTCAACTCTACTTCCTTTATAGCGTTTATAAAATCTTGGCCATCGGTGAGTTGGATGCCAGCGCTAATTCGCTCGTGAAGAGAAGCAAGAGTACCTTTGAATAAATCGTTCATCTGATCAATAGCATCATTCCACTGTTGAGGGGTCAGGAAGTGTTTGTCCTTGATGTTGGCATCTATGCGCTTTATCTCCCCCTTAATGGCAGCAATCTCATCAGCCTGCTGGGTAAGCATTGAAGTATGAAGCTCTAATTGTGAGTTCATTTGAGACTGGCCTTGCTGGAGTTGCTTTAGTAGAGAAATAACCACACTCATATCAGGAGTGGGAGGAGGAGGCGCAGGAGTAGAGGGGCGCGGAGTAGGAGCGCGCGGAGGAGATGGAATATATTCTGCACTTGAAGAAATTTCTTCAGGATGAGGCGCAGGAACCTTTGGGCGCACAGATGATGGTTTGCGCCTTAACTGATCTGGCTCCCCCTGAGGTTGATCCTCAATATCTTCACCAAATAAATCTGCAGAAATTTTATCTCTGACTTGTTGACGATCAAAAGATGGTGTTGGAGTAGGCGCATGAACGGTTGGAGGCGCATCATGAGCAGGCGCGCGTGCATCAGCGCTAGACCCTGCGCCTTTGCGCCTTTCAGATTTAGATAAATCAGCAGCCTGTTTCAATCTGAATTCTTCATCTCTTTTTAACTGCGCTTCCAGTCTACTGGCTTCTTTAGCGCGTTTCAGCTCCTTTTCTTCTTCAGTGTCAGTTCTGGGGCGCTTAGCAGGTCTGCTTGGTTCTTCAGCAATCCCTTTGCCTTTGCCTTTCACTGCGCCAGGAATAGGTTCTGCGCGTGGCGCTACTGTAGCTTCTTCTTCTCCATCTGCGCCAGCTGCTTCTTCATCAGACTCAGTGGCTTCATCTACCAACTGAGCGCCTTTCACCCTTGGCGCGCGCTTGGCCATGCGCTTTCTGCGCCTCTTCATCACTAAACTGTCCTTACCAAAGATAGGGACATCAGTGGTCTGGTAGGCTGGGTTCTCAGCAAGAAAATTAGCAAGCGCGGGGTAGGAGAGGAAGATTTTAGTGAGAATGCGGCAGTGAGTCTTGAACTTCGTCTTGCCGTCAGCTTTGTTTTTATTGTACTTGTCAATCTGGTCCTGAAGATTAGTAAATAAGATCTGAGGCCAGTTGAGGATGGTTTTTGCCATGATGGCAGCTGTGAATTCCCACTGCTCCATAGTAAATCTGTTGACATTTCCAGTTTTGAAGATAATGGAAGTGCCAACCAGATGCGCAATATGCGCCAATAAATCACCACCATCTCTAATTTCCACCGTTTTGATATTGTTTTGAAGAGTAGGAATACGAAGAAGAGTACGCGCCATAATGTTTTGAGCGGCGGCTGAATAAGAATTGACTTTGCCAGCTACACTCAAGGGGCCAGTTTTGTTGAAGTTGACAATGTTCTTTATAGTGCCGGCAGACATGGTTATCTCAACGTCTTGAACTACTGCGCGAATGCGATAGCGCACCATCCCTTCAATGTCTGTTGGAATTTCCACAAATTCTGCTGTAGAGAAAAATTCATCAACGAGGAGCGGAGAGTAGAAAGGTTGCTCCAGAGTGAACAAAGGGAGAAGTCCAGCTAGTCTGATATAATCCATAACTTCGACACCCATAGGATCAGCAGATAGCTCGTTTAAATCAAATGTTTCACCAGGTCTGAAGTTAGATAGATCCTGAAAAAAATAAACATTTAAAGGAATTAGTGTGAATTAGGCGCATAGAATCATAAATAGGCAAAGTGAGGACTAGGCGCATACAAAATTTTAGGCGCATAAAATAATTAGGCGCATAGATTCATGAGCGCATAAGAGAGCACAGTGAGTCAAGGCGCATGATTATAGTGGGCGCATGAAATTATGAGGCGCATAGAAATACGGGGCGCATATTTATGGTTCTATGAAATATACAAAGGAAAATTTGAACATAAAAATTGGCTAAGTATGAATTTGGGGGCGCATAGTAAGTGTAGGCGCAGGATGATATTAAGCGCATAAAGGATTGAGGCGCAAACACATGTGAGCGCAAGAATCTCTTTGAGGCGCATAATATCAATGTGCGCATAATTATACTAGGCGCATGAATTCATATATAGGCGCATTACTTATGTAGAAATTTAAACTAAGTATAAAAACTCACAAACACATCCAAACATACATATGCAAGTTTTTAGAATCAAAAAATGAAAATTTTGAAAAACACGTTTTGAAAATTATGAGACCCAAGTCAAGCAAAAATAATGAAGAACACGAAGAACATGTCTTGAGTGCTCGAAGAACACCAAGAACACATAATTCGTGAAACTTCACCAAATCAAGCATACAATATATCAAAATGACCGCACGAAGACAAGGATAACAAATATGTAAATCAAAACAAGTAAAAATCAACAACGAATCCAAAAAATGGATTCAAAGATCTTAAAAACCGAAAAGTCGAAAATGGTGATTTTTCAGATTCGCACCAAATAGCGAATTGATCGTTGAAAAAGTTAGTTATAAAGACTCGAAATCACAAACGAACATAACCTAACGAACGATTTTGAAAACGGATCACCGAAGCAAGATTAATCAAGAAAAAGTGCAATTTCGGGTTTTTGAAAAAAAAATGACGAAACAGAAAAAAATTTGCAGAAATTTAGGAGTTTAAGGGTGTAAGGATCCATACCATTTCGTCTTGGGTAGATTTTGTAGTCTCTTAGGACCCATTAACGAGATATATATAATGAAAAATAGAGAAACGAAAGAGAGAGAGAGAGAGAAACGAGAGACTGGGAGAGAGAAAGAGTTGGTAGGGAGGTGTAGGGAGATGATGAGGGAGTTGGTGAGAGAGAGAGAGTGAAGGGAAGTGTATATATAGGTTAGTTTTTTAAAAAAATGCACTGATATGGAAATAATACTGTCAAAAATTAAAAAAAAAGATGGGAAGTTGAAAGGATGTGTATTTATGAGGGGTTTTTGTGATTTCGGCTCATCATGACATGTGTACGGCGCATTAATGAGGGATTTATGGATTTGAAGGGCATTAAATGCAGAATGACATAAAGTGTCATGATGTGACATATTGGGTAAAAGAAAAACTGCTCCACTTTCCCTTTAAGTGTATGAGCAATTTTGACTAATTTTTGCACAAACCCAAAAACATCTATTTTGGTGTAAGTTTGGGGTGCAAGAAATATATCCCCATAAAATAAAGTTTTTCGAAAAGCGTAAAACGAGGGAAAAATTAATTGCACAAGTACCCTTGAACAATTAAAGGAATGTCAAAAGACAAAGATTCTTATAATAAATGAACGGAATGAACATACCTGGTACTTGTGTATTTAATACGTTCAATCATTGGAATTAATTTGAGAATTGATTGAGCCGCAAAAGTTAATGCGCGCATGAAGGGGCGCATTATTTCAACAGGGCGCATACTCATCTAGGCGCGCAGAATGACTTAAGAGGCATTGAATGCTGGGCGCGCGCTAGAATTTGGCGCGCAAAGAGTTGAGCGCGCAGAAGTATTAGGCGCGCATAGTTTCCTTGAAACTTGAAATAATTTGTCATTTTGTCCTAATATACATAACTCAACAAAACATAAAATCATGAGTATTGACAAAACTATATTGAATTTAGTTGAGTTCAAGCATACCCATTTCGCCTCTCAAAAACATGAACCGTTTCGCGTCAAGTGCTTTCGTTAGAATGTCGGCGATTTGATAGTCGGTTCCCACGTGTTCCAAATGTATATTGCCTTTCTCCACGTGGTCTTTGAGGAAGTGATATTTGATGTCGATGTGCTTGGTCTTTGAGTGCATGACAGGATTTTCAGAAACCGCAATTGTTGATGTATTGTCGCAGTAGATGGGACAATTTTCTTCGATGATATCATAGTCCACCAATTGCTGCTTCATCCAGAGTATTTGACAACAACAACTTCCCGCAGCGATATATTCGGCTTCGGTTGTTGAAACAGATACAGAAGCTTGTTTCTTACTTGCCCATGACACAAGTCGATATCCGAGGAAATGACAGGTGCCACTAGTGCTTTTCCTATCAATCGTGCACGCTGCATAATCCGCATCTGAATAACCTACAAGTTTAAAGTTCGAATCTTTGGTGTACCAAAGTCCAAGGTTAACAGTGCCAGAGAGATATCTTATAATACGTTTCACAGCAATTAAGTGTGCTTCTCTAGGGTCGGATTGATAACGAGCACAAACACAAACATAATATCAGGCCTACTAGCAGTAAGGTAAAGGAGTGAGCCAATCATACCTCGATAGAGCGTTTGATCAACACGTTTACCTTTTAGATCTTTGTCGAGTTTGTTGCCGGTGGCCATTGGAGTATCGTATGCTTTAGCGTTCTCAAGTCCAAACTTCTTGATTAAGTCCTTTGTGTACTTGGCTTGATTGATAAAGATGCCTTCACTCATTTGCTTGATTTGAAGCCCGAGGAAGAATGTGAGTTCTCCCATCATGCTCATTTCAAACTTGCTCTTCATTAGTTTCTCAAAACGCTTGCACAACAATTCATTAGTAGAACCAAATATAATATCATCAACATAAATTTGAACAAGTAATTTATGACCATTATGTTTGGCAATGAAAAGAGTTGTATCGATTTTACCGCGAGTGAAGCCTTTTTCGATGAGAAACTTTGATAGTGTATCATACCATGCTCTTGGTGCTTGTTTGAGTCCATACAAAGCTTTCTGGAGTTTGTACACATGATTTGGAAATTGTGAATCTTCAAACCCAGGTGGTTGAGCAACATAGACTTGTTCTTGGAGTTCACCATTTAGAAACGCGCTCTTCACATCCATTTGATATAACTTGAAGTTCTTGTGAGCGGCGTAAGCTAGAAATAATCTGATAGCTTCAAGTCTTGCTACGGGCGCAAAAGTTTCATCGTAGTCAATTCCTTCTTCTTGCCTATAGCCTTGTGCAACCAATCTTGCTTTGTTTCTCGTGATGGTTCCATTCTCATCCATCTTGTTCCTGAACACCCATTTTGTACCAATCACTCCATGATCATTTGGTCTTGGAACTAGAGTCCAAACCTTACATCGTTCAAATTGATTGAGTTCTTCTTGCATTGCAACAACCCAATTGGATCTTGGAGCGCTTCATCAGCCTTCTTTGGTTCAATTTGAGAGATAAAAGCAGTGTAAGCATCAAAGTTTGTAGCTCTCCTTGTACGAACACCAACTTGTAGATCACCGATGATATTAGCAATTGGGTGACCTCTAACTTCACGAATTTCAGGAGGTAAGTTAGGTTGAGTCGTAGAAACTTGAAGGTCTTCAATTGGTACATCTTCACCAGATTCAAAGTCATTGAAATTTGGGGGTTGAACTGGCTCAGAGTTGAAATTTGGGTGTACACCAGATGCAGCAGTAGAAATAGGCGCGTGAGAGGAATCATGAGGCGCATCATTTGAGTGAGGCGCAATAGATGATTCACCAGGCGCATTATACATTGAATTAGGCGCATTTGATGTAGATGGATTTCCTTGTGTTGATAGATTCTGATCTTGAGTGGGCGCAACATAAATAGGAGCACCTGTATCATTTAGCTCAATAGAATCATCAGCAACATTTGGAGCCAAATGTGGCTCAAGGAGAGAATGTTCATCAAATGTAACATGTACAGATTCAACTATCACTAATGTAGTTCTATTAAAAACACGAAAAGCTTTAGAGTGTTTGGCATACCCAACAAAAATACCTTCGTCGGCTTTGGCATCGAATTTACCTCTATGTTCGTTTCCGTTGTAGAGGATATAACATTTGCAACCAAAGATCTTGAAGAATGCAATGTTGGGAGTTCTACCACGCCAAAGTTCATACGGAGTCTTGTTGTGAAGTTTGTTGATGAGGGAACGATTTTGAGTAAAACATGCAGTGTTGATAGCTTCTTCCCAAAAGTACTTAGGCAATTTAGCTTCAGCTATCATCGTCTTTCCCGCTTCAATCAACGTTCTATTCTTTCGTTCAACAACGCCATTTTGTTGAGGGACTCCGGCGGTTGAAAAGTTGTGATCTATCCCATGATCTTCACAATATCGAGCAACACCGTTGTTCTTGAATTCTGTTCCATTGTCAGATCGAACACTAACGATGTCATCTTCTTTTTGGGTTTGGAGCAGTCGAAATAAGGTAGTGAGAATATCATAACAATCATCTTTTGTAATCATCATCTCTACCCATGTATATCTTGAATAATCATCCACCACAACTAGAGTATACTTGTTTCTTCGAATGCTTGCGGTGGAAACTGGTCCAAATAATCAATGTGAAGCAGTTGCAAGCATCTTGTAGTTGAAGGATTTGACTTGCTTGAAAATGACTGCTTCGGTTGTTTGCCAAGTTGACATGCGGCGCACTTTTTGTCATGATGATCAGCAACTTTGGGAAGTCCTTTGACAAGATTATTCCTGCTGAGTTTAGATAGATACTTGAAGTTCAAGTGACTTAAGCGCTTGTGCCACAGCCAACTATTTTCGTTCACACTTTTTGCTACAAAACAAAGATTAGTACTAGAGTTCATACTATGGAAATCAATAATATAAATATTTGTCTTACGATATCCCGTGAGTAAGATAGCTCCAGTTTTGCCATTCTTGATAAGACATTGCGTTGAAGTGAAATGGCATTCTAATCCTTTGTCGCAGAATTGAGATATGGATAATAAGTTGTGCTTGAGCCCTTCGACGAGTGAGACTCTTTCAATGCACACTTTGTCTTTCTTGAGCTTTCCATATGCTACAACTTGACCTTTGTTATTATCGCCAAATGTTACGGAGGGACCTCTTTCTTCATGGACATCTTCTAATAAGGATTCATCTCCAGTCATGTGTCTTGAACACCCACTATCGAGAATCCATTCATAATTTCTAGCTTTTGAAGATCCAGCCATGAAACAAAGAACCTGAAATATAGACATTTAAGCAGGTCCCCTTTATTCTTTTTGGGTCCTAGGGTTAGCAACTTTTGACAACCCACTCTTGCTTGACCTTAGGATTTTTACGTCCTTTGGCATTGGGAGTGAATCGCAAAAGGCATTCCACGGCCTTGTGTCCTGAACAATCACAAATAGAACAATGATGAAAGCCACCAATCATATGAGTTTTCACAAACTCTTTACTTTTCTTGGGGATGGCATTCTTCTTTGGGTCAAATGAACTAGCCTTAACAAAATCTTTCTTTTGAAATTTTGGAGCCTTTTTCTCGGAGGGCGCATAGGACTAGGAGGCGCACGGCGATGAGGCGCGTGGCTCTTAGGCGCATAATGAGCACTCGGAGAAGGAGCGCGCCTATTTTCAAGAATGATTTTGCTAGGAGATGGTTCATCTGTAGCTATATCTTTCCCATTAGCTTTCCCAAATTGCTTCGTTGGGTAGACATAATGGAATGTTTGTCTCTTGACTTTTTCCTGTCCTTTACCCATTGAATTTGAATGTTTTTCCTTGGGAATTTCAAAAGTTTGTTGGTTGGTAAATTCACTATCTCTTTCAGCACAGACATCACATTTAAAGTTGTCACTAGTTAATAAGAATCCCAAGCCACTTTTATCACCACTGACTTTTTGGGACTCAAATATATTCTCCATAGTGACACGAGAATTGGACCACTCATTTGTAATCTTTTTAAGATCAGTAATTTGAGCAACCAATTCATCGTTTTGAACTTTAAGAAGTGAGTTCTGTTCTGTTAGAAAAGTGTTTTTAACAGTAAGAGGAGTCATGCTCTTTATCTGCTCCTTAAGGAGGGTGAGTTCAGATTTAAGTAGAGATTTCTCGGTCTTAAGCTGGGAAATTTCATCACATGATAGTGCTAAAGCTTCCTTCATACTATCAAATCTAGTGATTACCTTTTCAGCCTTTTTGAACAATTTTTCTTGTTCAGCAATCACTTCATCATCATTGATTTTGGAGATTGGAGCAGTTGGTTCAACCTGTGGTCTAATGTATGCTCCTTTTCTCAATTTGTTCCTTGCTCCAAGATCACATCGTGAGAATAGCAATCCACCATCGTTTTGAGCCGGAGTGAGAAATCCTTGTTCAACGAGCTCGCTGATGGTTGGTCCTTTCTTCTTTTTCACTTCTTGAAAACCTGCAGATTTCTTGATAGGTTTGTTCAAGGCATTCATATCGGGAACATCCTTGGAGAAGTCATCATCAGAATCATAAGCATCAACTTCATCATCATTTGCCATCAAACAAACGAGTCCATCATCGGAATCTTCATCGCTCTCATCGGAGTCTGTTTCAATCCAAGTGTTGTGCTCATTTGCTGGTGCTTCTTCTTCAGCAACCATTCCCTTGTGACGAGTGAACTTGGGAGTGAATTTGGGAGTATGGCTGCTCTTCTTCTGCATATATTCAAATTTGGGGATCGGGCAGCTTGATGCAAAATGTCCGGGTTTCCTGCAATTAAAACAAACAAGATCTTCTTTTCTTTTTGAATCACTGCTCCTTGAAAACTTTTGAGGAGCTTTGCTGGTAGATCCTTGAAATTTGTTGGTTGAGCCGGGTCTTGAGAATTTTCTGAACTTTTGAAATTTCTTCACAAATAAAGCGAAGTCTTCATCATCCATGTCTAATAGCTCAGAAGTAGAAATTTTGGGATCGGAGCTTTTCTCATCTTGTACAGGCGCAGGAGTAGGCGCAGGTGTAGGCGCAGCTTCTCTGTGCGCCATCATAGCCATAGATTTTGACTTTCCTTCAGTTTCGCTGATTCGTTGGAGTTTGAGTTCGTAAACTTTGAGATTTGCATAAAGGTTCCTTAAAGTCCAAACATCTAAGGTTCCAGCATCTTCAAGAGCGCTAGATTTATGTAGGTATCTTGATCCAAAAGCTTGTAGAAAATTTACATTCAAATCTTTGTTGGTAAACTTCATGCCAAGTGAAATACATAGATTGATAATTTCACAGTAGCGTTCATAAGTTTACCTTAAGTTTTCACCGGGGAGTTGAGAGAAATTGTTGAACCTCTTTTGAACTTCGTATTTCTTGTTCTCCTTGCACACGGTGTCTCCTTCAATATGCTCTTCAATAGCATCACATAGCTCATTTGCAGTAGCACAATGCATGACTTGTTGTTTCATAGCCGTGCTTAGAGTGCTTAGAAGAATGTTTCTTGCTTTGCCATCATTTGCAACTTTTCTAATTTCTTCCTCGGTCCATTCTTCCCTTGGTTTGAGAACTGTAGGTTGGGCAGCGTTGGTGCGTGGATTTGGATTCGCCTTCATCGGAATATAAGGTCCATAAACGACGGTGTCATGGAGCCTTTCATCGATTGAGTTGAGATGAGTCAATATGCTGAATTTCCACACGTCAAAATGATCTTCATCAAAGACCGGAACGTGAGTGTAGTTTGCAGTTGCCATAGGTTTTGAGTTTGCCATTTAGAATCGGCACCCAAGCTGTTAAGCTTGAAAAACAAAAGTGTTTTATAAAGGTGTTTGCTCTGATACCACTTGTTGGTCCCAAAGGGCAACAAGGGTATGAAAAATAGCTAGAGGGGGGGTGAATAGCTGTTTTAAAATTCTTTTCGTACCCTTGATAAACTCAATTGCAAATGCGCACTTTATCAAGTAAGCGTAATGAAATGCGCCTAAGTGAGTGAGTGAAATGCACAGCGGAATTTAGTAATGAAAATAGGCGCAAAGTGATAAAGGGAGCGCAACACACACACTAAGTATTTTGGCTCAAAGTGAGTGAAATAAGGAACTAAGGCAAATGATATAACAATCACAACACAATTCAGTTCAATCAATCTACAATGAGTAAACAATCAAATAGTGAGTGAAAATAATAACTTGAAAGAAATGACAAGATAATCACACAAGCTATTTGGAGAGGTTCGATCAATGAAAGATCTACGTCCTCTACCAAGATGGTTAGTCTTGGATTTCTAATGGAGATCTTATATAATGAGTGAGTGTTACAAATTACAATGTTTGAGCTTATACACTAACTCAAGATCTATTACTATGAAAGAACAAATCCAAAACAATAACCGGTGTATCTCTTAAAGAAGAATCTAAATGATTAATCTTTGAAGAGGTGCGTGTGTGTTCTTAGTATCAAGGCTCTTTAGATCTTTGAGATGGAGAGCACGAGAAACTAAAGTGTTAAGGCTTGAAGATCTGGGCTAAGGATGAAGGTATGAAGATGTTCTTGAGAAATCTGGAAAACGAAGGCAATCTTCAAATCTTCAACAAATGCTTAGAGAGAGAAATTCTTGAAATTCTTAGCAAAACTCAGCAACTTCAAAATGTTGAAGTTATGGGGTATTTATAGTGAACTTAAAAAACTAGCTGTTGGAAATCCTTGTGGATAAGATGAGCTGTCGCTCGTTGATTGGAGCATGCATATATTATGGTCACTTTGACACTAGACATAAATATGACCGTTATGGACACGTGTCAACAGATTAGGCCTATATGCATCTTTTAACCACCGTTGGATCATTGGCGTAATTTGAATTCTCTTCAAGTCTTTGAATCTTCAATAAATCACTGAGTGTTGAATAAACACTTTGAGGCGCGTTTGAGCCAAGAGGCGCACATGATGTGCGCTAAAACAAGGGGCGCATAGGCGCATAGCATAGCTAGTAATAAGTCCTTGCGCGCGCTATGAAGGGCGCAGGGCGCAAATGAAGAGAGGCGCATGGCGCGTATGCGCGGCTCAAACTTACTGAGTGATTTTTCTTCGAATCTTGATCTTCTTGCCCTATTTCTAAGCCTATTTTATAACAATGGACATCTTAAAAAATGAAGTATAAATACTTCTTACATGTGGGTCTAAAGTCCATGAAATAAAGCTTAGGTGATGGATCAATCAAATCTAATAAATCCTATTACATTAAAACTGAGATATATATGTGGGCATACCCAACAAATATCAACAGAGAAACAATAGTCATCAATTCTAGGATAGGACGAATCATCATCTTCATTATTATCATCAACAACATGAACTTTAGAAGAGTCGGGTTTAGAGTAGGGTTTGCCCCTATTAGATCTGGCATGAGATGTTTCCATCTTGCCACCAGAATGGGGTGAGTCAGTTCTGCCAGTGGAGGGCCCTGAGGTTGCATTCTTCTTGTTTGACTTGTCTTGAAGCAACTTGTCCTCTTCTAGCCTGATGAACTTGGAGGCTCTGGTCCTGATCTCGTCCAACCTCCTGCATGGTGTCATTACTAGATCACCGTAATAAGGGGAGTCCTTCTTAAGTCCCATCCTGAATGCTTCGATTGCTGTTATAGTGTCCAGGTTGGGGATATTCACCGCCTCTCTGTTGAACCTGCTCAGGTAGTCTTTAAGTGTCTCGTCAGGTTGCTGGATCACCCTGTAAAGGTCACTGGTCAGTTTTTCAAATACCCTGTTGCATGAAAACTGATTAGTGAACGGGTTGATAAGTTGAGCATATGATCCAATGGAACCCAATGGCTGACTAATAAGTCATCTCAAAGCTGCTCCCGTAAGAGTCGAACCAAAACCCCTGCAAAAGCAAGCTTCCTTGTACTGAGGTGGAATATGGACGACATCCATCTTTTCCTGATACAATGCAACATGTTCGGCTGGATCCGTAGTCCCATCATATTGCTTCATGTGGGGTGGACTGAACTTCTTCGGTATGACCACGTTGGCTATGGCTGGAGCGAAGCGAGACTCATTGTAGCATGTTGGAGATGCCTGGTTGTGTGGCATAGTCATCCCTGGTACACTCATGACTAATTCTTTCAGCTCCTGCATTTGACGGCTTAGCTGACTACCTGCAACATTGTTAGCAGTAGCAAATTGACAATTATTAAGATAATCAAATTCAAATTGAGGGTTAAGACTCCCTGTCTCCACTGAAGTAGGAGTTACGAGTGTAGTTGAGGCAGGAGTAATAGTCTCAGGATTGACTATCGTGCTGTTGGTGGTCAGGTTGGTTGTCGGCGTGAATCCAGCAAGTCCAGATGATCCAGCAACATTGCTCCCAAAGGTAAGCCTTCTGGGCTGATATGGAGAGTACAGGCTGGAAGGTGCATTTGGTGCAATGGATTGGAAGATGCTAGGCAAGCCAGCCTGTTGTACTGCCGACACCCCACCTTGAAGAGAGGTCACCTCACGCTGCAATCTGGAAACTTGATTCATTAGCATGGTGGAAGTATCATTCTGAACTTGAATCTGGTTCCTCACTTCCCGCAGCATGGAAGTCAAGTTGGAGGCTATGTCAATAGGGATCTCTTGATTTGCGGCAGTGGATAATCCATCCTGACTCTGGATCGTTGACCTCAAACCAACTGAAGACATGGCCGAGGACATAGCAGTCGACATCTCAGATTCCTTAAACAATTATAAGACCAAAGTTTCCCACAGACGGCGCCAAATTGTTTTGGTCAAATTTCTCAATTTAACTTTAAATAAGATAATTGGGCACAATGGAATGTAATCGTTAAGGAATCAAAGAAACAAATGAACACAATAATTTTAACGAGGAAAGCCCTTGAACAAGTGTTCGCCGGCACAAAACCTCAGGGAAGAAACTTCGTTAGTATTGAATATGAGATCCGAAGAATACAAAGTAAATGCAAAAGTTGAAGTATGAGTGTGTGTTTACAAGTGTGTTATCACTCTACTTATACTATGAATTAAGCTGAAGAGTGGAGGATTGAGTGCCCATAATTTTCGGCCTGGATGCCCATGATTCTCGGCCTGGTGGTTATTCGTCTTATCACTTCGGTTTTGTGATAGGCTTGACTTGGTCTCTTTGGAGTAAATCGTGGTATATTATTGTTTTCCCATTGATAAGTGTTGGCCCTGAAAAATAGGATTAACAATAATACATAAAATGCGTGTAATTAACTGATACATTAACGGGAGCAACCTGTAGACTCAAGGTATTCTGACATATTGATCACGATCAAGATGCTAAAATTTCCACCCCGAACAGTCTCTATTTTTGGTTGCAAAATTATTTGATCCCCGTGTTACATTGGACAACCTAGAGGCGATAGTAAAGTTTTATTATGAGAATTTATACCCAAATGGGGACGGAGTACATGAAAGCCCGGCGATTATTGTTCAAAATACAAAACAAGATTTGGTGACTCTTTATAATGAGTATAATGCAAAGTATGGAAATCCTTCTCAACAACAACAAGAACCCTCATATACTAATCAAGATATTGCTACACAAGAAGATGGTGGGCTCACTTTCAATCCATATGGATTTTTTGACGACTTGTTTTCCTCAAAACGTCCTAGAATGGCTTCTTCTTCTTCTTCTTCTTCTACCATTCCTTACGAGTTGGAATTATATTTCAACTCCAATTTTGATTATGTACAAAACACTTCAAATAATTCTAAATTTGACGTTTTGAGGTGGTGGGCACAAAGGCATGAAAGTTATCCCATACTCTCTTTAATTGCAAAAGAAGTCTTAGCCGCTCCCGCTTCAACGGTGGCGGTCGAATCGGCATTTAGCGTGGGAGGAAATGTTTTGGATCCAAGACGTTCCCAACTAACGGTTGATAATTTGGAAAATCAACTCTTACTTGGTGATTGGATTAGAGCGGAAAAGAGAGAGCAAGATATGCCTTATGAAGAGGATATACAAGATCCACGATATCAATACGACTTGAAAGGGTCTACGGGAAGTTCGGAAGGGGAAGGCAATTAGAATGTTTTTATATTTTTAATGTTTACAATAGTTATATTTTAGTTTCATTGTAATAGTTAAGTTGAGGTAAAGGTTCCATTATGTCCTCCCTTAATTATAAAAGGTCAAGGTTTGATTGTCCCCCTCTTTGTAATTTTAATTTTAATTATAAAATTTAAGGGTACCGTCCGTTTTTTAAAAAAATACACTATATTTCTTGAGTATTTTTTGAAAAAAGCTCAAAAAAAAATCTTTTGGGTTTCAATTTAAATGCTAACATATTTTTAAAGATTTTTGAAAAAAAATAATTACATTTTACAAGTTTATTAACTTTCTGTCCCAAAAAAAAAAAAAAAAAGCTTAAATATAATTTTTTTCGTTGGGCCAAACCCAAACCAAAGGAAAAAAGGAAAAATGCCCAAGGCCGAAGCATATTAACCTAGTGGCCCAGTAGGCTGTCGGCCCACCACTCCTCCAGCTCGGGCCTCCAGCCCGCCAACCGCCCAAGCCCAGCCCAGTCCAAGAAAGACCCAGCCCAGCCCTTTTTTTTTCTGAATTTTCTGAGTTTCTGTTCTGCACATTGTGGTCCACCACTTTGAATTATGTCAGTTTGGTCCCCCAACGGCTATTTTTTAACTTGGCTGAGAATTTCCATCAATTTAACTATAAATACCCCCTCCCTCCTCACTATTTTTTCACACTACTACCTCAGAAACCCTTTCTCTACAATATAAATCTTTCTCTACAATCAAACATCCCCAATTTTATTACTTTTTTCGTTAACTTTCTAACGAAATGGCTTCCAATTCAAACAATGAGAGGGTGGGACAATTTACTATTATGGGGAGGCATTTTACAATCACACCACTCAACGAATATGGCTTGTACATGGCGCCCACTACGCCCACACATAAATTCACTTGCAAGTATTATGGAATGACGTACATCTTTAGAAAAGGTGGTGGGTACGGTACATTCAAGAGGCATATTACAACAAAGCATCCCGAAAGACAAGAATAGAAGATTTTCAGTTAAATTTCCAGAATTTAGTCAGTTATTTAACTTATTTTCATATTTCCAGACAGATTATTAACGATTCCAGTTACTTTGTAAGGACTTCAGCCAGTTTATTCAATTTTTCCGTTAGTTTTTTGACATTTTCAGTTAAATTTCCAGATTTCAAGTCACTTTTTTTACATTTTCAGTTTAAAAAAAAAAAAAGGTTAAAAATTAGGCGGTTTAACCGGTTAACCGACTAACCTTAACCGTTATAGCCGGTTAGCCGGGCCGATTCCGGTTGGTTCCATATGAAATTTCTAACCGCCGGTTATAACCGGTTAACCGGCGGTTAATCGGAATGAACATGTCTCAAATGTGAATTTTTCGCCAGTTAAAGGCTTTTTGACGGAAATTATTAGAAAAGTCAGTTAAATCTCATGTGCCTCGCACGTGATCATAAATCTGGATGAAATTGAAATGAAAATTTGTCAAAAAGGGTCAAACTGTAAATTTTAAAATTTGAAGGGTTAAATGCAAAACAAAACCCTACCCATCCTCTCCCCCTTTGACGCATCTCTCTCTCCCTATCTCATTCCGACGCATCTTCTTCCTCTCCTCTCTCCTACCCAACGCCATCGACCATCACCCCTACTCTGGCGAACTTTTCCCTCCTATCTCCGGCGAACTTTTCCCTTCCCCACCTCCGGCGTCCCTCCCCTTACTCCAGCGACTCCTCCTATTCCCCCTTTTCATCCAACTCCGGCCACTGACACTGGAAAAAACCTCTGATCCACCTCTGTTCTCTGGCTGTCTCCTTCGTCTCCGGCCAACCCTCTCACAGGCGAACCCCTCCTTGTCTGGAAGCACACACACGCAGCCTCACACTTCCTCTCTCTACCTCCCTCTGATCCACCTCTCTCCCTTTCTCAAGATTAAGATTTGCTTTAATAATTTTTGTTAATAATTATTTTTATTTGATAAACAGGGTGAGCTTTTTCTTTTTTCTTTTTTTTTTTTTTGTTGTTTTTCCATAAAGATGAAATTTGATGGGAATAAATAAATAAATATATATATATATATATATATATATATATATATATTTGTAAATAGTGATAATTACTTTATGTTGTTTTAAATTTGGTGAATGTAAAAAGTAATTTATTATGTTCATAGAATAAACTTTAAATTTATTTATAATTTTATTTATTTTAAAATTATTGTTTAGAAAATAATCTAAATCCTTTTATATTTAATATAGCTATTAGATTAATTTGTTTAATATTTTTGATTTTTTTAATTAATTTATTTTTATATATGATAATTACATATTTTATTATATAATTGATTATTTAGAAAAATGATTATTTTTTAAGAAAAAATATTTATTTCATTTTTAAACGTTTTGAGTTTCAAAAATTTCACTAAAGCCCTTACTAACTAATATCATTACAAATCCATTCATTTAGTCGATCACGTGATATGCACATGACACTTAACTGACTTTTCTAACGATTTCCGTCAAAAAAGCCCTTAACTGGCGAAAATTTCACATTTGAAGCCCTGATCTAGCGAAAAAAAACTTCCGGGCCCCTGATAGACGACCCCCCTTGAGTTCAGGCCCTAAATTGTCATTAACCCTTCCAAAAATAACAAAAAATCTTTAATATTCCTTTCACTCATTCTCTCTCCTACTTTACTTTTATACTCACAACACCAATCAACTCACTATTCCCTCCCAATCATTCTCTTTCCTACTTTACTTTTATACTCACAACACTTACATCACTTCCATCACTTCTTAATTCCTGTGTAAATGGGAGGGTGAACATATACTCTGAAACGGAGTGAGTATTACATTTTATTAATAATTCTGTACATTTATCTTTTGAAAAAAAATGTACATCTATGTTGTTGTATTTTTATAATTTATTGTGAGGTGGTAAAAAATTTCTAAACATGAAAAAAGCTAACATACTTTGTGATGAAAATAAAATATAATAAAAGTATACACTTTCAGCTTAAAATAAATGACATTTTTAATAAAATTTTCTCAAAACAAAAACAATTGACTTTAAAAAAAAAAAAAAAAAAAAACTTGTTCTAAACTATTTTTTACTGAATATTTTTTTAATCACCAAACTCATTATTTTTATAGGGATTTTTATCAATAAGTCCCTAATAGAAGCTGAAATTTGCCAATAAAAACAGACATTTTCATATTCTACTTTAGGGTCCTTGGTTGAAATCAAAACACCCATAAAGTCCTTACTAGAATTATAAATGGCGAAACTACCGTCACTTTCCCACACACATACGACACGCCTGTTCGCCTCTCTCCTCCCCAAATTATCTCAAACCCTAGCCCTTCTTTTCCATCCGTTGAAATACAGATCTTGACCCGATTTTTTTCTATATGTACAAATACAGAGCCGTGTGTTTGATGGTAGAGAATCGAATCGAATCTTGGAAGCCATTTAAAAGATTGAGAAAGTAATCAATTTCAAGGTCTCTCCTAAGTTGTGTGCTTGGTTTTTGATTTCTATCGAGGATTTCGATGAAGCTTTGAGAGACGTGAGGGTGATTCTCACTCTTAATTCTAATTAATCTGATGTTCCATGGTAAGTGCATGGGGTTGTAGAGCTTTTGTGTTTCCATGTTCAACAATGGAGTTGGGTTGATTGCTCGATACAATTGTATGATAGATGGTCCCTGTCGATGATATTGGCTCTCCAATTTTGATTCGAAATTTTGAACCCAATTCATCACCTGACTCTAAGGTTACCCCTTGCTTTTATTCTCCGTCGGGTGTCCGTACCGTTCTCTCTCTCTCTCTCTCTCTCAAACAATTTATAAGAATTGAATTCAACTGATTCACTAAATAACTTTTTTAGTTTCCTTCTCTACTTGGATGGTTTGGTACTTTATTGGATTCCAAATGCACAAGTTGTTACTCCCTCCGTTCCAATTTAAAGTTCCTACTTTGACTTTGCCTCAGTTCCAATTTAAAGTTCATACTTTGACTTTGCACGGAGATTAAAAAAAGATAAATGTTGTGAGTATAAAAAAGTAAAGTAGTAAAGAAAATGTGGGTAGGAATGATAAGTGGGTCCCATTGTCAATTTTATGTAATAAAACAAAGTAAGAACCTTAATTTGGGACAGACTAAAAAGAAAAGTAATAACCTTGAAGCGAGACAGAAGCGAGGCAGAGGGAGTATTTATTTAATTTTTTTAATATTGTTGTTTTCTTAAATTTTTTGAGTGATTAAGTTTTGAAATAAATATTTTTATACTCAAGTATGAACTAATGAGAAATGAACGTCTCAATGTTTAAACTTTAACATCTGAGAAATTGAGTATCAATTGTGATAATTTGATTTCTCAATTGTCTAAAGATCACACAACTGTGAAATCAATTGTTTATGTTATTTGTAAGGTTACGTGACAACATATTCGTAGTTATCACTAAACAACTGAGAAATTAAGTCATCAATTGTGAAAAACCGATAGATGATTTTATCGGTTTTTATAATCAATTATGAATAAATGAGAAATGAATGTCTTAATTTTTGGAAAAGTATATAGCATCACATAACTGTGAAATCACACAACTGTAAAATCACACAAATGTGAAATCATACAAATGTGAGGTCAATTGAGAAATTATTTTACAAGTGAAAAAACTAAAAATAACACAACTGTGAAAACACACAGTTATATAATCATACAACTGTGAAATCAATTGAGAAATGATTTCAAGCGAAAAATGACACAATTGTGAAATCACACACCTGTGAAATTATACAACTGAGAAATCAATTGTAAATGATTTTACAAGTGAAAAATGAAAAATGACACAAATGTGTAATCATACAACTATGAAATCGCACAACTGTGAAATCATTTGAGAAACAAAAAAATATTTTTTTCTATTTTTAAAGAGATTTTTTTTTTAAAAAGTTTGAATCATAACTTGAATGTGCTTGTTTGATTCGTTTTGACGAGACGATTAATTCGATAGTGTCAGATTATTTTTTCGATATCTAGATATTGAGATATAGCATTTTAAAATTTTGAGTGGGAAAAAAAAAAGAGGAAGAGAGAGAGACATGGGGTTGGGAGGAGAGGAGAGAAAGAGAGAAGCGTGAAGGGCCGTGTTGCGTTGTTGGTAGCAGCTGAAGCGTGTATGCTTGGTGAGGTAGGGGCATTTTCGTCCAGCGAAAGTCCAAGGGACTTATTGGCGAGTTTCAAAAATGTTTGCCCTTATTGGTTGTTTTTATTTGATTAGGGGACTTTGTTAGGATTCATTGTTAGTACACCCACTTGATTTGATTGATCCATGACACGTGTCTTTTTATGGACTTTAGGAATCATGTAATGAAGTTATACTTCAATTTTTAGATAAGTCCATTTCTAGATTTTTATTTGTCTAAGCTGAGTTTTTGATTCGGTTTAACCTCAGCGGTTTGGTCCTTCAAGCCGCACTCGTGCTATTCTTGAACCGCCAGCATGGAGCCGTATATTTTCATCAAACCGCATTATATGACTTTGATGAAACTGCACTTCAAGTCTCTCATGGAACCTCTGATGCAAACTTGATGGAACCGCAAATCATGAAACCCGCATTCTGCAGTTTCAATGAAACTGGGAGAACGGCTGCAAATGAAAGTGTTATCGAAGAACAAAATGTCTAGGGACGGAAAAAAGAAAATGATAAAACTGGGTACGTCCAAGGTGGACCCATAAATTCTTTTTTTAAAAAAACATAAAGAGAGGGAAAAGGAAAATATGTGTAAATATGAAGATGAAGTGAGTGGACTGAGCAGATACTTTGAAGGAGTTGATCTGAACAGAGATGTGGTGATAGAGGGTGGTGCCTGTTCAAGAACTCCATTGGCAGATAAAACTTCTTTGAGCAATAGGGGCGGATTATTTGGGTTGTCATAATAAGCGCAAATTAGCTCGGTCTGACAAAATGAAAAATTTGTAGCAAGATTTAGACTTTGAAGATGGATTTGATGAACTGTTCTTGTTCATTTTTTATGCATCAATAAGAACAGCGTAGGTGCAGATTTACCAGAATAAGATCAAGTTTTCTAGTTCAGTGTGAGTAAACGACTAAAATGACATGCGTACTATATAAATACAACCAAATTGACCCGTGTACTATCTAAACTACCAAATCAACCTGCGTACTATGCATAAATCAACCAAAATCGTTAGTATAAGTTAATAGATGTTAACGATCGTTAAATGATTAACGGATATTACAATTAGAAGGGGTTAATCTGTAAATTATTAAACTAATGATATTGAAAATTGAAATATCAATTTACAACCACAACCCTCATCCCTTTTGTACGTCCTTCTACGGATTCCACCGTCCCCTTTCTCTTGGAAACCCCTAGTTCATTATGTACCCAGCCCCCCGCCCTTTCGTTTCCACCGGCTTCTCCTCTGGCAACGGCCAGCCCTCCCTTCGGGGTCGATTCTCCCTGTCTCGTTAACCCCACTACCATGGCCGCCTCATCCTCCCCACACCGACCTTCTCCTTCTTTTTTTGACACTTACGCGTTACCCACTCCGTCGACGGCTACACATCACCCACTATCCGATTTCCTCTCAAACCCGCCACCCCGTCCCATATCTTCCCTCCCCCAACGTCTCTGTCACCGTCCCCTTCTCCCTCACCAGGCCTACTCCACGCCGAGCCTCCTCTGCAACCTCTTCACCCACCTCAAATTTTGATGATTTTTGTGTGTACGTGTATCGATTCAGGTCTAATCTTTTAATGTGTTTATGTGTGCGTTTGAAGAAGAGATTGCGGATTTTGACTTCCTCGTAATTTGAAGGTTATTTATATGGGTTTGAATGTCGGAGGTTTTGAAGGTTTTTTTTTTTTGGCCAAAATACATTTACCCCCCCAAAGTATCCACCGAATCCCACTTTGCCCCCCAGCGCCAAATTTGTCCCACTTTGCCCCCCAAAGCTTCAATTTGTCCCACTTTCCCCCCCAGCTCCAGACTTTGCACCCCATCACTAACGAATGTTAGAAAATTTAACAGAATAGGTAACGATTGGACTATTTTGTAATGCTTATTAGTTTTTAAGGGGCAAAATGCAAAGTTTCAAATATTAAGTACTAAAAATTTATTTATTTTTCCAAATATTTAACATTATCTTAAATCATAAATAATTAATAAGTCTTGAAACTAATACTAATTTTATGCTAATTTTTTTTTTTTTTTAAAATATGAAATTATTTTTTCTAAATAAATGAATTTTTTTTTTTTAATAAAACTAAAAATTAAGTATGTTTTTTTTATTTTTTAAATAAAAATATTTAAAAAAATAAAGATTTTTTTTCTAAAAAAACATTGTAAAGTTTTATTTATATTTTTAAAAAATATAAAATAAAAATTTTAAATTGTAATTTTTGTAAGAATTTTATTTAAAAAAAATTAAAACATTATAGCCTTTTTTTATTTTATAAAAATATTGTATTTTTTTGTTTGTTGAAAAAAGTACAATATTCTTTTAAATATTTTTATTTAAAAAATAAAAAAAAACATACTTAATTTTTAGTTTTATTAAAAAAAAATAAATTTCATTTATTTAGAAAAAATAATTTCATATTTTTTTTTAAAAAAAAAATAGCATAAAATTAGTATTAGTTTCAAGACTTATTAATTATTTATGATTTAAGATAATGTTAAATATTTGGAAAAATAAATAAATTTTTAGTACTTAATATTTGAAACTTTGCATTTTGACCCTTACAAACTAATAAGCATTACAAAATAGTCCAATCGTTACCTATTCTGTTAAATTTTCTAACATTCGTTAGTGATGGGGTGCAAAGTCTGGAGCTGGGGGGGAAAGTGGGACAAATTGAAGCTTTGGGGGGCAAAGTGGGACAAATTTGGCGCTGGGGGGTAAAGTGGGATTCGGTGGATACTTTGGGGGGGTAAATGTATTTTGGCCTTTTTTTGTTTTTTGATGTGGGTCGAAGCCGAGATAGACTACTGCTTAATGTTTAGAGTCCTAAAGATCTTGATTAAATCTTAAATAATCTTCCGTTGCTCAGCCATTGTTGTTGATTTTGGACCTTACGAAGCCACAATCCATGGCTTCTTGTTGTTTTTGAAATTTGAGATAGAATTTTGTTATTGTTTTTGAAATTAGAAATGAATGTTGGTTCTTGACTAATGTTTATAATCTGGCATTTTTTGTACACACATGGTGCTGGTGGTGATGATAGTACTGTTGTTGATGGTGGTGCCATGGTGGCTAGGGTGGGAGAATATGATGTTGTGAACATGGTAATGGAGTGGCTGGATGGGGGCTTTACTTGATGAAGCTAATAAAAAAATAGATAAATATAAACCCTTTTGTATTTTAGATAATAAAAAAAAAATCGTCTCTAGTTCAGTTATTTACATTTGCACCCCTTTTGATTGTAATATTTATTAAGTTTTTAACATTCGTCAATATCTATTAACTTGTATTAACGATTTGGGTTGATTTTGTTTATTTATGCATAGTACGCATGTTGATTTGGTAGTTTAAGTAGTACGCGGGCCAATTTAAAAGGTGATTATTTTTTTATATAGTAATCATCATTTTAAATATAATGTTAACTAGTAATAGTAATCTTATTTATATAGAAAATTGAATATTTACCAATATAGTAACAATTATGAGTAACTAATATTTTATTATTACTTAAAATATTCTAATGTATTAGTAAAATAATGCTTTTAATTATAATTTATTTTAATAGTATCTATTTTTAGATTGTAAATGTAATAGTTATAATATATAGTAACTGTTCTAGTTAACTAATATTATTAGTGAATATTGAGAAAAACTTGTTTTACTTAGCTTTAGTGTAAAACTTGTTTCCATTCCTTAATGTAAACATAATTTCTTAATGTAAAATAGGTTTTACACATCTCTTAATGTAAAATATGTTTTTCATAAGACTGACTCATATTATTAGCTAATAATGAGCTAAATGGTAATATTAATAGTTAACTTATATAGTAACTATTATAGTTAACTAATACTATTAATAGTAATAGTTAACCTATAGAATAACTAATAGTATTAACTAATAGTAAGAATTCCAAAAGTCAATTATTAATTTGAGAGGTGATGATGTGGCTTCATGTAAATCAAGCTTTGTCCACGTGGCGACTCTATAAAGGTCTTCCTCGACTTTTATATATAGTGATTTCCAGTAGACTGTGCCCAAAAGATTTTATATTACCCCTCATCTTCCCTTTTTCTCTTCCCTCTTTCCGTGCCTCTTCATCTTATGATGCTGCAACCGTCGTCCTATTCCCACTTCCACCATTTTCAACATTTCTACCCTTTCACATTTGCCTTGATTGAAATTGTTTTGAGTTAATATAGGTGATTATATTATCAGAACCTTCACTTATAATTGTTTATTTCCTCACAAAACTGCTCAAAATGTTAACATCTCTCACTCTACTTTTCGGATTAAATTCCATGAACACTATTTGCTTAAAACATTTGCTTGCCATTTAGGTTGAGTATCTGAAAACATCATAATAATTCTAACCCATTCTATACATTTTCAATCACTTTTAACAAAAAGTAATTGATGATGCCAAACACGTAGGATCAGCCCAAATCTAGTGGTTCGAATCTCAGCAATCCTGAATGGCCTGAAAGAGATGAACAAACGTAAACGAAGTCAAGGCTTCTTCAGCGAAGGCCCCCCGGCGTGAGAATAAGTATGAGTTGTCAAAGAGATCAAATCAATTGACGATAGTTCAGAGTCAAAAAATGTGTTACCCGTGATGTGTGAATTATGGCGTGTATATATAGGTGTATGTGGCGGCTTCCTTGTTGGGAAAGGAATAATAGGAAGATTAAGATTGGATCTGAATGCGGCGGCTTCCGTACGGGAGAATGCCTCCTTACTCGTGTATATTTCCTTGTTGGAGTAGGTCTTGGTCTCTGGACGTATACGAGATCCTTATTTGAATAGGACTCTACATGTGTGTGAGTGTTGACCAAGTCACACTGGACGCGTGGCCTTGGTCAGCACTCGCTTCTTAGTGGTTGGCATAGGCATGGGCCGAGGAGAGTATCATGATGGTTAGGACTTGGTCCATTTCGCTTGTTAGTAGAAGCTTGTGTTGGAATTTAATATGCAACGATCAGATTAATAGGGCAATCACGTACGCATATAACAATATCAGATTAAGCCAAAAGAAGAAACGTACCCACAAGAACAGGATCCAGGAAAGACAGAAACAAAAGAGAGTTAGAAAACTTATCAGTTTAGATCGAGTCGCCTATAATAGACTCTCCTAAGAGAAACTATTGCCCCTACTGGTGCGGCTGAGGGTTGCGGCAAATTCCTCCGAGTATGAAACGATCACAGGAACGTACCAGGAAATCTTCGCATGAACAGGTACCGAACCACTTGCGACTGCTGTCCCACTTCGCCGGAATCTTACTTCTCAGATCAACCACAGATTACGAATTTAGAGAGAGAACAGTTTCTTAGCAATTTTAATTGCGTATGTAAAACTGATGAAGGGATCGTATATTTATACTGGTATATAGTCGGTTTAGGTATTCTAGGAGGACTCCAAAACCTACCCGATTTACAGTGATTTATTCCTGAAGGAAAAGAAACTGCACTGTTAGAGTCCAGTTAGGAAACTAACTGACCTAACAGTTTCGTCAGGGACCATTCTGCAAATATTGGAAACTTCAAATTAACTTTGTCCAAAAAGAAACGCCCACGAACCGAACCATTCGCCCAAACGCTCGTGCCCGTGCCCGAGCCCGAGCCCGGCCCGGTCGAGCGAGCGAGCGAGCGCGTGTGGGGAAAGGTTCAAGTCCACCTCACATGTAACTTGAACATGAGACTATGATATGCCAAGTAATTTATGGCACATCAACTACCCATTCCAATTCCATGTGGGATGGCCCAAAAGCCTTTTATACTTCCAAGCAAAGGGAAGGTTTGCCTTTCCTTTCCCATGTGGGATGGCAACCAACCCATCTCATCCTTGGAAGCCAAAAAGTCTCTTTCAAAAGCTCATCTTTGAAGTATTAGAACTATGGATTTAATCCATCATTTGGCTTTCACCAAAACACCAATATTGTTCATGGTATAACATACTACAAGTATAAACATTGACCAAGGTCAAAGTCAACGGGACCCACCAATGGGACCCACTCAAAGTTGACCATTTCAAGCCAAATTTCCAACAATCCCCCACAAATCCATGGTGATAAGACTAGTAGAGATTATCCATGTCGTGCTTTCAGTAGATGGTGTCTCCCGACTTGAACCCCTACCTAAGCTAGTCAACGTAAACCCCCACAGAACCAGATGAACGGGTCTCTTGAATCTGATTCCTTTGAGTGTAGGAGCCTTTGTTGGTAGAAACACGACAAAGGCTATGACAGCAGCCTCTATCATTATGTTTGACGCGTATAAGCCATACGTCCTTATTCTCTATCATAAGTGCTTTCGAGGAATAACTCATTTCCTCTAATTGCGGCTAACAATAACACTTATTTAGTTGGGCATCTCCAAAAATGTACTGCTACCATCTTGTCTAAAAGACTTGATCCCATTCAAAGCCTAAAGCTTTTACTATACTTGCAGTAATGAACACCTTTTAGGCTATTCAGGGGACAGACACAGACATGTAACATGTCAATCTGTTTTAGGTGTTCCAATCTACCCTACGGCTTGTTACTACCACATTGAACCTTCTTTGTGGGATCTCCACTCAGATAGGTTGGGTTCCTACCGCATGTGAATCAGACGGGGTTCAGTCCCATCCCCAACCTGGATTTTTGAACTAAGACTACATCGAGTCCCTTAGTTAAAGGACCAGCTGTGTTATCCTTGGTACCGACATAATCTACAGCTATCACCTTTCGAGACACAAGATCCCTTAAAGATTTCAATCTTATTTGGATGTGTCTCCTAGTTTTGCAGTTGAACTTGACACTTTTAAGTTTCTCAATTGTGGCAGTATTGCCACAATGTACATAGATCACAGGAATAGGCTTGCTGGCTACAGGCAACTCAGACATAAGTCCTTGAAGCCATTCAGCCTCCAATCCAGTAGTGTCAAGAGCAACTAGCTCGGCTTCGAAGGTAGACCGAGACAACAGGGTTTGTTTTGTAGACCTCCAGGCAACTGCAGCTCCGCCTAAGGTAAAAACATACCCAGTACAACCATAACTCCCAGAGTTAGTGGCAATCCAGCTAGCATCACTGTACCCTTCGAGTACAGCAGGAAATCTCCCATAATGTAGCCCAAGGGAAATGGTTCCCTTCAAGTACCGAAGTACTCTACCTAGAGCTTCCCAATGAGCTCTATTCGGACACTTAGTGTATCTATCCAACCTCGTAACTGCGTAGGATATATCCGGTCTAGTACAGTTAGCAAGATACATTAAGCTCCCAATTATCTGAGAATATTTCAACTGAGCCACGGGTACTCCATTCTCATTCTTAGCAAGTGCCAAAGAAGGAATAAATGTAGTATTGACGATTTTACCATCCTTATAACCAAACTTCTTAACTACACTCTGAGTATAATGAGATTGTGAGATGGTTATGCCTTTAGTTGACCGAGTCAACTTAAGTCCAAGAATCACGTCAGCTACTCCCATATCCTTCATTTCAAACTTACTTTTCAAGAATGATTTAGTTTCATCGATTATTCTCATATTATTTCTAAATAACAGAATGTCATCAACATATAGGCACAAGACAATATAACTATCACCTTTACTCATAGAATAGACACACTTGTCAAATTCATTAGTAATAAAGCCAAACGATGAGACGATTTTATCAAACTTCTCATGCCACTGCTTTGGGGCTTGTTTCAATCCGTAAAGGGATTTAACAAGTTTGCAGACCTTTCTTTCATTGCCAGATGCTAAAAATCCTTCAGGCTGATCCATATAGATGTCGCGACCCCGGACCCCGCGGGCCCCGAGACCGCGAGCTGGACGTCGACTCTAAAACCAAAACTGTGAAATACTGAAGTTAAAAATTTCATTTGATACCAAAAGGTAATGATCCAAAGTTTTACAAATCAAGTTTGATAAAACCAAATACAACTATCATAACTTCCACAAGTTTATGCTTAACAAAATACAAATACACAAATCCTAATGACGTCAATGTTTGGTACAAATACCCCAAAAGGTTACACATTTATATTATGTAAACCAACCTATACCACTTTCCCCAAAAGAATGTATCCACACTCGACGTCCTCTTTCTCGTGATCAGCGAGACTAATCCTTAGCACCTGGGGGGGGGGGGGTTAAGGAAAAACAAAGATAAAATAAAAGGGGGGTGAGATAAATCTCAATAAGTTACTAATGCAACTACATGACATGCTATGATGCAAGAAGCAATAAGCAATAATAAATATCACATAGCACATAGCATTTATCACATAACAGATAGCAGCGGAAATAAACACATAACAAAGGATATAGCCAAGGTTTTCCAAACCGGAACATCCAAATAAAGGATCGCTGCGCAGCTTCAATAATCTACAAATCATCATCTTCATAATAGCATGAAAGCCGAAGAGAAAACCCCGGTACCGGAACCAATAACCATAAAAGTGTCACAAAGGACAAGGACCATGACACAAAGTCATGCCCGTTAGCTAGATACATTCACAAAGGAACGCTAACTTGACTTCTCCAAGGCCAATCTGGAAAAGGGTATAGTAAGGGCAAAACAATGGTCAACATTATAATGGACTTGGCTTTGCCATTATAATCTTTCCCATCGCCCGATGCAACAAATATGCCAGCTGGGCTTCTAAATAAATGCTAAGTAATAATAATTTAGCATGAATAAACAACTTAAGGTTCCAAAGTAGGGAACCAATCCAAGTAAATTACCACAAAGGTAAACCATACCAAGAAGTCACCAAGAAAGTGAAATAAACCAACAATACACAATAAAGGTGCTCCAAAATCCCAATTAACAATTAATAAATCTCAAACACAAACTTGATCACAAAGGACCCAATTCTATCACTAGAGTGTGCTATAATGTTCACTAAGGTCAACTAGAAGGACACCCAAGGCTTGAACCAAAACGTGTTCTTCAATCATAACTTAACAACAAATGTAAAACTTTCAGAGGTCTGTGCGGCCGCCCAAAAGGGTATGTGCGGTCGCCCAAACAGCCCTCAAACACGACCAAAAGCTTTCAGATAGATGTGCGGTCGCCCAGGAATTTTTGTGCGGCCGCCCAATGTTCTGAATTACTGGAAATCGGGAAGAACAACATGGGTTCTTCCATTTTCATACTAAAACACAAATCAACCAAGAATCCAACCTTCTAACTAGTTCACTAAAGTACCAAAACAACTTATAAGTCTAAAAAGACTCATATAACAACATTTAACAACCAAAATCAAGAATCAAATCCCAACATTCATGAATCACCATTTTTTACCAAAAACCCAAATAAATTCCAAATAAATCGTAACCTCATCCAAACTTCAAATATAACAACAAAAGCATTATATGAACATGATATAGACATTTTAACATCAAAATGGGGGGAAAGTAACTTACTTGAATTTTCTCAAAATTGAGGGATTTCGATTCTTTTTGGCTTCCTACGATCCTATCGACGATCTAAACATGTTTCACGTTTTAAGAAATGAGAGAAGATGAGAGGAAGAAGGAGTAAATGAAGAGAGAAGAGAGAAAAGAAAAACTTACCCAAGAGCTTAGAGAGAGAGGGAGAGTTGGCTGGGAAATGGAGTGGGGGGTGAGGGGGAAGAGTGAGGGAGAAGAGAAGGAGTAGGGAGGGAGTAGGGAAAAATGATTAAAGAATTTACACTTAGGCCCCCTCCTCTACACTACACACAAATACTCCCCACTAACAAATAAGACTCGACAATTCTACACTAGCACAAATGACCCAAATAAAATGCTAGGCATAAATATTATAACACATAAAATGCACACATAAATATTTAAATAAATAATAATTTAAATAAATAAATAAGCAAATAATTAAATAAAAATCATTTAATTACTAATAAAATAGAGCCTAGATTTCGGGTCGTGACAATAGATCTCCTCCTCAAGATCGCCATGAAGAAAGGCGGTCTTCACATCCATTTGATGGATATGGAGATCATATACAGAAGCCAATGCTATAAGCATACGGATTGTAGTCATCCTAGCAACTGGTGAATAGGTATCGAAATAGTCTATTCCCTCCATCTGCTTAAGCCCTTTAGCAACTAATCTAGCCTTAAACTTATCAACGGTTCCATCAGGTTTCAGTTTCCTCTTAAAAACCCACTTGCATCCAATTGCTTTGCAACCAGGAGGAAGTTCAACTAATTCCCATGTCCCATTTGAGACAATAGAATCAATTTCACTTTTAACGGCATCCTTCCATTGCTTAGCATCAGGAGATGCCATTGCTTCTTTGAAGGTATTAGGGTCACCCTCGATATTATAAGTGATGTAATCACTTCCAAAATCCTTGGTAACCCTAGCCCGTTTACTCCTTCTTGGTTCATCCTCATCATCAGATAAAGAACCAATTGGATCTGCCTCCACGTTTGTCATCTCTTCCACTTGAGATAGAATTGAATTAGACGTGGTATTTGACTCTTTGGGGAGTTCGGTTTTCATGGGAAACACGTCTTCAAAAAATGTTGCATCACGTAACTCAACAATTGAGTTAACATCTATGCCAGAAATTTCAGATTTGATAATCAGAAATCTCAATGCATAACTTGTTTCAGAATATCCTATAAAGATAGCATCAACAGTTTTAGGACCAAGCTTCTTTCTCTTGTGTTCAGGGACAAGTACCTTCGCAAGGCACCCCCACACTTTCAAGTATTTCAAATTGGTCTTTCTACCTCTCCAAAGTTCAAACGGACTTTCATTTCTATGTTTAGGAGGAACTCTATTCAGAATATGGCAAGCCGTATTCAAAGCTTCTCCCCACATATACTTAGGTAGTCCAGAACTTATAAGTAGGCTGATAATCATATCTTTAAAGGTTCTATTCTTACGTTCAGCAACACCATTAGATTGAGGTGTGTAAGGGGGAGTCTCTTCATGCACTATGCCATTTTCTTGGCAATAATGCATAAACGGATTAGACTCATATTCGCCACCTCTATATGATCTTAACCGTTTAAGTTTCTTACCAGTTTGTTTTTTCAGCTTCATTTTTAAATATAATAAATTTTTCAAGTGCTTCGTCTTTTCCATTCAACAAGTAGACATAACAATATCTACTACAGTCATCAATAAAAGTAATAAAGTATTTCTCCTTATCTTTGGTCAACAAGCCATTAAATTGGCAAATGTCGGTGTGAACTAAATCAAGTATTTCAGAATCTCGATTAACTGAATGAAAATGCCTTTTAACAGATTTAGCTTCAACACAAACATGACATTTAGAATTTTATCAATAGCATGCTTAGGAACAATATCCAAATTCATCATCTTTGTAACAGATTTAAAATTAATGTGTCCCAAACGACCATGCCAAATATTTGAAGATTCGATAGAGTAAGAAACAGGATAATCAATAAAACTATCATAATAAAATGAGTACCAAAATTACTCTCAACTCTAACTTTAAATAAACAATCCGAAGCATAACCTTTTCCTATAAAACTACCAGAATCCAAAATAATAACCTTATTACACTTAAATGAAAACTCAAATCCTTCTCTAACTAAACAAGAACCACTAATGATATTACGGCGAATGTCCTGAAGGTCAGAATGCGCCCATTAGGAAACTTCAGGTCCACGCGTCCAGTCCCAAGCACCTTTGCAGCACTCGAATTCCCCATCGTCACTGATCTACCACGTTCAGGCTGGTAAGACACAAATAGCAATTTATCAGCACAAACGTGTACATTTGCCCCAGTATCTACCAACCACTCGTTGGGTTCATAAACAGTAAAGATTTCAGGATTAGAAGTTACATACTTTGTAATCTCGCTGGTAATAGCATCAACTTTAGGCTGAAGTGTATCATCAACAGGATCATCATCAGATGGTCCAATGACCACGTTCGCCTGAGCTTGATCAGCAGAACCTTGCGCCACTTTTCCTTTCTTGGGACAGTCCCTAGAAAAGTGTCCAACTGTTCCACAATTCCAGCAGGTTTTGTTCACTTTTGGCTTTTTCTGGATGTTCTTCTTAGGTTTCAGCTTATCATTATTATTATCCTTAGAGCCAATTTTCTTGAATTTCCTTTTGTTCTTATTTGCAGCTATCACATTGGCTTTAGCCTCCACAGGCATACTAACACCGTTACTATGGTGCACTTCCTGGATCGATATTGCATTCATCAAATCATTGAGTGTCAAGTTTCATGTATGGTGCTTGAGAGTCATACCAAATTCCTCCCAAGATCGAGGAAACTTCTCAATGATTGACATAACTACGAACTTCTTATGAAGTTTCATAGCTCCATCCTTGAGTGATTGCAATATGATCTGGAACTCATGCACTTGATCAGTAACAGATTTCCCATCAGCCATACGATACTTTAGGAACTTAGACACACAGTACTTTTCAACACCAACATCGTCAGTGTTGTGCTTTGTGTTAAGCGTTTCCCACAGCGATGCAGCAGTGAGGGGAGCAGAACAATAAACATCGAAGAGCACATTCGACAGAGCCGAAAGAATGCATCCACGAACAATATCGTCCCTCTCCCTCCACTACTCAGCAGCTTTCACTGTTGCAGGGTCCTTCTCATCAATAGCAGGACACTTTTCAGTTAGCATACCAGCCATCCCCTTAATTGACAACCAGATTTTCATCCGTTCATGCCAGCGCTTGAAGTTCTTACCACCGAACTTCTCTGGCAGATCAGAAGTGTCAACAAGGGACTTGAATGGAGCGTTAGCAGCAGACATGATTAATAATACTAGTTTCTCTTAGACTTTTGGAATTTAATATGCAACGATCAGATTAATAGGGAATTACGTAAGCATATAACAATATCAGATTAAGCCAAAAGCAGAAACGTACCCACAAGAACAGGATCCAGGAAAGACAGAAACAAAAGAGAGTTAGAAAACTTATCAGTTTAGATCGAGTCGCCTATAATAGACTCTCCTAAGAGAAACTATTGCCCCCTACTGGTGCGGCTGAGGGTTGCGGCAAATTCCTCCGAGGATGAAACGATCACAGGAACGTACCAGGAAATCTTCGCACGAACAGGTACCGAACCATTTGCGACTGGTGTCCCACTTCGCCGGAATCTTACTTCTCAGATCAACCACAGATTACGAATTTAGAGAGAGAACAGTTTCTTAGCAATTTTAATTGCGTATGTAAAACTGATGTAGGGATCGTATATTTATACTGGTATATAGTCGGTTTAGGTATTCTAGGAGGACTCCAAAACTTACCCGATTTACAGTGATTTATTCCTGAAGGAAAAGAAACTGCACTGTTAGAGTCCAGTTAGGAAACTAACTGACCTAACAGTTTTGTCAGGGATCATTCTGGAAATATTGGAAACTTCAAATAAACTTTGTCCAAAAAGATACGCCCACGAACCGAACCATTCGCCCAAACGCCCTTAGCCCGTGCCCGTGCCCGAGCCCGGCCCGGACCGGCCGAGCGAGCGTGTGGGGAAAGGTTCAAGTCCACCTCACATGTAACTTGAACATGAAACTATGATATGCTAAGTAATTTATGGCACATCAACTACCCATTCCAATTCCATGTGGGATGACCCAAAAGCCTTTTATACTTCCAAGCAAAGGGAAGGTTTGCCTTTCCTTTCCCATGTGGGATGGCAACCAACCCATCTCATCATTGGAAGCCAAAAAGTCTCTTTCAAAAGCTCATCTTTGAAGTCTTAGAACTATGGATTTAATCCATCATTTGGCTTTCACCAAAACACCAATATTGTTCATGGTATAACATACTACAAGTATAAACATTGACCAAGGTCAAAGTCAACGGGACCCACCAATGGGACCCACTCAAAGTTGACCATTTCAAGCCAAATTTCCAACAGCTTGCTCGGCATGTAGGTATGCCGAGGTATGTGTCTGTCGAGCATAGGTAGGTTTGGGCAATTCTCCATGTCGAGTAAATATCATTTAGGTCCCAAGGTAGGTAGGCACATTCCCTTGATCTTAATGGACTTTACCCACGTATATGGCCCGACCCAATAATCGTGTTCTGTTTATACCATTCAGCAATAAATCTAACACAAATCAAATCCTTCAAACACAAATTCATAAACCTGAGTCTTCACACCAATTAATGCAACTACAACTTTAAAATTTCATCAAAGTCAGTAACTTAAAAAATATGGATTTCATTGATTGCAGTAATAGATCTCGATTAGTGGGCAACAAACTTCGAGGTGACTATGTTGGCTAAATTTGCTACCGGGTGCTACTATTCCCACTACCTGATTTGAAAAAGGTAGTGAAAATAGCCTTGGTTTCTTAAAAGTCAACATACCATTTACCTTGAAATTTGGTTAATTAATGCAATGCAATCACCTTTCCCCTTACATACCCCTCTCCCTTCCATACCCCATTTAACAATTATAATTTTTTGTTCTCAATGAATATGTATGTTTTCTCATTAATATGTAATCTCAAATAAAATATTTAATTAGTTAATGAATGTATTCAACAATTTTTTTAAATGACTATTGTTGAATTATTAACACATAAATATTAATATCTCTTAATATGATAAAACCATTATAATTGCAGTTATGATTAGTCACCTTCGTCATTGAATTTATCACTTATTTGATATTTTCTTAATAAATATTGTTAAATTCTTAACATATAAATATTAATATCTCTTAATATGATAAAAACAATAATAAATAGATTCTCAATATGTACTTTACTCATATAGCCTGTGTAATTTTAATGTTTGCCATTTTGCCTAATTCAATTTTTCGTTTTATTCATTTTAATCGAGAATAAAAAATAAGTATATTAGGTGGAATTATAAATAAAATTATTATACTATAAAGGGATTTAACAAGTTATAACATTAAATATAAAATACAAAATAATTTAATTCATTACATATCTTCGGTCAATCCAATACAACAAATTTGCTAGTACAGTTAGAGCGCACACGCAAATATTCATTATAAATGTTAGTTCGATCAAAATATGGAGTAACCCATTCAGCTGCGCAGTCATGTCTGAAATGAATCCACTGTGGCGTGATTGTCGGCACCGGGTACCCTCCTGTCAATGTTACTTTGACGTAATGATTATTATTAACATGTCCAATTGCAATAGCAACATGTTGATGCGATGGTGGAGGATTAGATCGGAGCGGCAAGTACGTTATGCTACCTGATATGCTTAGAACATGTAGCATCACATTGTACTTCGAAGCAACCAGGACACCCATATCAGGCATGGTTATCCAATGCTCAGGAGGTGCACTTCTATTTGACTCGAAGAAATTCAAGGAGTTGTAAACATTAAACCATCCTCCAATGCCAAACATCTCGACATATTCATCTTTGAACCTGTTTAACTCTTCTATAAACTCATAACGAATAGTGGGCCATACATCTTCATGAAGACCAAGACAGACAGCTATTGCTCGAAATCCACAATTTCCATCAGATCTTACATCGTGCACCTGCGTGATGTAAGGATGAAAAATAGTCGGAAACTGAAAAATAAATGGATGGAAAGAGTACCGTTGGTCAAAAGAGTAACTATGTCTTGTTGGTTCCGTATACTGAGTATTTTTTAGATCAACGAATCTTTTTGAAGAGCAACTATGTCTACTGGGTTTTTGAGCTGGCACAGGCGGATCAACACCAACAAATCTTGCTGAAGAAAAACCATGTCTACTAGGTTTTTTAGAAGGCAAATGCGGATCAACATGACTTTTTTGAAAATTTTATCCTTTAATGAGGGACGACCACAAGTCTTGTGAACAGCTGGTTCACGAACTGAAGTTGTTGACGGCGCGATTATCTCCCTTAATTTTCTCAAAAAACTGAACTTATCAGATCTCGACTTTTTCTTGAACTGTGCCTTAAACATTTGTAACTCCGGTTCGCAACCAAAATCATCATCTTCTAAGGATGTGCACGGTGATAAATCAAGCTTCCTCCAAAACATATCTATTGCGTCAAGTGGAATAGAACGACTCCTTTGAAGTATTCTACTTGTTCATGCGCACACGGTAACCCATGACTCGTGCGTAATTGACATCCACATTTCTTGGAAAAAATCCTTTAACTTTGGACCGCTCAAATTCCTTGAACATTATGTCAAGTGCATAAGTTGAAACAAAACCTAGCAATTCTCGGAACAGTGGTGTGTTGAATCGATGTCGAATGACAATTTTGTTCCGTTCAAGACTTCCTTGAATCGATATAACTTGTGAATCGACGACCTCATGAATATACGACAATGACCTTTCTAAATCCGATCGTGGGGAATCCAAGTATTTTTTTAACTTGGCATGCTGACTCTCCACTCTATTAGTTGTGTGATTTCCAAAGTTCAGAAATTTATCTGTCCAAGCAGCTACAAACATTTCCTTATAAGGTATCAACCAATTTGCATTTACATAACTAAGAACACCTGAAAAGTCAACAAACAAAAATCAATTTTATGAATATTTATTTATAAACATATTTTTATGAATATTTATTTATAAACATTTTTTTTTTGAATATTTAATTTAAGAATACCTGAAAAATCAAGCAATGTTGCTTCAAGTTGTTTCAAATTGAACAAGTATCCTTCCTCAGTTTCAGATTCAACCAACATATTCCATGATTTATAAAATGAATTCCAAGATTCCATTGACTTTAATGATGGCCTGCATTTCTTCAAAATATTTTGGTTGATGTGCCATCTACAAAGTAGTCCTTTAGCTTCGGGAACACATTGTTGCATGCTTTCATCAAAGCCAAGGCCCTGTCTGTGACAATAACACGGGGAGCAGTGCATCCATACATTGTTGTTCTAAGACAACGCAATGCCCAAGTATAGCTCGACTCCGTTTCGCTATGCATAAATACAAATGCGATGCAAAAGGTCATATTTGTCGAAGTTACACCAACAATTTCAAGAAGAGGCATCTTATACCTGTTGGTTTTATATGTTGCATCTATCAACAAAACATGTGGAAATGCACGCCATATCTCCAAAGATTTTGGATGAGCAAAAAACAAATCTTCTAATTCGTTAGTTGACTCATTTGTACGAAACTCAAAAACATATTCGTTTTTTTGTAAAAAATCCATGACAACTTGCATTTGAGTTTTACCACCTTTTTCCACAGTTCGAAGCTTATGGCATGCATTGTATATGTTTTTGATAATAGACACATTATCCGGATTTTGTTGCTTTACTATTGGCAAGATATCACGTGGTTTCACGTTCTTTCTTGACAATCTTCCACTAATCTAACTTCATCTCCGGACAACCTTCTTGAATATGGATGACCTTCCATATGTAAACGAAGCGTCATGATTATGTAATTCACATATAACATTCAAACTCCAGCAATCACCAATTCGTAAAAAATTTCTTTCTAATTCGAATGGACAACCAATTTTTTTTTGTGCCGGTATGTCTTGTGGAGATTTTATTACTTTTGTAGATGCCACCTCGATCACATTGAAATACAATTCTAGGAATTTTTCCTGATGAACTTTTCACTGATCTTTTTATAACAATAGTATACCAAGAGAAAATCCAACACTTTGCACCCAATTAATCAATTCTTCCCGAGAATGAAACACCTAAATTCATACTAATTTATTAGAAACTGATAATACTATTTTTAATGAAAGTGTACAGATTAATATTTATGCAATAGATAATTTATTTCAAAGCATTAGATAATTTATTTCAAAGCATTTGTATCAAATAAAAAATCCATGATCAACATGACTTTTTAAAACGTTTTACTCATAATAAATGTTGACTTTTAATCCGTTATATTAGGAAATTTATACGCATTATTTTTTTTTATTAGATCTTAACCTTATCCTTTTTTTGCTTCAAAAAAAAACCTTATCTTTTTTTAAACTATCGTCATCTATTTTTATTTTTATTTGAAACATTCATTTATATGCATTAAAAAAAAAATTTACTCAAAAAATATCTTCATTTTTTTTCAGTAAAATCTTTTATCATAAATCAAGAATAAATTTTATTGTTTATTATTTATTTTGAGACAATGATATTATTATTATTTTTAGAAAAAAACACTATAACTGCATATAATATGACATGGAAAAAAAGCCACAAAAAAGGAAAAGAAAAAATAACTCGACATATTACCTTATTTGTAGAAAATTTGCATGTGTCATTGCCATCCATTTCATTCATGTCTTCATTATTATCATCTTGAGCTAGTTTATCATCTTCCTAAAAAAGTGAAAATAAATAAGAATCAATTTAATAATTCATAAAATATATTGTACTATTTCAAAATAAATTGTAAAAATGTAAGTTAAAATTACCTCATCACTTGATTCATCTAACCATTCACCTTGTCTCCAATATTCCATTTTCTCAAAGATTATATTATATTTCTAACATATAAAACAACACCTTGATACTATATTTATCATGAATTTGAAATGAAAATTTTACTTGAAATATAGGCCAAAATGATCTTTGAAATGAAATGAGGATTTATAAAAATATAAACTGATCCAATTTAATTGTAGTCAAACTATATTTTTCAAAAGAAGCAAATTTTTACTTGAAAATAAGCCCCACACGGTCTTTAAAGATCAATGAGCAAATTTTTATGTTTGTATTTTGACTTTTGGTAGGAATGTGCTAATAAGGTAAGAGTAATAAATGCTAGTGGTCAATTACCCAATCAAAATACCTCTATCTCATTTACCCCATACTAGTTTTGTGTGTCAGTTACATTGGTTAGTGTGTTAGTGTAAAAGGAAAAAAAAGTAGTGTGAATAGAAAATCCCATTGCTACTGCTTTACCAGTATGGTACCCAAGAGAGAAGCCCAAGGTGGCGTATTTTTAAGTGTTAAGTCCTGATATTTGATTTTATGTATGAAATTATTGAAAAGATAAGAGGCAGCGTATGAAAATCTTATTACTACTAAACAATCAAACTGTTGATTTTTCATCTAAATTTATTTCCGAAATGTGTTTGTTTACCATTTTAACCTTTTGGATTATATATATTTAATAGTTTGTTAATGATATAAGCAGATAACTGTCAATGGCAAGTATAATAATTATATTTTGATATGATAACTTCTTAATCATTATTTTTTTAAAAAAAAATATTAATAATGAAATTGATATAGTTTTCATGAATATAAAGAACCTAAAAACAAACGAATAAGTTCATTAACCCAATTACAAAAATTGACATGCTGAAACTATTATTCCCTCTGTCTCAAAATGAAGAACAATTTACTTAAATTATGTGAAAATATCCTGAAAAGCTTGTTTTACAATCGCTTAGTGTAAAACCTGTTTTTTTTCTCTCTTATGGAAAAATTCTTTTTTCATCTCTTAGTGTAAAACATGTTTTTTCATAGACTGACTCTTAAAATTATTTTTGGCCAAAAATATATTTTGAAAAAAATTATATATTCATTTTAAATACTTAAAAAAAACCTTCATTTTAAAAGGAGGAATAATTTAATAGTTTTCAATTAGAAAATTCAAAAAATAAAATTTACACTTATTTTGAGACAGATATAGTACTATTCTTTAGTTATATTAATTTAGTATAGATTCTTGTAACAAAAAACAAAAGTTTTGAAAAATAAAATAAAAACAGAAAATAGGAGCCTGTCAGAAGATAGAGCGGCTTATTATCTTCTACCGCTCTATCCAAAATGGGTTATGTTCTGCGTACGTGGTATTGCCCCTCTGGAGTAGAGCTCTTTTATAGAGTTGTTCACTTGCGATAATGTTGCTCTAGTGGTTTAGGGTCTGACCGATCCAGATATTCACCCCCATTAACGGGTGACCGATCCAGATATTCACCCCATTAACGGGCAACAAAACTTCCCCATTGGTGACCGATCCAGATATTCACCTCATTTTAACGGGCAACAAACTTCGAGGTGAGTGGTGGCTAGAAGTATTATTACTTACCAGTATGGTCCCCAAAAGTGAAGTAACTTAATTTCAAATTCACTTTCAAGGTCTGCAACAAATGAAACCACACATGAACTTTACGTCTCAAAATATAGAGATGATCCATGCTTGGATGTTGTCAAAATTTATCACGAATTTCGACCCGATCAGATTTTTTTTAATCTTATATGATTATTAAAACAATCTCCAACAGTTTAGTAGAAATTATTAAAAAACCATTTCCAACAGTTTAGTAGGAAATATGATTATTAAGAACATCTCCAATAGTTTTATAGAAAAATTGCACTATTTTCCACAATGGTGCAATTTTGAATCAAACATTTCCAACAATTTGTTTCAAACGTTATACTAAACTAGATTAACGCACGATGATGAATGGCTTTATAAGTTTTTTTCTAAATTTTTATTTTTATTAACATGTTACTATTTGTTAACAATATCTTGAGACTAAAAAAATTGTTTAATAACAAAAAACACAGAAAAATTAGAACATAATTCAATATTCATAATCTTTGCTAACATGATAAGAACTAAAATGATACAAGAGAATACAATAAACACATAGTTCTATTGTCTATCCCACAAGCACATAAATTGCGTATATTATTCCCGGAATGTACCCCAACAACGTCAGCAGCAAACATATCCAGAACTCCACCTGCATTCCCAATTAACAACCAAATCAGATTATTTCAAAAAACAAACAAAACAAAAATCATAATATCCAGAATTAAGCATTTCAAATATACACAACTTAGAAGATCATGGACTCTAAATCCCCTATTTATGCCGGTATGTTTTGACAATGGAGACCAAATTATAATTCTTAGACGGAAAAACAAAAAAAATTCAAATTCTAAAGTATGTCTTATGAAAAACTTGTTTTACATTAAGAAATTTGTTTTACGTTATGGGATGGAAACAAGTTTTACACACTAAAAACGAGTGTAAAACTAAGTTTTTCTCGATGCTTGTTTATGTGTGTGGGGAGAGGAGGGAGAGAGAGACAGACCCCGAACTGGTAACGGAGGAGGACGCCAACGGGTGGGACGAAAACAGCTATAATCACTTGAATAAAAGTTTCCGCTCAATGGTTTTCGTTTTCGTTTCCGTTCCATCCATGGCTTGTTTGTTTATTCACTATAATCACAGAAAAATAAGTTTTTTTGTTTTCCTATTCTGTTTTTGTTTCAATTTAGGAGAGAGAGAGAGAGCATGGTTGGAAAGGGCATTGGAAAAATTAAATAGGCCACGTGTCACATCAACTCTAACTCACGTGTCACTATTCACGTCATCCAAGTTGTAACATGCATAACAAACAAATGTAGATCTCGAAAGTTGTACAGAAATTGAGGGGTTTTGTTAGAAAAAGCCGCATAATTCAATTCATTAATACTTCCGTCCCAAAATGATATTTTCATGTTTTTTTTATCGCCTAGTCTCACTTTAAAAATCGAGGCTTCATAATTCTTTTTCAAATATATAGTGCAATCTTAACATGTTTTTTAAAAAAAAAAATGGGGGTTATTAATTTGAGACGAAGGAGTAAATAACCATCAAGGGTTGCATTTTATTTAGAGTTCAAAACCTTTGATCAACGCAACATAATCAAACAAAACCTACAACATAACACAAAATGGACTATTTAAGCTAAATAAATACTCCATCAGTCTTATTTATATTAGCCACCTTTGATTTTTTTCGGTCAAAATATAAATGTCAATTTAATTAGGGCAATGAAATTTTAAAAGTTAATAACTTAATTATTTATCGATAACAATTTATAAGAATTTCACTAGGATGACTAAATTGATATTAATATTTGATCAAAGTTCACTCGTGTTGGGTGAAAAAAAGTCAAAAGTAGCCAATATAAATGAGACCGAGGGAGTAAACAAAGACCATGTAAGGAGATAGAAAGAACTAGCTATGTTAAAAAACATCATACGCTACCAAAAGATGACAAAGAGATGGAATTTACAACATTTTTTTTTTCTTAAATGAGCATATATGCTTTATGAAATTAAAATTTATCACTTAAAAAAATGGTTAAATTGAAAGTGAGCATTGTACGTATAATTTTGAATATTTGAAGAGAGAGAGAGAGAGAGAGAGAGAGAGAGAGATAAAAATAAAATAAAAAATGAAATAATACCCCACAGCCGTAGCGAAGGAAGACACCAACAGGAGGAAGGAGAATGGCCAAAACCACTTCAAGAAACGTTTCTGAACCCATTTTTCCTGCTTTTCACTTTAGAGAGAGAGTGTGTGTTTTTGTGTGTGTGTTTTTGTGTGTGTGTGTGTGTTTTTATGTCTAACTGAGAGAGGTTACAAGAAGAGGAAAAAATGGGTGGGGACGTGTTTAATAGAAAGAACTGAACTAGCTACAAGGACGCCACGTCAATTACACGTGCACATTTAACGCCAACTTAACGTGTCTAATCCAAACAACTTCTCCTACTCCCTCCGGCCCAAAATAACTGTCACTTTTGAGCCAAAATTTTGGTCCAAAATAACTGTCATTTTTTAGCTAAATGTCCTTCTTACCCTTGCTTTGAAACTTGTTTTGCTTTATTAATTGTCTTAGTTGTGAGACATTAGTTTAGTAATTATGCATATTTAATAGGGGTAAAGTTGACACTTTTATCACTAAATCATGATATTAATTGTTTTCCTTAAAAATTGTGCAAAAGCAAAAAAAGACAATTATTTTGGACCGGAGTATCACATAGCACTAAATGACTAAAATCACCGCCGTTTGTTTATTTACTTACTTTTCCAATGCACTGTCGTCTCTTTAATGCTCTCCCACTCCCTTCTTCTTTCACCTCTTATATTCATACCAAATTCACACTCCCTCTCTAAACTAAAGTTTTTACTTTTCTTTTTATTATGTCCCGAATTAACGGTTTTATTTTACTTTATTACTTAAAATGGACAATGAGATCACTTATCATTCTTACAATAAAAACTCACAACACACTTTCTCTCTTTTACTTTACTTTTCATACTCATAACATTTACTTTTTCTTATTCTCCATACATAGTAGGAACCTTAAATCGGGGGTTGAGGAGGTAGTTTAGTTCAATTGTTCAGGTGATGATGCTTCATTTATGGTAATTTACATGGACTGCATAAATTTTTCTATCTTTTATCATAGGTCCAAGTGTTTCAGACTTCTTTCTTCTTCTCCTTTTTCTTTTTCGGAATGGGTGGTGATGGTGGTGGGGTGGGGGGGGGGGGGGGGGGGGGGAGGTGGCGCTTGATGGGGTGGGATCCATACAACATAGTTCCATAAAGATTTCCATATGGAGTACTTGGTATTCTATTAGTCGATAGGTTGGAGGAACTGACCCGTGCCACGGCATGGGGTTAGCACTAGTCTATATCTATATCTATAATACAATAGAGCTTGGTATTAACTACCTCTTAGCCTGGGATAAAGAGCGGCGGAGATTAATTGGTAATTGGTTTGATCCTACCACTGAAAATTTCTTTCCTTCCCAATGGAGAATGTAGTTAAAATAACATCAGTTCTTGTGGGCTTCAGTGGAGAAACCAAAGATACTCTGGGAGAGATTATTACTGATTTTTTAAAAAAAAATTAAAAAAAATATTTTATTATACCCTTAACAGGTCATGTTATATGCACATGACTATTTTATGTTAAAAAACTAACAATTTTGTTATTTTTTATATCAATTTACAACAAAATGACAAACACAAAAACTGAATTGCAAAGAATACAAACACGGGAACCACATTGCAAAAGTGATACAAACCGCTCTTAACTCTGCCTCTCAAGTGATGTTCTATAGATGTGATTGGCAAGCCAGTCAACGAATGATAGGCCCCTAAAATAACATTTGAGGATAATTTAGTATGAGAAAATTTTGGAGGAAACTAGTTTCTCCATAAGTTATAAAAAGTCATGTTTTTATAAGGGTTAAGGTTTAGGGTTTCAGGTTTAGGGTTTAGGATTTAGGGTGTAGGGTTTAAAGGTTAATGGTTAAAAAGTTGACTTTTTATAATTTATGAAGGAACTAGTTTCCCCCAAAACCAACTCATTTAGTATTATGTCACATCTTATTGCGGTTGTTTTCCAAGTTGCAAAACTTTACAAAGATTAAAAAAAAAAAAAACACGCGTGCCTTAGCCTTCAATAAAATGGACAGAGTGGTCACATTTGAAAGAGTTCAGTGACCAAAATCGAAAACCAAATAGTTGGGTGAGGACATCTGACATCGCTCTATAATTTAATGACCTAAATATGATGTTTGCCTCGTTATTTTTCTAACAGAATCAAATAGTGTCATTAACAAGGGACTGTGGTACTGATCTGAAAATCAATATAGGAGTGGTGTATGTATACATATAGTGATTGTAGGTTATGTTAGGGTTGCATTTTAACTGTGGCAAAAATGTCCAAATAACATTCTAAACCTTGCTCATACATAGATAGCACATTACCACTGCTAATGCAAGCAAGATAATACTCCCTCCGTCCCATTTTAAGAGTCAAAAAATGGGTGTAAGAAAAAAATTATGTGTTGCGAGTGTTAATAGTTAGGTAGGAGAGAGAAAGTGGGGTAGAGAAGAGTTAGTGGATAATTGTTGTGACTTGTGAGTACACTCTATAAGCCAAACATCACCTATTCTTATATCGGAACCTCTCCAAGTTGTACCTATTGTGTATGCCTCTTTTCGCAATTCATTTCCTCCCAGGGAGAAAATTACCAAATTCACGCAACACAAACTATATATACCCGCAAAATAAATAAATAGATAGATAAATAAATAAACAAATAAATCAATCAATCAACTTAGCAAGGCACATGAATATATCAGTGCATGTCTTGGCTTGCTTATAACATACTCCCTCCGTCCCACTAGAAGTGAGACTTCTTTCCTTTTTGGGCCGTCCCACTTAAAGTGAGACTACCCAAAATGGAAATGTTTTAATATACTTATATTCATCATTCCCCACTATTTAACCCCACTCATTCTCTCTCTTCATTTTCCACCACTCATTTTATTCAACCAACACCACTATTTACCCCACTCATTCTCTCTCTTCATTTTCTACCACACATATATCACTTTATCTTAAATATCGTGCCCACTCCTCTAGTCTCACTCTCAATGGGACGGAGGGAGTAGTGAGCTAAAGCTTAAAGCCAACATAGGATTGTTGGTCTCGACACGGGGATTAAGGAATACTAGTATCTTATTAGAAAAAATGATTTAAAACCAAATTTTGTGGCCACTTTTTTTGACTTTATAATTACCCTATTTTGCGTGCCTCAGCCTTCAATAAAATTCTAATTTTGCAATCAAAGTTGCAAACTGAAATGAATTCTACAATTCTTTTTATTCAGCTTAATATAACTGGCCAAGAGGTAAACATGAATTCTTAGGGGGTAGGGGGGGAATACAAAATGTACCCAAATCGAAGCATATGTACCAAGTGTATAAAACCTACTGCAACAGCTCCTACGTACCACAATAAATTCATTGCTTTCTGGCAATGACATTTGAAAAGTTACTTCTGTTTATTAGTCAATAAAATTTCGAGGAACGAGCATCTAGCAGATAAATGTTGATTATATAACTGTACATTATTTTAAGGAGATAGCAACTTAGGCTTGTGATGATGAACATAGAGATTTATAGCCCACGTCTCGTAATGAATGATAGCAACAAAATCATGGGTATCCCATTTCGTCGTAATCATTCAAGGTATAAATTAATCCTCCTTGGCCAGTCAACAGTGAAACATCACAATAAGTAAATCGTTTGACTTTTCTGGGCAAAGATGGATACTGGAGAGAGATGTGAATCTTATCAATAATACAACAGAGAGATAAAAAAAAAGTAACTCCTAATAACAGAATAAATATAACCCGTTACCTTATTTCTTCAGCAGCTCAAACTATAATCACATTGCCAGTTGCCACAGCTTAATAATACAGCATTCTCATCTACCGGACTACCCCTCTCAACTACAAGACAGAACATAAGATGACAATGAATGAAATGTACAACACCAAATGGCAACCAGATAAAATCGCACATTCTTAGACTAGATGCCAACCAACTAAAGTAAAGAAAATGGAAGAAAGAACAATTGTGAAATACCAGTCTAGTTGGTTAAAATTAACAGCAAAACTACAAGCATGAGTGTGAAATGACCGAGTTGTCACTTAAAAAGTTCAGTCCGTCAAAAAAACTAGCACACCGTTAGTTTTCACATCAATTGCAACAAATTGTAGAAGTGGGAAATCAGATTAGCACATTTTCACTTTTGGGAACCAAATTGCAAAAGTATTAGTGATCAAAACACTGGTTACCAAATTCCAATTTGCCCCAAATAGTAATGTCAATTTAATTCTCCTAGTGATATTCTAAAAATTGTTATCAATAAACCAGTAAGTGACTTATCAATAACAATTTCCAGAATTTTATTGGGATGACAAAATTAACATTAACGTTTGGTCAAAGATCACTTGTGTTGACCATAAAAACCCCAACGGGACTATCGTTTCAGTACGAGGGGAGTATCTTTCTAAATCTTTGGTTAAAGTTACTCAAATTGACTACTAAAAAAGTGGGACTATCGTTCCTGAATGGAGTACAATGCAAATGGAAGCAAGAAAGACCATCACACGAACAAATGTGAAATACTAGTCTAGGTGGTGAGAATGAGATATGCGCAACTGGGTCATCGTAAATGCTCGTGTACATGCACACCTGAAAGGCTTGCACAAGCTAAAAAAAAGATCCCCAAGATTCACATGATACTAATCCTCCAAATCACACTTTCTAAGTACTCTTTAGGTTGGCACGGACGAGGGAATGGGATAGTGGTTGACCTTCAAGAGTGCTACATCACTTTCATTACTCAGTGGACGGATTCCTAAATGAAAACATTAAAGGCACTTTAAGATGCTTCACTAGTTAATCCGAACCTGTAGGAATGGCACACAAGCAAAAACCTCTAGTTGATTTTCAATCTCACAGTTAAGACATCATCTTGTTATAGATGAAGCAAATCCTTTTGAATCAAATAGAAATGGAAGGCTAGGGAAAGAAGTCATATCCTTTTCAGCCAAAACATTATTCTAATTTCTGTAAATTTCTTAAACCCCAAATTAAAGCCATATTAACCTAAGAACATCAAATTGTAAATCTGCTTATATTTCCAAAAAAAGAAAGAGAGAAGAAAAAGAAAAAAGCGACACTCAGTTTCAAATATTCAAATAACCTTTTTGAGTTCAATTGGAATCAAGCAAACAAACCACCGATTCGGATTGAATACATTCCAACACATGAAATCAAATTTTGCCAAGAGTAAGTAATTCACCTGAAACGGTTGGAAGAAACTTGCTCGAACAAAGTCATTATATAGCACCCTCCGGGCCTTCTAATGTTGGAAGCGGCAAAGGCTTATACGAGACTACTGGCGAATAGTTAAGCTCATAATTAACAAGCTTTGACCCAAAAATGTTGAATTTTCCAGCACTACTATAGGCAACTTCTGCATCAGAACACTTCTTAAAGACCACCCGGGCACGACTTCCCTGCCTATCAACTTCAGTTTCAGATTCCATCAACGGTCCAAAACGTCTAAACGTTTTATTTAAATTCATCTCTGGCGGGACGGACACTCCAACAGCAAAGTTCAATATAAGTTCTGTTGGTAAATCTTGCTTCCTCCGATCAACCTGCTCTACTGGTTCCTCTGCTTGTGCCTCGTACTTACTGATAGAATATCGCTTTCTTGAATTTGTTTTACGACCTGATTTAGCCTGCTTTTTCGGTTCAAGAACCACTTGTTGGTGGTGGTTCTCAGCACCACCGCCATTCTGACCATCGTGTAACAACTGTTCTTCAGAATAGTTTTGTATAATCCGGTCCGTCCAATAAGAGTCACTCACATCATCAAACTCATATTCTTCAGGAGTATTACTAGCATCGTTAGGGGCGTTAGGGGCCTTTCTCTTTCTAGCAGTGACCGGTCTTCCAGTAGATGAGCTTTGCCTTTTAGCCTTGCTTACAACTGATGTTCTATAACTAGTGAAAAAGGGTCTAATGGTACTCAGAAAGCTGTATCCTTTCATGGGATCTTGAGCAGCCAGGTGAAGCTGTGACAGCATTTCATATACAGATGACTGGTCCATTCCAATATTCATCCTCCCCCTAGGGGATGTCCCAGGAGTTTGCACAGATACCTCAAATCCAGTAGGTTGGTCGTCTTCTCCATCAATCTTTAAGAACTTTTCACTACTACCCTTCAGGATTGATGGAGAGCCAGTCAGCTGGCTTGCTGCTCTACGTATACATTCCCCAATCTTGAAAGATGGTTTAGGAAAAGACTCAATTGCCCTCCGCTTTTTTCCAGCACTTGAAACTGACTTACTTGTACATTTTTCATCAAGCCCATCTTCTCCATCTGTGGAAGATGTAGTATCAACCATCAAGTCTAACAAGTTTTTCTCTTTTTTATTCGGGTACACAGTATCCGTCACAGTACGCTTACGTTTTTGAAGAGAGCTGTTGTCTTCTAAAACTTCCTCCTCTTCCCCATTTGCAGAAGCAGGGTTCTCAATTGCTTCAACCAATTCTAACGTATCATCGCTTTCCAACAATTCTCCAGAAAATTGAAATTCATGGAGCGGAGGGTAACCTTTATAACGACTAAAGGATGATAACTGAGCCTTGGCAATCACAAGCTCCAATTGATCAGTTCCATCATATGGGGACTGTGCTAGCCTTCGTACATAGTCCAGAAGTTTACCGGGCTCAAACGAATTCAAGGGAGCAGATTTGTCAACACCATATCTTCTACTCGATTCTTGTTTAATCCCAGTATTCTCTACGACCTGATATTTAATCTTGTCATAATCATCTTGAGGTATACAAGAACATGCAAGTCCCAACTCCACACGTCTAGAAACCTCATCCAAAGCACAGCTGACAGCATGACGAAATGTTTCTGAATTGCCATGTTTTTGTACTTGAGAAAAATGTGTCCTAAATGGCTTCAAATCAGCTGCATCGTTCCAAGCAAAAGTTCGATCTCCAAAATACGCTACCAAAAAGCTGTCCTTTTTATGATATTTCAAGGCCTTCTCTGATGCATCAGCTGGATCGAATATCTGCCCAGGCCACCATGGATGGCTCCTGACCTTACCCCACACTAAATCAGACACACAGAAGTCGCCTTCGTTTTCCGGTGGTTGCAGATAGAAAAATTGATGAGCTGGCGGAGAAGCTACAGAATCACTAACTTCCACCAATTCTTCATCTATGGATATTAAGTTTTCAGTCTCTGTAGTTTGCACTTGTGTTTCTGGTTCCTGCTCCCCATCGGGATATCCTTCCTCAACTTCAACTTCAACTCCGTCCCCCAAATTTGAACCAATACCGGTTAAATCAGCCCCATCCGTCCCGTCCCGACTCTCCAAAACGTGTAAATTCACAGTATTTTCCGTGTTCCCACCATCATCCCCAGAAACTCTGCCCGGATGCACAACAACCGAAGCCTCTTCGTTCAATATCTCATCCGTATTTGGTAAATCAGTACCCTGACCATGATATACTTCATGAATATGTGTTCCATCTTGTTGCAGAACAGTCTCCTGCTTCTCTTCTTGAATACCAACACTTTTGGAGTTAAAATTAATCTGGTCATCCAACACCGTTATCTCTCCATTTGCAACCACAAAATTTTCTACAGCAATTCCCAAGTCTTCTTGCCCAGTGCTTGCATTTCCTAACTCGGTCAACTGTGTAGAAGCCGTTGCATTTTCACCAATTTCTGACAAACTAAAATCCCCTTTACAAGAATCAATCTCCATATTCTCACAATCCGCATCAATGCCATTAGTTTCCTCTTGCACTTCAAACTTGCTATTTTCAAGATCCGTTAAAGCAACATCACAGCCTTCGGCAGTCTTAATTAGTTCATCCGAAGATTTCAAGTCTGCTTGTGCCACATCATTTTCAGAGCTTCCAATGACCTTCTCAACATTCAATTTCATGTCTGTATTATCTTCCTCCAAATCACTTAAGGTGCCACTAAAAGCGTTATTCCCCTGTACGTCATCTTTCCAATTCATAACCTCATCAATGTCCATCCCAGCATCATCCCCTCCATCAGCACAAGCTTCTTCAAGAATACATTCTGCATCTGCTGGTACAACACCAAGCTTTTCACCATTTCCAATAGTTTCTTTTTCGCTCTTCACACTCTCAAATGTCACTTCACTCACGGTGGCATATTGGTTTCGGTCATCAGAAGGAATCGGTACAGTGCACGGGTCAACCTCAACTTTGGAGCTCTCACCCACATCATCTTTCAGCTCTTCATCTTCTATATTGTCTACAGTTGCAACGGAACATCCAACTTCTTTGTTTTCTATTGTCAATGGTTCGTCTGCATCAGCATGGTGGGACGGAGAGACTGAAACTGAAAATGAAATCTCGGTATCAATAGCTACAGAAGGAGCTGTGGTAACTTTGTCGCCATCACCGAGGGGTCTTTCGTCTGCACAAGCCGTATTTACTTCTCCATCAACCCCACCACCCAAACTCAGAGAAACACTATTAGGAGCTTCATCAATTAAATTCGAAGAATTAATTTCATTGACTTGTACAACTTCAACATCAGCAACAGGTTCCATTGTGTCGAGGGAGGATACACCCAAATTTCCAGTAACTGGATCAGTTTCTTTAACTTCATGGTTTACGTGCAAGTCCACTTGCTTGTTCATCGCATCTATTTCCCCTTCAACAACTTGATCTTTCGGGTCCAAATTTTCAACATTTGTGTTCATAGCACCTTCAACTGATGCCTCACTAATCAACTCAATAGTCGAAATCTGATCAACTTCCGAAAGAGCCAAATTCTCATCAACAACAACAGTGTCAGAAGCTAGTTGAGTGTGAATGTGAGTGGTCATGGATTCTTCCATCTTCGAAGAACATAAATCCCTAGCTTCAACTGGAGGCCTCGATGCTTCATCATCAACTACATAATCCGGTAAATTAGTTTTCCCATCTCCAGAATCATTACCTCGCTCACCCTCCTGTGCCAACCCACTATCGACTACACCCACATTTTCGGATAAAGAAACTTCTTCGGTAATATTCGGGTTTTCTATGCTCGTGGGCCCCGGATTAACCTCAGTAACATCAACTACATAATCCGGTAAATCAGTTTTCCCATCTCCAGAATCATTACTTCGCTCACCCTCCTCTGCCAACCCACTATTGACTACACCCACATTTTCGGATAAAGAAACTTCTTCAGTCATATTCGGGTTTTCTATGCTCGTGGGCCCCAGATTAACCTCAGTAGCATCAATCCCTATCTCGGTTCCCAATTTTGTCGCCTCACCATCCAAAACAACATGCATCTCATCTTTATTTAACTCCTCTCCTACATCCAAACTCTCCTCATCTACCACCTCCTTACCCTGCTCAACATTTTCAACCCCATTCTCCCCCAAAGCATCCCAAACCTGACTACTATGATCTACAACTTCCTCCAGCTTCAAATCATGGCTTCCAACCTCCTCTCCATCACCAGTTCCCGCCTCTCTCACCAAACTCTCTTTCCCCAAATCACCGCATCCTCCCCCCACCTCCCTCCTCTCCAAACCCCCTTCTCCACCAACACCATCAACAAAAACATCCAAACCATCAACGTCCACCATTACCTCCCCTTCATCTCCCCCAACAAAATCCCCCTCCTCAACCTGTTTCTCTCGCTCACCACCCAAATTCCCTATCAGGATTTCATCAGCTGCGCCCTCCACACAAGATGAATCCCTAACACTAGGGACAGTAACTCCACCATCGTTTTCATTCATAATTCAACGTATCTGAGTAAATTCCAACTAAATCAGTAACAATTCAAACTCTATCCCCAAAAAGATTCGAGATTTACAAAAACCCTAGTTGCGAAACACACAAATCAAGCTAATCCTACCAAGAAAATTGCAAATTGAGTAGGAATTCATGTGAAAGTTATAAACCCTAGGTTGATGTGTGTGTGTGAGAGAGAGAGAGGGAGAGAGATCGGAATCTGCGTACCTTACTGTCGGATTCTTGAAAGTGAAACTGGGAACTGGAGAAAGTGTGCCGAAGAGATGCAAGATTGTGAAAAGAGTTGAAGGAAAATCCGACTCTAATGGGTTCTTGTCCTTTTCTTCCTTTGCGTCACACTCTTTTTCCTTCTCTTTCCAGTACTTCGAGATTACAAGTTTCAGAAAGGGGTATCTTTGGCCATGTAAAAGCTTTGTATGTGCTCCCAAATAATAAGGGTAAAATCCGTTCCTCAACTTATCTATGTTTTACTTTTTAGTTATCGAACCAATTTTTTTTACTTAAGAATCTTTGAACTGATGTCTACATTGATTATGTCATCCTTCCGTCTGTTTTCCGTTTAAAAGTCCGTTAAAACTGCTGACGTGGCATGCTGATGCGGCATTTTTGCTTATTTGGCATTGTACATTGTGGAAATTTGCTGACATAAAAGCCCAAGGGGGTTAAATGTAATATTATAAACTTTTAGGCTCTAGCCGTAAATAATTTATTTGCTAAACAATAAATACTTCAAAAAATAAAATTAAATTAAAATAACTAGCACTTAGTCTTACTTAATAATGATTTCATCAAAAAAATTAACAAATGTTGTTCAATTTTTTTCAATAATTTTAATTATTACTAATATAACAAAAATATAACAATGTTCAAATTTTTTCTATATAGTTTATATTATTTATAAAAAGTAACTACATTAATTTATTTATGCATTTGTATTATTACTTAATTATTATAATTTTTTAAATGGAGTATGTTTATATTTTGGGTTAATGACAATTTAGGGCCTGAACTCCAGGGGGTGCGTCTAAAAGAGGAGTAAATTAAAAAATCTCTGTCTGACCCATCTTCTCCGGCACCGTCCTCCGATCTTACCCATCTTTTCCGGCCGACCAGATTCAACCTTCCACTCTTCTGCCGTCCTCGGATCTTACCCATCTTCTCCGGCACCGTACATCCCACTTCACCGTCCCGTGTTTTCGATTTGTCTACTCACCATACGCCGATCTGACCTATCTTCTGTCGGGCTCGATTCCATTCATCTATTTGTTTCTTGAGCAAAGGAGTGGAAAAGTCCAAATCTGGATTGCTAGCTAAATGGTTCAGACCCGAATTGTATCATATCTCTCATTGCAAACAACCTCCTTTCTCTGGACATCTCACAACATTTGTACGGTACTCAGGCAGTATACCCACCTTGCTGGAGCTTGTAAACTTCCCTTAGGGTTTTAGCTCCATTTACCTTATCGTAAGTTGGGACAACAATGTTTGGATTGAGGATTGAGCAATTCTTGAAGACTCAAGATCCGTCTATTCCAGAAGAAGCAATTGAAACCATGAATATGGTTGGGGCTTTTTTATTTTTTTTTTATTTTTGGGATTTTTTGTTTACTCGTACAATTTATGTGTATGAATTAGTTTTTATTTAAAATATAGTTTGACATTTTTTAAAATAATTAAAATTATCCTTCAAAAAATTTGTAATTAATCCTTTTAAATAAGAATGTGGATTTTTTTTATATTTTAATAAGTCTATTTTTTTAAATGTTGTATAATAATATTAAGTATCTATAATACTCCCTCTGTCCCATCCGAAATAGGATTCTTGGTCCGACACGGGGATTAAGGAATAATAATCTTTTATTATAAAAAGTTGTTTGAAAAGTAGGTGTTGTGAGTATGAAGGAGAGCGAAAGTGGGTGGGGGAATAATAAATGAAAAGAAGTTGTGAGTATGACAAGTGGGTCCTACTAATAAAAAAGTAATAAAAGCTTTACATTTTGGGATGTCCTATTTTGAGTGAGTCCTACTAATAAATAAGTAATAAAAGCTTTCCATTGTAAATAGTGATAATTACTTTATGTTGTTTTAAATTTTGGGAATGTAAAAATTAATTTATTATGTTCATAGAATAAAATTTAAATTTATTTATATTTTAATTTTATTATTTAGAAAATAATCTAAATCTTTTTATATTTAATATAGCTATTAGATTAATTTGTTTAATAATTTTGATTTTTTTAATAAATTTATTTTTTATATGATAATAACTTATTTTATTATATACTTGATTATTTAGAAAAAGGATTATCTTTTTAGACAAAATATTTATTTCATTTTTAAACCTTTTGAGTTTCAAAAATTTCATTAAACATCTTACTAACTAATATCATTACAAATCCATCAATTTCGTCGATCACGTGCCATGCACATGGCACTTAACTGACTTTTCTAACGATTTCCGTCAAAAAGCCCTTAACTGGCGAAAATTTCACATTTGAAGCCCTGATCTAGCGGGAAAAAAACCGAGACCCCTTTTAGACGCACCCCTGGAGTTCAGGCCCTAAATTGTCATTAACCTTTATATTTTAATAATTTATTCTTTGAAATTGTAAACTTATTTTACAATTTTAATTGATTTAATTATATACCATATTACTAGGCCATTTATATTTTTACTAAATTATAAATTAGATTGTGAGGTCTTCAATATTTTTAAAAATTTGTTTGCATTTTTCTCTATTTTTCCAGATTTTTTTTTTTTTTAAAAAAAAAAAGGAAAACCCGTTATACCCGTTGGGTAAAAACCAAAGGTTTAAGGGCGGGCCGGCTGTGCATTTTTTAAACGGGCCGGGTTTAGCCCGCGGGCTCACTCTTCACGGACGGACCCAAGCCCGTCTGCTTGCGGGTTTGGTCAAAAAAGGCCGGGCGGGCCGGGTTACCCAGGAGGCACATCTCATCACCCACCATGACCGTCACCGCCATCACCTTTACACCACCAATTTTGCAAAAAAATCAACTGAAAATTCCATATCACCACCAATACATAATAAATTAAAATCAAAACCCAAAATTACTTTAATCCTAAACCCAGATTCGGCATAATCCGCAATAAATAAAACTTACCAAATCCCAGATCTGGGCATAAAGGGAAAAGAAAAGAAATCAAAATCACAGTTGAAATTCCACTATGAAATCGACCAAAAAGGCTATGAGCCAGCGGCGTTAGGGCAACGGTGGAGGTAATTTCTAAATCGAAATCAGAGTTTCATAGATCTGATCTGATATCAAACCAGATCCGAACAAGGGAGAAGAAGAGAGGCGTAGTGGCAGGGAGTTAGGTTTGATGTTGAAGAAGACGATCGGAGAAAACACTACAGAAGAATACGGAGGAATGCGACGCTGCTTGACGGTGGGCATGGATGTTGGCTACAAGAGAGGGTTGGGGAGACGGTAAGAGCTGATGGAGAAAGTGACAGAGGGGTAGGGCGGGGGTGGCGAGAGGCAGTGTGCGGTGAATGTGCGAAAGGTGAGGAGGGAGATGGGGGAAGGTGCGGAGGGAGAAAGGAGATTAAGAAGGTGGGGGAGTGGAGGGAGATGATGGAGGCGGGTTCGTCGCTGAAGGAGGCGCCGGAGGAGGGGGTAGTGGCTGAGAAAAAAACGGCAGGAGGGAGTAAGAGGAGCGGCGGCTCTGGTTTCTGAACGGAGAGAAAATTGTGTTAGATTGCTTTTAGGGTTAACGTAAATGGGCTTTTAAAGTAGTTTTTGTTTTCTTTAATTTGAACCCTTCATTGTTTTGGGGTGATATATTTAAAGGTCTGCAGTTTAAATTTTAGCACTTAAACCCTTATAAATCAACATGATTATTTGGTGTCTACCAACTATGCAATGATATTGCCAAATAAGCAAAAATTAATGAGTCAGCATGCCACATCATTAAACTTAACGGTGAAATTGGATGGCATAATCAACGAAAACATCAGTTTAAGGATTCTTAAGTAAAAAAAATTGGTTCGATGACTAAAAGGTAAAACATAGATAAGTTGAGGGACAAAAAAGGTACTTTTCTCGGGTAAAATTAATGACAAATACTCGTATCTATGGGACGGTCTTACGTGTAAGAAGGACCGACCATCCACCAGGCGACCCGCCCGCTCATACGCCAACCTGACCGCCCTATTTGGATCAACGTTTGCTTTGATGTCAGCCATCCACCCAGCATGCGACACGTGACGTTTTCATTTAAAAAAAAAAAAAAAAAAAAAAAAAAAAAAACTTTAACAACTCTAAAATGCAATATCTTAAGATTTTAAAGCCGGAAAAAAAAAAAAAATACTATTGTGTTCGTCTCAACGAAACAAATCAAACTAGTTAAGTCATGATATAGTTTTCAATTAGTTTTTTAAAATTATATTTTTTTAACACACAAAAAATTGAGCTGCGCATCGCCTGAGATGTACTACATTCGTCCCAGTTTAAGGTTCTTACTTTCCTTTTTGGTATGTCTCACTTTAAGGTTCGTAGTTGCTGTATTCCTTAAATTACAAAAAATTATTAGTGTTTTGGATAATTTTGTTCTCATAAAGTTCTTATATTACAAAAAACTCATCACTTGTCAACATACTTTTCACCCATTTACTTTATGAATGGACAATTTTATCCTCCACCCACTACTATTATTGACTCAAGTTTGCCTTGATTTCTTAATAAGCGTACAAATTCAAACTAAGAACCTTAAACCGAGACGGAAGGAATAACATTTTCTATGAACAAAATAACAGTTCAGTCTTGAGAAAGTAACAACTATATTGTAAAATGTAACAGTAATTTCGCAAAAAAATAAATAGTTTGATAGTTTTTTTGTTTAGAGAAACTAATAATTGACATGTAACAGGGTATATAATATGATATAATTTGTTATATAGATGAATGTAACATTTTTTATAGAGTAAATGTTACATTTTTTCATTAAAATAAAAGATTAAGAATTCGTGTATACTCCCTCCGTCCCAGCACAAGTGACATTTATTTCCTTTTCGGTCCGTCCCAGCACAAGTGACACTGCCCAAAATGAAAATGTTTTAATATATTTATATTCAACCAACCTGATTGAGAAAATCTTCTTTTAATTAAAACCTAGCAAGAGTACTAGTTACCGCTGTAGTAGTATGCAAGCAAAGGGTCGAATCCACATATACTTGAAGGGATAACAAGAATGTTTAATTTGATTGTTTATTAAACTACTAAAGCAAAAAAATAAATTAAACTAAGAAAACAAATAAAACCAAGAATTAATAAAGATTAACGATTAGATTCACGAATTGGGTTCACAAATACTTTCATTTTATGCTATTCTATTAACAACAAGATCAATCTCTTTCTTGGGTTCGTTCACAAAAGTAAGAATTGGGACGGTTCGGTCGCTGAATTGTAATTCTACTATTCTTATCAAATTCTACTTTGCTATCACGTTCATATAATTTTCCAAGAATTCATGAAGCACTTAAGAACATGTGAACCTAGATCCTTTTGATTTCAATCACGGCCTCAATTGGATCTAATTATCAAAATAGTGGTCAATGTATCAATGCCCGAGTCACTGTAACAATAGATACCCAGAAATTCTAAAACCAATTTATATATTAACATATAATTGAAAGTAAAGAATTTAGTATGAAGAATATTTTGATAAACAAAAATTAAGATTGAATGGAAGAATTAAATCAATAGCATAGAGATCTAGTATTTGTTACTATCAATTCATGAATCAAATTATTTAGTTACTCATACTTAAGAAAATAAGAACAAGGAAAATAATAAAGAACATCAAAACCTGGAATTAAATTGATGAAATCTTCATTCCAATCTAAAAATCTTGAATAAAAGTACGTATATAATAAAGTTGATAGAGTGTTATATTTATTATAGGGCTAAGGATGTGTAAAATTAGGAAAACCCTAGGATTTCTTGTTGAAAAAGGAGAAATTAATTTGCTGACCGGAATTTCCCCAGGAGCCCTGGGATTTTCGTCATTCCATAAATTGATGACTTGCACCTTTTACGCGCAAACTTCCGGAGGCCATAACTTCTTCATACGAACTCCGATTTGGACGTGAAAACTATCGTTGGAAAGCTCTTTTTGAGTACTAGCCAATGGTATTTATTTCTCAATGGTCCCATCTCTTTATATTTTTGTTCTGGTCCGTTCTTTATCATTCATTTTCGCACTTTAACGTACATGAATCCGTGCATTCTTTCGCTCATTCCCTATACTGATAAACACTCCAAAAATCATCAAAACACCCAAGGTTGAGCATCTAATAAGTCATATGAGTATAATATTTGGATGTTTAAAAACACATCCATGACTTTCCCACCATTTAACCCCACCCATTCTCTCTCTTCATTTTCTACCACTCTTTTTATTCAACCGATACTACTATTTACCCTACTTATTCTCTCTCTTCATTTTCTACTACATATATACTACCTTTTATTAATTCCCGTGTCCCAAATGTTGGAGTCACTTGTGTCGAGATGGAGGGAGTATATATAATCGGTTGCATTTCTATTGTTACTTTCTCTAAAAAAATCAAAATATATATTTATATATTATTTTATTTTATTTTTTTTGCAAAACTACTATGTTACATTAAAATTAAAGAGTTCCAATTGTTACATTAAACATTTTCAATTGATAAATTATTAAGTGATTTACCAATAAAAAAATTCCACATATGTTTTGCAAAACCACTATGTTACATTACAGAATTCCAATTGTTATATTACACAATTCTTGTAGTTACATTCAACTTTTTGTAATTGCAAACTTATGGTTACATAATTATTACAATTGAGGAAGGAAAAAAATTATATTCATTAATTATAAAATGAAAAGGTATTTTTATAGTCAATCTTATGTTATCTTTAATCCATTTTCTGCAATATTATGGTTATATTTCTGAATAAAAACTACTCTCTCCGTCCCAAAGTATATGTTCACCTTTTCTTTTTAGTTTTTCCCAGAGTATATATGTTCACTTCCAAAAATGGCAAAGAATTGTTATTATTCCTTTCACTCATTCTCTCTCCTACTTTACTTTTATAATTCACAACACCAATTAACTTACTATTCTCTCCCACTCATTATCTCTTAATTTACTTTTATACTCACAATACTTACATCACTTCTACCATTTTTTAATCTTCGTGTAAATGGGAGAGTGAACATATACTATGGGACGGAGGACGGAGGTAGTATTACATTTCAGAATAAAATATCACTTTTTTATTGTAAGTGTTACATTTGTTGACGAGGAAAAAAATTGGAGCGAAAAAAAGTTGGAGGGGAGGGTGACATTTACTCTATAAAACTGTTACATTTATTCACATAACAAATTATAATCATATATATACATTCTCTGTTACATTTCAATTATTAGTTTCTCTAACAAAAAAATTCCTTTTCTGTTAAATAATTAACCAGTTTTGTTAAAATGTCAGTTTCTCCCATTTTTGAAATACACACACACATTTCAACCGATACTACTATTTACCCTACTCATTCTCTCTCTTCATTTTCTACTACATATATACTACCTTTTATTAATCCCCGTGTCCCAAATGTTGGAGTCACTTGTGTCGAGATGGAGGGAGTATATATAATCGGTTGCATTTCTATTGTTACTTTCTCTAAAAAAATCAAAATATATATTTATATATTATTTTTTTTTATTTTTTTTGCAAAACTACTATGTTACATTAAAATTAAAGAGTTCCAATTGTTACATTAAACATTTTCAATTGATAAATTATTAAGTGATTTACCAATAAAAAAATTCCACATATGTTTTGCAAAACCACTATGTTACATTACAGAATTCCAATTGTTATATTACACAATTCTTGTAGTTACATTCAACTTTTTGTAATTGCAAACTTATGGTTACATAATTATTACAATTGAGGAAGGAAAAAAATTATATTCATTAATTATAAAATGAAAAGGTATTTTTATAGTCAATCTTATGTTATCTTTAATCCATTTTCTGCAATATTATGGTTATATTTCTGAATAAAAACTACTCCCTCCGTCCCAAAGTATATGTTCACCTTTTCTTTTTAGTTTTTCCCAGAGTATATATGTTCACTTCCAAAAATGGCAAAGAATTGTTATTATTCCTTTCACTCATTCTCTCTCCTACTTTACTTTTATAATTCACAACACCAATTAACTTACTATTCTCTCCCACTCATTATCTCTTAATTTACTTTTATACTCACAATACTTACATCACTTCTACCATTTTTTAATCTTCGTGTAAATGGGAGGGTGAACATATACTATGGGACGGAGGACGGAGGTAGTATTACATTTCAGAATAAAATATCACTTTTTTATTGTAAGTGTTACATTTGTTGACGAGGAAAAAAATTGGAGCGAAAAAAAGTTGGAGGGGAGGGTGACATTTACTCTATAAAACTGTTACATTTATTCACATAACAAATTATAATCATATATATACATTCTCTGTTACATTTCAATTATTAGTTTCTCTAACAAAAAAATTCCTTTTCTGTTAAATAATTAACCAGTTTTGTTAAAATGTCAGTTTCTCCCATTTTTGAAATACACACACACATGCACGTTTGTTAACTAACGTTAGGGAGACTCGGTCCTATCCGAGGTGACTTGGGTGACGTAAAACTCTTCTCAAGGCGCAACCTGACCTCCGAACTAATAGAATCTCTAACCTTTCCATTTGTTGGGTTAAATAATTAACAAATGTGGCGACTCCGTTATGTTTTGCGTGATAACCGTGTTTGGTTTTTTCGCCCTTCGAAACGAAAACCCCTTCGTTTCCTTCGTCACGGGGCGGGATCCTTACATCGCCTTAGGCCAAGAAGGACAGAGGCGCACGCTTCCCCCATCAGGAACCAGAATGCCGAGAAAATGTATATTTTGATCAGAAACGCAAGTTTAACCCTCAAACTTCCCCAGCGGAGACGCCACTGTAGATACCCCGGGAAGGCACGGCTTGGCTAGAGCGCGTGTGTTGTTCCTAGGACGTCTATTCGTGTTTTAATTGTTTAGAGTCGCCACCTATGTTTTAGAGGAATATAAGAAAAACCTAATATTTAGCCTAAGTTTGATACGAAAACAGAGATTCTTGTTATGAGGTTCGGGTGTTAGGTTACGAGATGGGAAGTACTTAAGCACCCATCTCGCCCGACTAATGTCGGTCTTGCTTGATCAAAGTCTACATAAAATAAATGTTCTTCTTGTTCTTGATGATAAAAAAGGGGGTTTTAAAAAGGTGTTTGGAATGTAGGGAGATGACTCATTGACCAACTTCAATGGAATGGAGCGATCATTGGTGTCATGTCCCAAAATGATTTGGGTTATTGCACGATTGATAAAAGTAAAAGAAAGAGATGAAGTAGAGAAGAAGGAGGAAGATGAACTTTTACCTATGCTTCAAATATCTTCAAACACTTCTTGGTGACTTCCTTAAAAAAGCCTTGGAAATGATTTTTGGTATAGTTTGTATAGAGAGAATTCTTTTGTCCAAAAGAGTTCTAAAAGAGGGTCCTTTGAAAGGGTGGAGAAGGGATGCTTTTATAGGTGAAAACAAATGTTTTTGGTGCCAAAACTCAGTCACCAAGAAATCTTTCCCGGGCAAAATCATGTAACATGATCAAGGGAGGGATTCTTGGACAGAAATTTGTAACTAACGCCCAGAGGCGCGCGCTTCCCACCTTGGGGGCGGAAGGCGCGCGCTTCTGACTCCTATGGTCGGAGGTGCGCGACTCAGAGAAGGAATTTTTGACAGAATGGACTAGAAAGTTAGCTCTGTTATTCAGTTTAGTCCCTGGACTTAACGAAGTCAGTCAGGAACTTAACGGAAGTGACATAAACTAACGAGAAACACTTAAAAGCGGGAGAAACACAAGATCAACCGTGCAACCGGGGTGAGCGGTCCAAGGCGGGGTGTCTACAGATAGTTTTTTTTTTTAGAGAAAGTAATTATTGGAATGTAACAAAATATATTTTATTATAAATTTTTATAATCATTAATGTAACATATTTTTTTAGAGTAGATGTTACCTTTTTTTCTTTAAAATAAATAAGAATTTTCCTCTAATGAAATAGTTTGTTATGCAGATGTATGTAATAGTTTGATAGTTACCCCTCTCCTCCAACTCTTTTCCCTGTCAATATTTTCCTCGTCAACAAATGTAACACTTACAATTAAAAAAAGTAATATTTTCTCCGAAAATGTTATAGTTTTTATTCAGAAGTGTATCCATAATAATGCAGAAAATAGATTAAGGATAACCTAAAATTGACTACAAAACTACTGTTACATTTTATAATAATGACTGTAACTTTTTTCTCCCTCAATTGTAACAATTTTTAATTTGAAATATATATATTCTATATTTTAAATGTAACACTTTATTATTCTGAAATGTAACCATATGTTTGCATAAAAGGGATAGAGGATAACATAAAATTTACAGCAAATGTGAAAAAAAAATTATCGGTGAAACACTTCTTGATTTATCAATTACTTCTTCCGTCCCAGAGTATATGTCCAGCCTCCCATTTACACAAAAATTAAGAAATGGTGGAAGTGATGTATGTATTATGAGTACAAAAGTAAAGTATGAGAGAGAATGATGAGAGGGAATAGTAAGTTGATTGGTGTTGTAAGTATAAAAGTAAAGTAGGGGAGAGAATGAGTGGGAGGAACAGTAAAGATTATTTGTCATTTTTTTTGAAAGTGGGCATATACTCCGGGACGGACTAAAAAGGAAATGTGGACATATACTTTTGGACGGAAGGAGTACAAAAGATTCAACGTAGCAACTAGAATTCTGCAATGTAACATAGTAGTTTTGCTAAAAAACTAATAATTATATATATATATATTTTTTTTTTGGTAAAACACTTAAATGATTTATCAATTACAACAGTTTTGAATGTAAAAACTGGAATTTTGTAATGTAACATAGTACTTTTGCAAAAAAAAAAAAAAAACTGAAATAGTTTGATTTTTTTATTTTTTTTAGAAAGTATTAACTGAAATTAAAAGTGTTACTTTTTCAAGATTAAACTGCTATTTTTTTTTAATAAAAAGTGTTTCATTTAAACGACGAGCAGCTCAACTTATTAAAGTGATGATTTTAAAAAAAATAATTGAAAATCATATTATGACATATCTACTTTGATTCGTCTCGTCGAGACGAACATAACTGTATTTTCAGGAAAAAAAATCGACTTCATAATCTCATCATATTACATTTTAAAGTTATTGGATTTTTTTTTTAAAAAAATGTGCCACGTGTCAAGCGCTGGAAGGAAAGAAAAGCCTGAGCGGAGGGTATGATCCATGAAAGATCCGTCTCACAAGAATTTTTGTCCCTGGTTATTATGGGTCATAAGGAGTATTTAAGAAATACAATTCTCCCCCTTCCTTCCCTCCCACCCTCTCATCTTCCAGATCTGTTCATTATTTTCCGTCGCCATTGTTGTTGGTCGTCATCGTCACCGTCGCTAACCATCATAGCCGTTGTCGCCGCCGTCCCCATCTTCAACCACTGACAACCATTGACTAGAACCTTTCCCCCTTCTCTCTCCCAACCATTGACGAATCTTTGAGCATGTTTTGTTCATGTTTTATGAATTTTGCAGATCCGAGTACAACCCTTTCAGATGTGCGCTCCTCACAATTTGGGTTTCAAAGATGGGTTTCGATTCGCCCATTTAGAAGTACATAAGATTTGAGTTTCTTGAAAAGTTTTGTCGAAAAAATCCATTCAAAATTTTGGTTTTGATTTGATTTATGTTTTGATTTTGATTTTATTGAAGAAGCCCATTTCATCTTCTTTGCTTCTGGGAATGATAAAGATATTTCATTCTTATTGAGTTTAATGGAGAAAAGAAGTTTGAGTCTTGCTCAACCTCATGAGTGTGTGTGTGTGTGTGCGTGTGTGATGGAGGAGGAAAAAGGTGGGATATAGTTTTTTTTTCCATCTCTTGTTTTTTGAAGATGTCATTTTAACCCCTTCAAACTTAATTGCAATTCAAATTAGTCAATCTGTTAATCACGTGCTTGACACATGTTGATTTAACAAGATTTTTAACAGATTTCATAAAAAATGCCCTAACCGGCGAAAATGAATTTCCCCAAATTCAATGCTGAGCACTCTACTTCTCCTGCCTTGATCACACTCAAGATCAAGTAAAAAGGGAAAAGAGCCCATTCCACATAATGTAGTAGTATAACAACTGGTATGGTGGCAGAAGAACTTTGGGCCATTCCTACGGGATTTGATCAAGCTACATAATACTCCCTCCGTCTCAAAATGATTTTCATATTTAACTATTTAAAATTAAAATTTTAAAAATATGAACAATAGATTCATTGTCATGTTATGTTTTATTTATACACTTTAGAAATAAGAAGAACATTTTGAAACAATGAAAATAACATACTCCCTCCATCCCACTCAAATTAGGCCGAATTTCCATTTTTGATGTTCCATTCGAATGGACAACTCAAAAATGGAAACGTTTTAGTTAATGTGACTCACATTCACACTCACAACAACTTTCCACTCATTATTCTCTACACATTTTCTCTTTCCTACTTCACTTTTCATACTCACAACACCTACTCCACACTTTTTCCTTAATCCAACCCAAAAAAATCCTAATTCGGGTGGGACGGATGGAGTATATAATAAAAATATCATTTTGTAAAAAAAAAAAAAAAAAAAAAGAGTACATTAAGTTCTTCATACATATATTGAAACTGATTCTCCGGCTAGTTATGGTTCTTAAAGCTGTTGGTAGTTATATGTGTAAATGCAGTCATTTTGCATCGGAAATATATGAATTTTGACTCCACAATATTATTATTGAGCACTAATAGCATATTTTGACTCCACAATATTATTATTGAGCACTAATAATAGCATAGTGGACGCAATTTATTTATTCTCAGTAGTGTTTTTCTTTCTTTTTTTTTTTTTTTTTTTTTTGAGATTGTTTTAAAAAAAAAACTTATCATGTGTGGCCCTTGTAGAGTTCAATAGATCCATGAAAAGTGAAAATACCCCCAAAATAAAGTAAAAATGAGAAAGATTTATATAATTCAATAATAATAATAATTTCTTTTCTTAAATGGGTTGCATCTCAAGTTGAGATACATGTTAGAGAGATACAGATAGAGAATGAATGAATCTAATCAGATGCCTAATTAAGAATAAAAATTAGCAAAAAGTAAAGAAAAAAGTTCCAAAAAAAAGAAAAAAAAAAAGAAAGCCACTGCAGATCAGATAATAATGTTGTTCTGAGCAGCCACCACCCTCCTTCTTTTGGTTATTTGCCACTTCGCCCCTCTCCATTTCTTATAGCCTCCATCCTTCTGTACCTATTCCACAGCCAAGCAAACTGTATCTGTATCATCAGTCCACAATCTCCATAGAAAAGAATATATTTTAATTAAATACAACTATTTAGGGTTATATACTTTATATATATATATATATATATATATATATTTATCATTTTTTTTACATTATCAAACAAAATACTCCTTTTATCCAAATTATTCTCGGGTTGATTACACTGTCCACCCCTGAAGTTTGTCCTAATTTTCATGCTCACCTTTTTGTTGTTATAATTAAAAGTAGAAAATATGAAGAAACACAGTGAATATAGTGGAATAAACTTAATTCTAATTCATCATCACATATTAAGTATCAAAATTGATTTTTCAAGCTATCAAAAAATGTACTTCACTTATTTATATATGGATTGTAGAATAATAGATTATATTAAATCATTTTTTAAGTTAAAACTATGACATGATTTTCATATATATTAAATAAACGTCATTTTTATATGACAAAAGATCAAAAAGAAATATATAATAATACAATATTGAGGTGGTCTCCCATGAGAACAAGGGGATCCGTCTCATCTATGGGACAGGTCGACCCATGACCCATTGAGCATAACCCGCCACGTGACAGCCTCTCATAGACCCCATTTTTTTTTATTTGGTTTTTTTTTTTTTGAGTTTTTATATTATTTTTTCGGCTTTTCTGTCGTTTACCAAAAGTAATAGTTACCATAACTTAATGTAATGACTGTATACATATAAAGTAACATTGTTCATAAGTAAACGTAACACCTGTTTTACAAAAACAAAAGCTCGTTTTACCAATTTTTTCAAATGTAATACTAACTATAATTACATGTAACCCAAACAATATCTAAATGTAATTATCATTTATACTGAAATGTAATAGTGCTTTTGCAAAAATGTAAAATATTGTGTATTTTGATTTAATTTTTTGAAAAAATGTAACATTTAAAAAGTAACAACTAATTTATATGAATGTAATTGTTTGTACAAGTAAATGTAACACTTTAATAAAAGAAATTATAACATATTTCTATAGATAATGTAATACTTTTACATGTAACACTAATCAAGTGTTTTTAACTCTAAAAATATAAATGGTTGAATTATTACTATTTTTATACATATGTGTTACAATTATGTATAAATATTATTACATATAAGTAACACGTTAGTTACATTTTAGTTGTAATAAGTATTACTTTTGGCAAACGAAGAAAACATAGAAAAAAACACTGTTACTTTTCTATATATATATATGTGTATTACTTTTATGTATACAAACTGTTACTTTATATGTATACAGTCATTACATTAAGTTATAGTAACTATTACTTTTGACAAACAAAAAAAAAAACCAAAAAGAAAAAAAAAAATCTATGAGAGGCTGCCACGTGGCAGGGTCGCCCCCTGGGTCATGGAGCTGGTTCGATGGGCCGGGTCATGGGTAAAAAATGACTTGTCTTATCCATGAGACGGGTCATGGTGTTCTCACATAAGTTTTTGTCTACAATATTTTATGAGGTGGGATGATTGTTTATGTGAAAAATAAAAAAGGCCTAGTTATTTGGTAAAAGGAGAGGCAAATTGTTAAATTAAAAATAGTTTTAACAAGCTGTCCAAACAGCAATTTTTAACTTTATATCACGTGGGCTCTGGGAAAGCCCAGTTGGCAATGGGCCAAAACTAGGTCACTGTGCCATGTGACTTTACTCCATATCATTGTCCTCTCTACTATCCACTGACCCATGGGAGCATATTTTCATGTGAGATTAATTTAAGCCATTATTTTCCTGACACAAAACACACTTTAAGGTCTCACCTTTACATTTTTTTACAATGAAACTCTTTACTACCTACGTTACCTTAACAACACCTTATCCACCCCGGTGGGTATTGAAGGGTCGGTGCAGTCAAAAGTCATAACAGTCGATTTGTTATTTAGTTATTTAGTTGAAGTTATTCTTGACTTAATTAAACATACCATTAGACTCAAATTTTATAGCTGCAAAGCTGTATTAAAACTTGATATGTTGAGTTGAGGAAGTCTTATGTGAGACGGTCTAACACATGAGACGGATTTAGACAAGAGGGCAAATGGGTTTGCCCCGCCAGCCCCGCTCATAAGAGAGCAACCCCTGTCTGACACAAGTTTTTGTAATGCCGAGTTACAAGGTGTATGGTCATACTTACTCCCTCTATCCCAGCCCACTTGAGTTCTTTTGATTAAAATTGGTCTAACTTAGGGTCGTTTTGACGAAGACTTTATAGAAATATTTATGATCCTAATAAAAATTTAAAAATTGTTATTGAGAGTATTTTTAAAAATAAATCATTTTATAATTTTTAAGTTTTCATTAGTATCATAAACATTTCTAAAAAGTCTTAGTCAAAACGACCCTAAGTTAACCAGTTCTAGTAAAAAAGTCTCAAGTAAATTGGGACAAAAGGAGTATATCTCAACCTACCTTAAACAAATAATTATAAAAGAAAATGTCCAAATAGTAGAGTTAAAAAAGTAGTTTACAAAATTTTGGTTACAAATAAATTTTGGTTACAAATACAGTTGACAATAAACGATTGAATATTGAATTAATGAGTAGTGGAATCTGCTAACTCAATATTCAATCAATCACTGGCAACTGTATTTGTAACTAAATTTTGTAATAATTTTTTTATAACTTTAATTTTACTAAAAAAAAAAAGGATAAAGATAAAGATAAATAGAGTGTAAATTAATTAATGCATGTGTTGGGAATGAAAGTGTACCTCCATTGGGAACAATTGAAGGTGGCTTGGAGAGGATGGTAGGGACAGAGGTGATTGGGCCAGCTGTGGGCTGAGAATAGATATGGGCTGGAAGGCCCATTGCTTGATGATGGTAATGGTAAAGAGGGTACATTGGCATCAATGTGTTTGCACCCATCATAGTCTGACCTGGATACACTTGAGAGTAATGCCCTCCCATGTACGATCCACCTGTGTATCCCACCTTCTGTACCTATTTAATTACCAAAATACCACATCTCAAAAATATAATACTCTCTCCGTCTCGTCTCAAAATTATCGTTACATTTAATTATTCAATTTTTTTTCAGGAACACTTATTTTATTAATTATGTTGCGTTTATGCTCATTATAGAGATACGAAGAATTTTTTCAAAAACACTTATTTTATTAATTATTATTGTACACATTTCATTATGCTTAACGATGTACTACAATTTAATTTCAAGTACTCTCAAATTGTTTACAGCTATACTTTAGGATGATTAACAAATTAAAATCGTGTTGTGAAAGTGAAAATGATAATAAAAATGTCTACAATAATAAAGTATAACAATTTTAGAAAAAACTCTCATATAAATCAAATTAATCTTAACCGTTGATATGTATATTTTACTTAAGAAAATAATATATTTACCAATTAAAAAATGATTTAGAAAGAAATATCACTATATCTATATAATAATAATTTTGATTTATTTTAATAAAAACCCTAGCTTTAACCGGGTTGCTGGTATTTTTAATATAAGGCACATGATGGATAATTAAGGGAGGAGATGAGTGCACATTCATGGACTTTAATGTGGATCTACTTACATGATTGTAACCGATCTCGGCAGCAATGTATGGCGTGGGAGTATACCTGTAAAATCAAAAGGAAATACTATAATAATCAGATACAATGCAGGCCAGATTGATACGATACACCACGGAAACAAGTTATAGGCACGTACCCATAGTACGGAACAGCTTGATGCTGCTGTTGGTGGTGGTGTTGGTGGTGATGAAACGGCGCCGCAGGTGTAGAAGCAGGGTAGTACCACTGCACGTGATTCGCAGGTGCCGCCGCGGCTGCTGATCTCGGTCCAACAACATTGGGTCCTACTAAACAGAGAACATTCCTAACGTTAGTTTGTTTGGAATAATTATCAAATCGATACAATGTACTATCACATTGTTTACACCAAATGCAATGTAGTTTAAAGTTACCACTTAATTCAAGGTACTTTTCAATTTATTTCAAATAATGCAACGTACTAAAAAGAAGATTGCATTATTTGAAACGAAAATTTGTATTATTTGAAACAAATTGAAAAGAATGTTTTGCATTAAATGGTAACTTTTAAGTATATTGCATTTGATTTGATGTGTACAAAATGGTATATTGTACCGATTGCCGTTTTAACCTTGGACCGAATTTTTACGAAAACAAAGGACAAAAGTGGAAAAGTACCATGTTGTTGTGGAGGAGGCGTGACTGGAGCCGACCTAGGGCGGCGTGCGCCGAGGGAAGCCAAATTGCAGTTGGCACGGCGACCGTTGATGACCGGCGTAGCGTCCTCGCAAGCCTTCTTAGCCGCCTCCGGTTCCTTAAACGTAACCTACAACAAAACACATGAATCGGCGCATGTTAGCAAATTAACAAGCAGTTGTACAAAAAAAAAAAAGGATATTTCATTCGTACGGATCAGGGAATACTAGATTGAAACTTACGAAGCCGTAGCCCTTGGAACGGCCGGTGAGTTTGTCGGAGATAATGACGGCTTCGAGGATATCACCGTACTTGTCAAAGTGATCCTTCATGGCTTCTTTCGGAGTTTCCCAGGCCAAACCTCCGACGAAGACTTTGGTCAAAGTAGTGTCCCCAAACTGGCCCACATTGTTGCTCATAGTCATCTTCTTTCTTTCCTTGTTTCTTTCAATAGAATTGAAAGAGGATTCACAACAGCATATGAAATAGAGAATATTAAGGAGAGAGAGAGAAATGGAGAGGGAGAAAGGGATTTATAAAGAAGGAGATGTGTGTGTAATTAGTGTGTGTGACAGGTAAGAATAGGTTGGAAGGGGGAAACAACGTGGGTCGGGTATTTTCGTTGTTGTAATTCTTCGACTATGTGAAATGTGATGAGATGCGGACTTAACTGCGTGTGTTTGTGTTGGATGGATGTCTGTATACACGTTGTGTTGGCGCTGTGTTTATTTGGTTTCCTATTCTTGTTTTTTTTTTTTTTTTATTTGCCGGTTTTACCCACCCCCACCTTGTTCATCTTCACCTTAATTATGTGTTTAATTGGTTAATTATATCACAACATTTTGCGAAACTAGTTTTTTTCCCCAAGCATTCATGTTGTGTTCGTCAAATGCTTGCAACTAAAAAATAAACAAACTTTGTACTCCCTCCGTTCCTATTTATAAGTCATTTTAGACTCTTAATTTTGTCCATTTTTAATTGTCGTTTTAGCTTTTATTTGGTCTTTTAGACCAAAATGCCCATCTTTAATGTCAAGTCTAAAGAAGAGTTATTGCTTCCTTGGTTTGTGTAAGGTAGTTGAAGAGAGAAATGAGTCTTTATTTGCATCAAATTAATACTAAGAGATAGAAAGGGTAATTTGGAAAGCTTAAAGAAGAGTTATTGCTTCCTTGGTTTGCGTAATTTTTGCTAAAACGACTTATATTAAGGAACAGATGGAGTATAATTTAGGGAAAAACTAATTTCCCCACAAACCTACTCTACTTATGTTGTCAACATATCAAAACAATAAAAACCCTTTTTTTTTTTACTCTTTCCCTCTCGACTCAAATTGAAAAAAAAAATATATTGCAGCAAAATTAAGGAGAAATATACTCCCTCCATCCAATAATAATACCCCCTCCGTCTCATAACAATTTCCTATTTAAATTTTTCATTGATAAGTCACACTTTTATAAATATGTTTTTTTTAATCCACCTTACCTCAATCGTCACACTCCCACACTTGTGTTGTGGATTCCACTGGCAAACCTACCTCACTTCTCGTACTCACCCATTCACAATACATTTGAATATAGTACTACCTCCGTCCCAGCTCAATGTGCACACTTACCTTTTAAGTGGGTGTCGTTGATATGTGCACAATCCAAAAAAGGAAAGTTTTTTATTACTTTTATAATCTTCCACTCATCCTCTCTCTTCCTCCCAACCACTCATTATTCCCCACTTATTCTCTTTCTTCCTCCCAACCACTCATTATCTCCCAACCACTCATTATTCTCCATTCACAATACTTTTGAATATAAATACTCTCTCCTTAAATCTTGTGCCCAACAGTAAACGTGCGCATTGAGTTGGGACGGAGGTAGTATTTTGACACGCCCCAAGTCCCGGGATTCCCTAATAGAACCTCGAATTTGGTGCGCGTAACTAACAAGAAACAAGAAACTAACGGGAAACAGGAACAATACCTGTTAAAAACAAAACTGACATGATATATATACTCAAGAGCAGGGAGCTAAGATAGCTCACACGAGTTCTAGACCAAGAAAATTAAAACCAAAATGGTTACATACAGCGGAAGACATGCCTAGCAAATAAGCTAGCAACAAGAACTGTCTAGGGACAACAAATACTACCCCAATACAAGCCCAGAGTTTAATAACTCATACAAGATCGTCCTTACCAAAGTATAAAAGGACACTAGTCTCAAACAAGAACATCCTGCTGAGTAAGTTCCCAGCTAAGTCGAGCCTCACTGCGTACTATCCCCTGCTTTCCTGGGGGGGGGGGGGGAAACAATTAAACAAATAAAGGGTGAGATAAATCTCAGTAAGCTATTAACATGCAACTATATGTCATGTTATCATGCAATACAAGTAGATACTCAACTAAACATATATCAAGTATCATCAAGTAACAAGTATAGGAGAGGCTAAGCCAACTCAACAAGTAATCAAGCTCAAGATATGATCAGGTAACAAGTAGTCAAGTAGTGCGAGAGGCTAAACCAGCTCACAAGATGCACATAGGCCTATCACGCATTGTACCTGAATCCTTCCTTATTCCTCCCAATAATACCATTTGTTGTCGATGCTTTTCTAGCTGAGGACAACCAAGAACAGGAACAAGAGACTGCTGTGCAGTATATAAGGAGAGACCTGTAACCAGTGCCATCCACAATAACAAGATCCACGTGGTGAACAGGACAGGAAAACAGTATATGAGAAGACCTGGTATTCAGTGTCATCCACAATAACAGATCCACGTGGTGTTCGGGACGGGAGTTAGCATTCACTTAGGTCAGGCTTATTGCTCCAACCAAGGAAGCTATGTCCTTACTATGGCCGGTAGTAAGGGGTCGGGCGGAAATACATAGGGACCCGATTGTCACTTAAACCCCAGCTCTCGCGACAAGCGTGAACCTATATATTTTTCGAACAAGCAAGGAGAACCAGCTGGACTCACACAAGAAGGTACAAGTAGATATTTACTTGAACTACGGAAACAGAACTCAGTCCCTTATTAGTGGACTATTCGTTATGCACCATGTAATTATGTATCATGTGCTCACAAGAATATGCACCATGTAATGTATCATGTGCTCACAAGAATATGCACCATGTAATTATGTATCATGTGCTCAATATAAGTACACGTACTCAATTATTGCGAATACCAATCAAGTTTAACTATGGCACATAAGGTGTCCATGTAACACGATCAATCCAAGTAAGAGTCCTTTATAACAGACTTCAGTCAAGTAGTAGGGTATATCACTCTGTCACATGCCAAGTTGCACGTACATATTCATATCACGTTTAACACATTAAAGTGTCTATCATGATACCCTTACTATCAAATAGAGCCCAATACCTTAGACTCTAACACGTAGTAGAATAGGTCACATTGTACCTAGACACAGTCATACTTCACATATATGTATCGTTAGTAATCGAATACATTTTCTAACACATATTGTGTTCTGTAATCATTCTTATTAATTTAAATCGTAGTATTCACGATTATATGAATTATCTTCATATTACACTAGTCCCTATTTTCTTTAGGAACCATTTCAAGACAAGATATCAAGTTCAGGTATACAGTAGGGTTAATCATTCTCTAACTAGTCTCATAACCCAATTCTTTGTTTATTCATGTCATGAATCAAATAATCAAGAAGCTACATTCTATCAAGTAGCTACATGCAAGATTTTCATTTACACATCAAGAATCTTTCAAGTTTATTACCATACTCATGTAATGGTTTCCAAGACATTCAAGACTTTCAAGACTTTCAAGACAATCAAGACAGTCAAGACTTTTACAAGATTTTATTATCTTGTATCCAAGTTCTCAATCCATTTTCTTGGATGGTTAAACATGTACAAGAGTTAATTAACTTATACTTAAGTTATCAATCTAACTCTTTGGTTATTTAAGACAAGTACAAGATTTACTCATCTTATATTCACGTTTTAATTAAGAAGATGAGCTATACATCTCCCAATCAAGTTCACGATCCTATTCCTAGGATATTCAAGCTCAAGACATTAGTTGGTGTCCTTTTGGTACACAAACTTTAGCTACGAGAGGGGAGACTAATCCAAGATTCGTGGACTAGCTCAACGGGAAACAAGCTTCAAGTAATCAAGAAGTCACATTGTTATCAAGCAACTATGTGCAATGATTGCACATACAAGTCAAGAATATTTCTTATTCACGTTAAGGCTTGTTCTGAGCACTTTCGAGTTTACACCTTACCCATATATTGGTGTCAAGGCATATACAAGATTTATTAATCTTATATTCAAATATTAATCCAATTATTTGGATATTCAAGTCATGTACAAGATTTTATTATCTTATATCCAAGTAATAATGCCAATCTTTGGACATTCAATCATGTATAAGAGTTATACACTTTACTCTTACCAATTCTCAATCATATTCTTAGGATGTTCACGTTCAAAACATTGTTTTATACCCTAAGGTACACAAACTTTGATTTCCAGACACATAAGAGCATTCATACTCTTATACTCAAGTTCAATGTCTTAAAACACCTATCTAAGTTCTCTAGACAATCACTTTAAAACCTCATTAATTTATTCTTTGAATAGCCCTCTGAGTCTAGGTTATTCAGCTTCTTTCGGATCTTGATTTCGACTCTCCTATAGAAAGTTATGGAGGAAACAATTCAAGAAAACAAATCAGAATTTTCACTTGGCACGACCGTGCTCTAGAAATTGGCACGACCGTGCTAACACTGCCGAGGGATTTTCACACAAAATTCATTTTCGGCACGACCGTGCCCAATAAAGGCGCACGACCGTGCTATCAAGGTCGAGATGTTTTTACACAAACTTCATTTTTGGCACGACCGTGCCCATAAAAGGCGCACGACCGTGCTAACACTGCCGAGGGAAATTTGCCTAAAGGTGATATTTGGCACGACCGTGCCAAATAAAGGCGCACGACCGTGCGGTACAAATTTTGGCCCTTTTCCCCTGAATTCAAGTTTCATTAATTCTCCGTCCCACACGTAGGAGTAACATTTAACTAACACTCCTAACATTCTCAGGAGTATACTAACAAGTTTAGAACTCCTATTTCAAGCCCAATTCATTTCTTTTACCGTCCCATAAATAATAGGACAATTTCCTTTTATTCCATTTCAATATTTCACCGTCCCCAAAAGTATAAGTACAATTTTATTTTATACTAATATAAACATTTAGGGATACTTCCATTCATTTCCCCGTACCACAAATAATGATACGATTTTTCTAATAATATTTAAATCAAGTTACTATTTTACCGTCTCACGAATAGGAGTATGATTTCCTACTAATCTTTTGAAAACCCAGGAGTATGCCTTTTTCAAGTTTATTCATACGCAGTATATTTATACTCCCTTCGTCCCAAAATTACAAGTATCACAAAAATTGCTCAAAACACAATTTTAACAAGAACAAGTAGCGGGAATAACATAAATACATGTTATTACAAGTAAGGGGGAGCTAATAGCTTACCTAGTCAAAAATCAAGTTGACCCAAATTAATTTCTGATCGGCAGGAAACGCTCTATTCAACGCCACGAATATTTATCCGGGACCAGAATCACAAACAAAGGATTAATTAAGCTCGAGGAGTCGAGAATAGAAAGAATCCTAAACCTAGCTTTTTCACCCAGAGAGAGCGTAAACAAATTGGGGAAAAATAAGCTTCCTCAGAGAAGCAACCAAGAAGATATACTTAACAACTTTCCAAGAATTGCAACTAGGCCCCTCAAGTTCTAACTTTGACAAAAAGGCCCCTAAACTTTCAACTTTGACATTTAACCACCTTAATTTTCTAAAGTAGTTAAATAATTAACTTAAATAAAATAGCATATAAATATGCTAGTCAAGAATTTAACAAATAAGTCAAATATTTAACGAATAAGTCAAATATTTAACGAGATTAAGGATGGGCGTTACATCCTCCCCACCTTAAAGAAAATTCGTCCTCGAATTTTTACTAGATTAAGATTATAACATATATAATCAACAAGTAGGACTCGATCACATCAAGAATATACACATATACTCATAATTAAGTATTACACATATACTCACAAATATTTCATGCAATCAAGATGTATCAATTATAACATCTAAACACATAAAGTCAAGCAGACTCGATTAGTCAATCCACTATATCGGTGAAACTTGACATATCCACTAGAATAATAGAACTGGTCATATCCTCCAGATCACTGTAATACTGGTCAAATCCACTAGGCAATCTCAGATACTGAAGTCGTGGTTATCCATCGTTTCAATATTCAAAACTGACTTTACGTATATCAATCCATCAAGACAATCCATCAAAAGATGTAGCTCTCGGTGTCAAATAGTTAACAATGGAGCTGCCTTCGAAATTCATTATGAATCTCTAACAAGACCACGAAATCTCAAGAACACACGTACCTTGGTTGTTTCCACTTATAGGTCAACACAGATACTCACTTCAGACATCCACTACAAAGTAGATATATCCTCTATCAAGAAATTCTCAAGTTGAATCTTTAACTCGTTTAACTCAATCGAGGTCAAGAACATTAATCCAGATGTCAGCACTGTATTCGCACTGTCACAACTCAAGATAATCCAAGTTTCTCATCAAGAATGGTTACATCCATCTGGTTTGGTTTAGAAATTCCACTGTCAATCACATAGGTTAAATACCCAGTACAATCTCAAGAACCCTTTCTAGACTTTCAATGCAGAACATAAAGGTTATGCATAAATCTATCATGCTCACATATATAGTCAAGCATACTAGCATAGAAATAATTACCATCTATTGTGGTAAACAAGAATGACCTAACACATAGAAAGCCAAGTCATGACACGTAGACAGCCAAGCTATATCACGTTCACATCAATGTCCCATATCGGTGACACGACCAAATTAACATAAAACGTATAGGGTGTTATCACCCACACTTTTATCAAGCTCTTATCAATACAATATCAAGCACGTAGTCTCTTACTAGAGAATACACTTTCACATAATTCACGAGATAAGGACAAGCATGCATATATAGCACGATACAATGTCCACAAGACAAGATAGATATGCCTAAGTCTTTAAAGACTCGCGCTCTCGATTCTCAAACCATCTAATCCAATTGGATTAACACTATCAACACCAGTCCTATGCCTGGTATAACAACAAGTAACGAATCACTCGGCGTCGAAAACACACCCAAGACTAACCCAACCTAGGCCATAGACCCTATCCAGGCTTAGAGCTAAACCATAGCTCTGATACCACACTGACACGCCCCAAGTCCCGGGATTCCCTAATAGAACCTCGAATTTGGTGCGCGTAACTAACAAGAAACAAGAAACTAACGGGAAACAGGAACAATACCTGTTAAAAACAAAACTGACATGATATATATACTCAAGAGCAGGGAGCTAAGATAGCTCACACGAGTTCTAGACCAAGAAAATTAAAACCAAAATGGTTACATACAGCGGAAGACATGCCTAGCAAATAAGCTAGCAACAAGAACTGTTTAGGGACAACAAATACTACCCCAATACAAGCCCAGAGTTTAATAACTCATACAAGATCGTCCTTACCAAAGTATAAAAGGACACTAGTCTCAAACAAGAACATCCTGCTGAGTAAGTTCCCAGCTAAGTCGAGCCTCACTGCGTACTATCCCCTGCTTTCCTGGGGGGGGGGAAACAATTAAACAAATAAAGGGTGAGATAATCTCAGTAAGCTATTAACATGCAACTATATGTCATGTTATCATGCAATACAAGTAGATACTCAACTAAACATATATCAAGTATCATCAAGTAACAAGTATAGGAGAGGCTAAGCCAACTCAACAAGTAATCAAGCTCAAGATATGATCAGGTAACAAGCAGTCAAGTAGTGCGAGAGGCTAAACCAGCTCACAAGATGCACATAGGCCTATCACGCATTGTACCTGAATCCTTCCTTATTCCTCCCAATAATACCATTTGTTGTCGATGCTTTTCTAGCTGAGGACAACCAAGAACAGGAACAAGAGACTGCTGTGCAGTATATAAGGAGACCTGGTAACCAGTGCCATCCACAATAACAAGATCCACGTGGTGAACAGGACAGGAAAACAGTATATGAGAAGACCTGGTATTCAGTGTCATCCACAATAACAAGATCCACGTGGTGTTCGGGACGGGAGTTAGCATTCACTTAGGTCAGGCTTATTGCTCCAACCAAGGAAGCTATGCCCTTACTATGGCCGGTAGTAAGGGGTCGGGCGGAAATACATAGGGACCCGATTGTCACTTAAACCCCAGCTCTCGCGACAAGCGTGAACCTATATATTTTCGAACAAGCAAGGAGAACCAGCTGGACTCACACAAGAAGGTACAAGTAGATATTTACTTGAACTACGGAAACAGAACTCAGTCCCTTATTAGTGGACTATTCTTTATGCACCATGTAATTATGTATCATGTGCTCACAAGAATATGCACCATGTAATGTATCATGTGCTCACAAGAATATGCACCATGTAATTATGTATCATGTGCTCAATATAAGTACACGTACTCAATTATTGCGAATACCAATCAAGTTTAACTATGGCACATAAGGTGTCCATGTAACACGATCAATCCAAGTAAGAGTCCATTTATAACAGACTTCAGTCAAGTAGTAGGGTATATCACTCTGTCACATGCCAAGTTGCACGTACATATTCATATCACGTTTAACACATTAAAGTGTCTATCATGATACCCTTACTATCAAATAGAGCCCAATACCTTAGACTCTAAACACGTAGTAGAATAGGTCACATTGTACCTAGACACAGTCATACTTCACATATATGTATCGTTAGTAATCGAATACATTTTCTAACACATATTGTGTTCTGTAATCATTCTTATTAATTTAAATCGTAGTATTCACGATTATATGAATTATCTTCATATTACACTAGTCCCTATTTTCTTTAGGAACCATTTCAAGACAAGATATCAAGTTCAGGTATACAGTAGGGTTAATCATTCTCTAACTAGTCTCATAACCCAATTCTTTGTTTATTCATGTCATGAATCAAATAATCAAGAAGCTACATTCTATCAAGTAGCTACATGCAAGATTTTCATTTACACATCAAGAATCTTTCAAGTTTATTACCATACTCATGTAATGGTTTCCAAGACATTCAAGACTTTCAAGACTTTCAAGACAATCAAGACAGTCAAGACTTTTACAAGATTTTATTATCTTGTATCCAAGTTCTCAATCCATTTTCTTGGATGGTTAAACATGTACAAGAGTTAATTAACTTATACTTAAGTTATCAATCTAACTCTTTGGTTATTTAAGACAAGTACAAGATTTACTCATCTTATATTCACGTTTTAATTAAGAAGATGAGCTATACATCTCCCAATCAAGTTCACGATCCTATTCCTAGGATATTCAAGCTCAAGACATTAGTTGGTGTCCTTTTGGTACACAAACTTTAGCTACGAGAGGGGAGACTAATCCAAGATTCGTGGACTAGCTCAACGGGAAACAAGCTTCAAGTAATCAAGAAGTCACATTGTTATCAAGCAACTATGTGCAATCATTGCACATACAAGTCAAGAATATTTCTTATTCACGTTAAGGCTTGTTCTGAGCACTTTCGAGTTTACACCTTACCCATATATTGGTGTCAAGGCATATACAAGATTTATTAATCTTATATTCAAATATTAATCCAATTATTTGGATATTCAAGTCATGTACAAGATTTTATTATCTTATATCCAAGTAATAATGCCAATCTTTGGACATTCAATCATGTATAAGAGTTATACACTTTACTCTTACCAATTCTCAATCCTATTCTTAGGATGTTCACGTTCAAAACATTGTTTTATACCCCTAAGGTACACAAACTTTGATTTCCAGACACATAAGAGCATTCATACTCTTATACTCAAGTTCAATGTCTTAAAACACCTATCTAAGTTCTCTAGACAATCACTTTAAAACCTCATTAATTTATTCTTTGAATAGCCCTCTGAGTCTAGGTTATTCAGCTTCTTTCGGATCTTGATTTCGACTCTCCTATAGAAAGTTATGGAGGAAACAATTCAAGAAAACAAATCAGAATTTTCACTTGGCACGACCGTGCTCTAGAAATTGGCACGACCGTGCTAACACTGCCGAGGGATTTTCACACAAAATTCATTTTCGGCACGACCGTGCCCAATAAAGGCGCACGACCGTGCTATCAAGGTCGAGATGTTTTTACACAAACTTCATTTTTGGCACGACCGTGCCCATAAAAGGCGCACGACCGTGCTAACACTGCCGAGGGAAATTTGCCTAAAGGTGATATTTGGCACGACCGTGCCAAATAAAGGCGCACGACCGTGCGGTACAAATTTTGGCCCTTTTCCCCTGAATTCAAGTTTCATTAATTCTCCGTCCCACACGTAGGAGTAACATTTAACTAACACTCCTAACATTCTCAGGAGTATACTAACAAGTTTAGAACTCCTATTTCAAGCCCAATTCATTTCTTTTACCGTCCCATAAATAATAGGACAATTTCCTTTTATTCCATTTCAATATTTCACCGTCCCCAAAAGTATAAGTACAATTTTATTTTATACTAATATAAACATTTAGGGATACTTCCATTCATTTCCCCGTACCACAAATAATGGTACGATTTTTCTAATAATATTTAAATCAAGTTACTATTTTACCGTCTCACGAATAGGAGTATGATTTCCTACTAATCTTTTGATAACCCAGGAGTATGCCTTTTTCAAGTTTATTCATACGCAGTATATTTATACTCCCTTCGTCCCAAAATTACAAGTATCACAAAAATTGCTCAAAACACAATTTTAACAAGAACAAGTAGCGGGAATAACATATATACATGTTATTACAAGTAAGGGGGAGCTAATAGCTTACCTAGTCAAAAATCAAGTTGACCCAAATTAATTTCTGATCGGCAAGAAAAGCTCTATTCAACGCCACGAATATTTATCCGGGACCAGAATCACGAACAGAGGATTAATTAAGCTCGAGGAGTCGAGAATAGAAAGAATCCTAAACCTAGCTTTTTCACCCAGAGAGAGCGTAAACAAATTGGGGAAAAATAAGCTTCCTCAGAGAAGCAACCAAGAAGATATACTTAACAACTTTCCAAGAATTGCAACTAGGCCCCTCAAGTTCTAACTTTGACAAAAAGGCCCCTAAACTTTCAACTTTGACATTTAACCGCCTTAATTTTCTAAAGTAGTTAAATAATTAACTTAAATAAAATAGCATATAAATATCCTAGTCAAGAATTTAACAAATAAGTCAAATATTTAACGAATAAGTAAAATATTTAACGAGATTAAGGATGGGCGTTACATATTTGCTATCTCCTTTGTTTCCAGGCCGGAGCAAAATGATGCAAGTTATTGGGACGGAGGGCGTAGTTAACAAAATTGAGTGTGCAAATTAATGAATAAAGGGAAATAATTAATGTGATGTGAGTATGAAAAGTAAATAAGATATTAATTGGGAGATAGAGAATAGTAAGTGAATTGTTATTATAAGTGGCAAGTGGGTCCAACTAAATAAATAAATATTATTAAGTTTCCATTCTTAGTACTTCTTCTGTTTCAAAATACATGTCGTTTTAGACTTCTTTACACATGTTAAAAAATGCAATTAATACATATAAAAAAGACTTATGTACCCCTATAAGCATTCAATTACCTAGCTAGTAATTAAATAGTTAAAAAAAGATAACTCTGTAATACAATAATTATTATCAGAATCACAAAGATAGATAAAATAAATATAAGAGTATTTCATACTCTTTAAAACTCGCAATTAATGAATGAGAGTATAATTGGTATAGATGAGCAAAGATGTCTTGAAAATAGTAAAATGTCAAATATTTTGAAACAAAATTTAACTCCTTAAACTCCATGTATTTTGAAACGGAGGGAGTAACCTTTGTTACGCAACGCCAAAAGAGAAATAAGTATAAATTATCTTTTATTATGAGACGGAAAGAGTATAATAGTAAGTAAATTAGTTGATGTAATATTCACCTTCACAAATTTTAAAAATAACCATTCAATAATAAAACACACTCTCTCCGTTTGTCTTCATTTTCTGGTCATTTCTTTCTCGTTTTAAATGTCTTATTTAATTGTTCACACTAAAAGAACATGAAATGAACGACCCGACTTGAGGAAACGGGCATGAAGTCCGGCTTAACACGCCCCGACCATCATATACTGAACGAACCCAGGTCGAACCTGGATATCATTAGCTCGTTTGAACCGAGCTGGGAAGTCGTAGCTAAGAGGAACCGAACAAGGATTCCGAAGACCATACCGTTTCTATTGACTCTCAGCTCGTTGGCCGAGCTGACTATGATAACCAAGATTACTCTAAAAGGGCCCTTCATCAGTGCCCACGGACACACCTGACTCGAGGTCGGACCTCGCGGAATGTTTGCTCAGTCGTATGAGCTCGGACTTGTATCTGACGCCGCCATGATTGGAAGAATAGTAGGCCAGGGCCAATTCGCCGGTTAGGCCCATTGATGACTTCTAGAAGCGTTGCCCTAATACAAACATGATGAGTCATAGATGTGGATAAGGACAAATCCCTACGTTCAAGGAAGGAATCTAGGTGACAAGGCATGGATTCTGGGGTATATATAGCACCCTCATTCAGCTGGAGGAAGGTTAAGCTCTCTAACCTCACTCTTTCTCTCGAGATTTCACACTTAAGCAGACTAACTCATTCTCACGCCGGAGGGCCTTCGCCGGTGAAGCCCCGGCTGAGTTAACGTTTGTTCATCTCTTTCAGGCTAACAGGCATTCAGATATCACTCCGTGGATCCGGCTCAACTGATTGCAATATTTGCACGATCAGTTTGGTTCCATTGGCGGGAACGTAGTCTTGTTAGCTTGAGCTTTTTTCATTCTGGAGGATATTCCCATCATGGTTTTGGAAAACCCAGAAACCGTTCCCGGAGTCTTCATTGCTCCCGGAGACTCGGAACCTTTTCGGCCCGCTCCTTGCCCAAATCCAGAGAACCGCCGCACGACTCGCTCTCAATACGCCTTGCTGGTGCAACAAAACCCAGGAGTTGCCGGAATCACTACCGCAGTCACCGCCGCCCCGGTGAACGTCTTAAACCCGATTGAAGAGGTTCCCTTCACGGAGAGTCGCCAAATTCATGTCGGCGGCCATATAGATCGGAGACCCCCTCCGATAACTTATGCACAAAGGACGGTCGAAATCCCGCATAATGGAGCCGGAACAAGCGGTGTCAATACTGGAGCGGTGGCTGAACATGCGGCAATGTTGAATCGGAGATTGACATTGCTCTTACAAATCCAAGAAATTTATGATGAGCTGGCAACCTTAGGTCCGGAACATGCCGCCAACCTCCCGGCGATTCCCGTTGTACCTATGGCACGGGAATATCCACCTGTCATTCCCGTTCCCAGCGGCAGTTTGGAAAGGATGAATCAGAACCCACCGACCACTGTAGGCGCGCACAATCCAAACGAGCAGGAAGAAACCTCAGGAGCAAGGAATGCGGCGCCCCGAGGGCCGAGCCTCATGGAAGAAAGAGAGCATTACAAGGAACGGCATGGAGATCAACCACCTCGATTTCCCCATACTTCTCATTTGACACACAGGAGAAACGAGGAAGAAATTTCCAGATCGGGAAATAGAGAGACCCTCGATCCTCTGATCATGGATCTACAGAGGAGAATGCATGAGATGGAGTCTAGCAGGAAAAGTACCAAGAAAATTGCGAACACGATGGCCCCGTTTGCTCGGTGGATCTTGGAAAGCCCTCCTCAGCCTTATCTTAAGCTCCCCTCGTTGACCAAGTACACTGGGTCAGAAGACGCCCGGGACCATGTGCACACTTTTGAGGCGATTATGGCTTTGGTCTCCCATGACGATGACGTTCTATGTAAAGCGATGGTCAGCACCTTAAATGGTCCGGCCTTAGCTTGGTTCAGAGCTCTTCCGCCTGGTAGCATCGACAGTTGGGAAAATTTGAGAAGTAAATTCATTGAAAACTTTTCAACAGCGGGCGAACACAAGAAACGACCAACTGATCTAGAGAATGTGAAGCAGGGCGAAACGGAGTCGTCTATGAGTTTTTACCAAAGATTCAGAGATCTGGCCGAGCAAATTGAAGGATTGACGGATGATATGGTTATGGTATGCTTCACTGCAGGCATGAGAGCCTCTCAATTGAAGTTTGAGTTTGAAATAAGACCTCCGAAAACAAAGGGAGACTTGTATGAGCGAGCTTATCGCGTAGCTCAGGCCGAGCTAGCGGATAAGCGAACCTCGAAGGAAGGAAAGGCCAAGGAAAAAGAAGAATCAGGAAGAGGCAACGGACGTAAATCCAAGGAATCAAAAGAAAGTGAGTCAAGAAGGGGCAAGAACCGAACCAGGAGTACTGAAAGGAAGGAGATCAATGAGGAGGCTTTCACTCCGCTGAACAGATCCCACAAGGAAATCATGAATTTGATAGAGATGTTCCCCCTCGTCCCATGGTGGGAAACGAGGAAGGGAGAAGAGCTTCGGGAAAATGGTGTGCCTTCCACAAGGATTTTGGGCACGAGACGGAGAGCTTCCTGTCATTAAAGAGAGCCATTCAGCAGAGAGTGAATCAGGGAGAATTGGATCGTTTCATCAAAAGATATGGTAAGCGAGGCCGCGACACCAGAGGCCATGATACCAAGGAAGTTCAGAGGCTAAACAGACGGGTGGCAGCGTTGGGTCGTTTCATAGCCAAGTCGGCGGAAAAATCATTACCGTTTTTCAAGGTTTTGCGAGGAGGAAAATAATTTCAGTGGACTGAGGAGTGTTCCTCAGCTTTCAAGCAATTGAAAGAATATCTGAGCCGTCCCCCCTTGCTCAGCAGCCCTTCTTCGGGAGAAACCTTGTACGTGTATCTCGCTGCCACGGATAGGGCGTTTGCTGCTGTGCTAACCAGGACTGACAATGGAATCAAGCCGGTTTTCTATACAAGTAAGGCTCTCAACGATGTAGAGTCACGGTACTTCAACGCCGAAAAGCTGGCGTATGCTCTGGTAGTGGCCGCTCGCAAATTGAGGGCTTATTTCTCAGCCCATCCTATAGTGGTGTACACTAACGCACCCCTTAGGAAAATTCTGCACAAACCAGACAGCTCGGGAAGGCTCTTGAATTGGTCGATCGAACTTACCGAGTTCGATATCTCCTATCAACCGAGAAAAACGCTCCAGGCACAACCATTAGCAGATTTTATGGTTGAAACTACGTTTAGCAGCGAGGAAGAAGCTTCATCCACCAACGACCACCGGATCGAGGATCTCAAGGGCTGGTATATGTTCACGGACGGATCGGCGTCAAAAAGCCATAGCGGGGCTGGGGTATTGTTGATCGAACCAGGAAACGGCCTCACTGTTGAAAAGGCCTTGCGATTCAAGTTTCCAGCCTCTAATAACCAAGCTGAATATGAAGCTCTCATAGCCGGTATTGACTTGGCCAAATCGATGGGAGTAAAGAACTTGAAGGCTCACACGGATTCTCAACTCGTTGTTAATCAGTTGAAAGGAGAATACGAGACCGTCAACCCGGTATTGTCCCGATATAGAGATCTCGTTGCAAAACTGGTGGAAGGATTCGAGTCTTGGCAGATTGAGCAGATCGGTAGGAAGGATAACGCACGAGCTGATATGCTGTCAAAATTGGCTACTATGGAAATGGGAGAAGCTGATCAGTTAAAATGGGTCGAGTTTTTGGAACGGCCCGCAATTGAAAGAGTTCAGATCATGGAACTAAACGAGGCTTTCTCCGATACGGACCTTTCCAATTGGATCGATGACATGAAAAATTATATCGAGAAGGAGGAATTTCCGTTAGACACCGAGAAAGCAAAGACGATCAAAAAGAAAGCCCCACGCTTCATAATTCTGGAAGGGAACCTGTACAGGAGGTCGTTCGTCAAGCCCCTTTTGAGGTGCGTACCTCCAGCACAAACCCAAAGTTTGCTAGAAGAGGTACACGAGGGAATTTGTGGCGGCCACCCCGGAGCCAGAACCTTGGCAGAAAAAGTCATCACCTTGGGCTATTACTGGCCAAATTTGAGAAGGGAGGCAGTAGAATATGTCAAAAGGTGTGACAAGTGCCAAAGATATGCCGACCTTCCCAGGCTACCTGCTACCGAGCAAACCCCAGTCGTGGCATGCAGTAGTAGCTGTTGATTACTTTACAAAGTGGATAGAGGCCAAACCGCTAGTTGAAATAACCGAGGAAAATGTACTGAATTTTGTCCATGATCAGATTTGGTGCCGATTCGGGGTACCCAAACATATTGTTTCGGATCGAGGACTCCAATTCTCAGATGCTTTCACTACTGAGTGTGCCCGGCTAGGGGTTAAACACACCAAGTCGTCTGTCTCCCATCCTCAAGGTAACGGCCAGGCTGAGGCAGCCAATAAACTTGCGATGCACGCGTTGCACAGAAATATCACAGGGAGAGCAGGAAGATGGGTCGATGAGCTCCCTCTAGCTCTATGGGCCGTTCGGACAACCAACAGAGGCCCCACAGGTGAATCCCCATTCGCGATGACTTACGGCTCAGAGGCCATGGCTCCAGCCGAGTTGGCAATACCCACAGCTCGGGTCGCGTTCTTTGATGAAACTAAAAATGAAGAAAGAAGAAGGATCGATCTGGACTTGATCGATGAAAAAAGGCTAGAAGCTCACTTGAGATCCGTGAATTACAAGCAAAAAACGAAGAGGTACCATGATAGAAGGGTGAGAAAGCGACTTTTCCAAGTAGAGGACTGGGTGCTGAGAAAGATCGAGGACACGAGCCGAAAAACTCAGCAAAATAAGCTCTCCCCAAACTGGGAAGGTCCCTTCGTCGTAACCCGGATCGTCCGTGACGGGACTTATATGCTGAGAACCCCTGAAGGGAAAGACCTAAAAAACCCCTGGCATTCCAATAGCTTAAGGCGATATTATCATTAATTTGTCCTCGTTTTGTATGATTTCCAAGGATAGCCCTTTTCGGGCACTTGATTCATGTATCAGCTCGCTTATATATTAAAATCACGCCGGAATTCGTTTATCTCAATGTATGAATTTTTACGCTAAACCTTGTCTTGAACAAACAAACCTTGAACTTGTCCTGAACAAGCAAACCTGTAACTCGTCCTTAACGAGCTAAGCCTTGTCTTGAACAAGCAGCCTAAAGTGAAAAAGGTACACGGTATTCCACAAGAAAGAACAATTACAAAGGTTCATATTAATAACGAGGTCCAGAGCCGACCTCGGGGGGCATACAAAAGAAAAAGAAAATTAATTAAAAAATTTACAAGGGTGGAGATTCATCCTGAGCTACCTCGCCCTCGGCCACGGACCCCTTAGCTCCAGTTTCCCCTACCACCTTGTCGGCCTCGGCACGTTCTCGCTCTAAGGCACGGCGAGCTAAGACCGTATCCACATTAACATCCAAAAGATCAGGCCTAATCCAGACCTCCAACCTATCCTCCTCATCTTCACAATCGAGCTGACCCAATTCTTCTTCGTTAAAAGGAATCATAGCATGGGCAGCCCGAGTTCTGGATTAAATTGGGGAAGCTCGATGAGATCGGCGATGATTTCAGGATCCTTGGGGAGGTAGCCATGACCGTAAGCATCCCTAATGCCGTGCCTGTGACCCGTCTCAAAATAAGGCATGGCTTTTTCTAGCACTTTCGTAGCAAAAGCCTCGGTCTGCTCATACCGATCAATAATGGCTTGCTCGTTTAGAGAAGTGCGTTGGGTCACCCCGGCTTCAGCTCTGAGCCGCTCACTTTCCTCTTCAGACAAACGGAGGCGCTCAAGGACCTCCGTATTGCGCCCTGCCGCCATCTTGACCTGATCTTCAAGGTCATTGATACGAGAACGACCTGACACCACCTCCGCCTGAGCCGTCTCTATCTCTTTATCCTTGACGGACAGGATCCTCTCTAGCTCAGCCACCCTCGTTTTCAACAAAATAACCTCATCAACATGAAGAGCAAGCTCTTTTTCCTTGGGCACTAACGCCTCTGCCTTCTCCCTGGCTCGGGATTCAAGTTCCTCGCCACTCCGAGTAAGGTGGAGACCAAGCGTGGCCATCTGAAAAATAATAATAAGTTTCCTTAGACAAATCTGATACAAGTAGAGCGCAATAAACCAAGCCAAAAATCCGTACCTCACTAATAAGCAAGCCAAGGCGACCGCCGCACAGAGAAGAAGACGACTTCTCCTTCGCAAGATCCTCAAGATGATCAAAATCGGGTGCTCGGCGAAGCACGGCGCGACCAAACCTGACTTTATACCCTTTGCGGGCATAAAGGTTCAAACCTCTGAACAAAGTAACGTTGCCGAGCCGATCAGCCAGCTCGTCAACCTCCTCACTACTCTTCACACCTTCCAAATCCGCACGAGTAATTTGAGCTCGGGGGGCCGACCTCTTGGAAAGAGGAACATGGTCAGCAACTTCCTCTGTACGCCCCCTCTTCTTGGTAACATCAGTAGTATGCCGAGTTGGGGCCTCTTTTTCCGTTGTAGGGGAGGGTATGGTGTTGGAAGCACCGGGTCTCTTCTCGGTAGAAGCTTTGGGACCCCCAGCATTCCTCTCTTTCTCACCATCGGTAGAAATTAGAGGGACGGATGAAGGAGCTTTCTTTGAAAGTTCAGACTGCCGAACCCCCGTCTGTGCTTTGGCGACCGAGGAAGAGGTCGACTTGTTCAGACTCTTCAATTGACGGAAACAGGGAACCTTCTTCTTGCTCGCGGCCGCAGCCAGGTACTGCTCTCCGTGTGAACTCATCGCTGCAACAAGAACAAGCGACGTTAAGAACACGAGCACAATAAGGAAACAACAACAAAAAACAAAACAGGTAATCACCCCCAAAATGCTCAAAGGAGCGACAATGTTCGACCGAGCTCAAGCAAGCGAAGCAATCTGTTTTAAACGAGCATTCCTCATGAACCACCCAATCTGGATAACATCGACCAGGAACAATGGTCACCAAGGGCTCAACCCCCTCTGAAGTAAAGCCATGAAGGCCAGCACGAGCAAAATACCGGGGGCTTTTCTCTAACTTGTCCCAGTTTATCACCCATTCTCGATCCCTTTTTGGGGCCACGAGCTTCTTCAACGCTTTCTCTAAATTAGCCGACCACTCAGGCTCCCATAGCCCTGATAAACGAGAAAGTTCACCTTGGGAGCATAGAAATTCCTATCCTTTCCTGCTCTCGATAAGCACGATATGATTGGCGAAAGTATTTATTTTGCTAGGGAAAGAATGAAGAAGGTGAGGAGAGTTGGGGTTAGCACCTACACTGAGGGTATGGTACGGTGTCTTACCAAACCGGTTCTTAGTTCGGGAGATCCTAAAAAATTTCTTAAATACATGAACAGTGGGCTCATAACCGAGATGACGGCAAACGACCAAAAACTATTCACCGTCCTCACCGTATTGGCCACCAATTGAAGAGGGACAGAATAAGTGTCCGTCAAAAAATCATTAATAAAAGGATCCAGGGGAAGACGGAGGCCGAGTTCGAATTGGCCAACGAAGAAAGCCACCTTTTCTTTATTCTGCATTAGATCGACCACTGGGACACTGCCCTGAGGAACGTAGGAAATATGATAGTCATCCCTACTTATATTATACTTATCATACATGTTATCTAAGAGTTGTGCTTGTACAACAGTGGGGGGGTGGACGAACCAATCCTTGGCCCTTTAACGAGCTCTCAAAACCTAGTGTCCGGGCACTAGTGGGATGAGCGACGCGAAGCAGTTCCCTCTCTATATACTGGAAATTATAAGCGTCGTCGTCCTCTCCAACGAGTTCAGTCCCCTCGCTCTCTCGAGAATCCAAAGTGTCTTCTAGGAGAAGAGCCGGTCTGGAAGATGTCGCGTCCTCGGTATACCGAACTGATACAGGTTCTACGTCATATACAATGTCCTCCTCGGACCCAGGATCACTTATTTCTCGTTCAACTTCAAGACCCAACTCATCTCCAGATAGATGATCGTTCTGAGAGTCGGAAGCCTCATCACTGCAAGCCATATCTGCAAGAAGAACATGGGGATCAGACCCCAAGTTAGAAACCAAGGTGGAGCTCGTTGGACGGTCAGACCCCTCGCCTATTCGAGACCCGGACTCTATGCAAGTGAGAGGGGGTTTCTTCCCGACAACGTAATAGTTGATTATGTGGTTGATCAACTCGTTATAATACTCGAAGAGAATGACACTGGGGTGCTCGGGGCGCATCCAATCTTCACTGCCAACATAGGGCCACCTCAAACTGCCATCGAGCCCATATGCGTTCAAAATCTCCCTGATCTCTCCCAAATCTAACTTCCTCCAACCACCGACGATACTACGGTATATCAAGTCCGTACGATCATGAAAGCAAAACGAGGAACCTCCAACCACTTTCATGAACTCCGGCGTCATTTCTGGAGAAGTCATGATGAGCTCTCAATGTATAACCACTACCGCCGGAAAATTTAAAGCTATCGCCGGGAAATTTAAAGTTCTCGCCGGAAAATTCAAGTTCCCGCTGGAAAATTTAAAAACTTCCACCGGAAAACTCAAGTTCTTGCCGGAAAATTAAAAATTTCCAACCAAAAAGCACGAAAAGAAAAGAATATACCAATATCACAAAAGTTGAGAACAAGAGTATACCTGTATTAGAAGTTTTGAACAAGGCGGCCAGAAAGAATCAAAAGGTCGTCGTCGGCGTCGTCGGAACTTAAGAAATTTGCTGGAAGTTACTGGAGGCGAGAAGGAGGAAAAAGGGAGAAATAAGGGTTTTTATAACCCCCTTCTTTACAAAAAGTTCGCGGGTCGACCCGAACCGATCCGGTACCCATCAACTTAAACGGGCCGCATTTAATGCCCTGTACCTTCCCTAGACGCGTGCCTGTACCCCTAGGCTAGGTAGGATGACGACGACGCCTGGCATAGAAGACTGGAACCATCCCATCACACCACCACGTCCATGATGCGTTACAGCTGTACCTCCAATCGCTCCTGATGCCACCTGTCCCTTCAGCTACTCCTTTTTATAAGCTTTAACGAGCAAACCACATGGACCGCCTTCCTGGATCTATGATTCCCACTTTCGTTACTCTCAACTGGGAATCATGGGGGCCACTGAAAGGAACGACCCGACTTGAGGAAACGGGCAGGAAGTCCGGCCTAACACGCCCCGACCATCATATACTGAACGAACCCAGGTCGAACCTGGATATCATTAGCTCGTTTGAACCGAGCTGGGAAGTCGTAGCTAAGAGGAACCGAACAAGGATTCCGAAGACCATACCCTCTCAGCTCGTTGGCCGAGCTGACTACGATAACCAAGATTACTCTAAAAGGGCCCTTCATCAGTGCCCACGGACACACCTGACTCGAGGTCGGACCTCGCGGAATGTTTGCTCGGTCATACGAGCTCGGACTTGTATCTGACGCCGCCATGATTGGAAGAATAGTAGGCCAGGGCCAATTCGCCGGTTAGGCCCATTGATGACTTCTAGAAGCGTTGCCCTAATACAAACATGATGAGTCATAGATGTGGATAAGGACAAATCCCTACGTTCAAGGAAGGAATCTAGGTGACAAGGCATGGATTCTGGGGTATATATAGCACCCTCATTCAGCTGGAGGAAGGTTAAGCTCTCTAACCTCACTCTTTCTCTCGAGATTTCACACTTAAGCAGACTAACTCATTCTCACGCCGGAGGGCCTTCGCCGGTGAAGCCCCGGCTGAGTTAACGTTTGTTCATCTCTTTCAGGCTAACAGGCATCCAGATATCACTCCGTGGATCCGGCTCAACTGATTGCAATATTTGCACGATCAGAACAAATATATTATTCTATATTCTATGGATTCTATTAATCATGTTCATAACAACTATCACATCAACAATTTTGTCATATTTTCATACTTATAACAATCAGTCAATTACTAATACTAATACTACGTTATTCCTTAAACTCGTATTTTAATTGAATATGAAGATGAAAGAGTATAAAAATACTCTTTTAATTGAATTTGGATTTTTGTAATTCTGGTATTTATTGTATATATAATTAATTAGATTTTTAGAAATATTTGTATTTATTTTAGGTAAGTAAATTAGGTTAATATGTATCTTAGGTAGGTTTAATTTAAGATTATTATATTTAGCATTTATTTCATATTAACCTATTAATATTTTACTTGTTTTTGTGTTTATCTTTTATAGAATTTAGGACTCTTTCCTTGTACAAAGATCTATTCCATACCATACTGTAGGACTCTTGAAGCTATGGAGCGGTTATATAATGAGAAGAATAAGCCAGCCATAGAGACGATTTTCCTGAGCATTCAAAGAGAGATATTAAGAGTTTCTTAAAGAGTCCATTTTGTCCTTGAAGTCTTTTTCTTAATCAAAACTCCAAAATCCTTCAAGGTTCTTTGCAATTATTCTTGTATTAAGAATATTTATTGCTGTCCGTTTTGCCATGAAGCTTTTGTGATTTGATTGTTTTAGTTATTCAAGGTTGTTTTTGTGTTTGATTAGTTCTAGGAGTCTAGAACTATTTTAGTTTTTTTATTTCTTTCATTGTAATCGTTTGTTAACTTGTATTCTACAAGTTTTTTTTATTAATGAAAGTTTTCCAGCATACATAGTCTTGTTGAAGTATTTAATCCGTGTTTTTACTTAATCCGCTATGTTTTTACGTTTTTTCTGATATTCTGTCCGTGTACAGTTGTCGTGCCAGTTGTTAAGACACATGTGATAGTATTCTCAGATCACAAGTGGTCATTTTCAGAAAACCCGTCCTAGCTACAATTCTTTCAGAAGTAAAAAAGACGAAAAAAGTGTATTAAGTGAACTCTGAGTGTGAACGGTAAAATTAGGGTAAATATAAATTTACAAAAAAGTGCTACAAAATTTGGTTTACAAAATGAGGTGTTATTGTTTTATTGATGCTTTTAATTAGAGTGTGCTCGATCCACTATCAATGCAATCAATAAAAAATCGACACCTCATTTTGTATTAATCATTTTGTAACATTCTTTTGTGCCCATAGCATTTGCCCGTAAAATTACCCGACACCTAATGTTTGACTGGTTTTTAATATTCGTCGACTTTATGATCATTTTGTACGAGGAAAATAAAACAACCTTCTAATATCCAATTTTACTATCGAAAAAAAACATCCCTTCAAATAATGGACAACCGATCATTTAAAGAAGGAAAATGAAAAGTTATATTGTAATTCCGTTTACTGGATCTTTGAGCATAATATTTCCTAATAAAGAATCAAAAATATTAGAATAATAATAAGTATTGTTTTGATTTAAGAGTGATGTTTTGAGGGGAATGTTGGAACATTTTTGATCAAGAAGAAATTAATTCTAGGATGAAATAGAAAGGAAGTATTTAAAACATCAGGTGACTTATCATAACCAAAATTAGGAATAGTGCAATGTATTTGATAATAACAATCTAATATTTTTCTGAAAAAAAAATAACAATTATATACCGTAACTTTTTTTTTTCCAAATGTTTATGAAAAAACGCAATGTACAAACTTTAACATTTAATTCAATACTCCTTTCGAAAAAAAACATTTAATTCATTACTTGATTCAAAAAAATACATTTAATTCATTACAAATTTAGTGCATACGTGAAAATGATGTGGCCCTAAAACGTCAACAATTCCATTAATTTTGTTTAATGCCAGTATTTAAATTATTGGAGTATTTATAAATATGAAAGTGAGTATAATGTGGATTAAGTAGTACTCCCTCTCTCACAATAAAGTTTTCATTTTATTTGAATGTTTAAATCGAAAGTCCTATATTTCAGAAATATTTTAATACTACTACTTTATGAATGACATTAAATTCTGACACTCACAACATATTGAAAAAACTTATGTGCTTTTAACAGATTTTAATTTTCTAGACAGTTAAATGCTTATACAAGAGTAAATAATCCTCGGTGATAGTAAAATGTCAAGTATTTTGGAACAAAAATTAACACCTAGAACGTTATTAACACCTAAAATATCATGTATTTTAAAACGGAGAGAGCATTATTCACTACTCAATTTTCCATTTCTACCTCACTTTTCATACCACCAATACAAACTCTATTACCAATATTACTCTCTCTCCATGAGAGTTGGCCCCATATTTTGCTTGGTTAACTTTAATCAACTTTGACGTATAATTAAAATTAGTTTTAAGTATTTAAATGATATCTGTTATTGATACACTATTATAAATAATATCAACAAGATTCAGATTTTCACAAAATAGTTAAAATTAACTTAAGTTACTTCTAAAAAAATATAATTAGCAATAAAAAAGTGTAAATAAATTTTTAAGCCGATTGTAGTAATATTTTATCCTTAATTACATTACTTACAAAAAACTTTATTATTATAAGACCGATGTAGTAAGTAAGGAATACTCCTCCGTCCCCCAATAAATGACCATTTTACTGTTTTGAATGTCCAACTTGAAAGTTCCGTTTTTCTAAAATAGAAATTCTAATTTTTTTCATAAAATTCATTTGGTATATTCAAACTTTTCACTTAATATTTTATACTCCTCCTTCTCTCTTTTTCATACTCGGATACCTACTTTAACAGAACTCTTCTCCAGATGGTAATCTGAATTGAACTTCCTTCTTGTAACAATCGACATGGGCATGGTATGCAGTCCATCCCTAAGATCATATCAAATTCTCCAATCTCTAGTTCGATCAAATCGACTTCCAATTCTCTTCCATCCATGTTTAAGGGACACTTCCTATATATAGATGTAATAGGAATCAACTCTCTAGTAGGCGTATCTATCACTAGAGGCGTCTCTAACTTTTCAGGTTTCAAATTCATTTGCTTTGCCACACGAGTACTAATAACAGAATGCGTAGCGCCATTATCAATTAAAGTATACACATTACAAAGGTAAAGTCGAAGTGTACCTGCCACGAGGTCATTTGTGGCCCTTGCGTCCTTAGCCGTCATAGTAAACACACGCCCACGGTCTCCACCCTTATCCTTGCCGCCATCCTTTGCTCCTTGTGCATTGGCGTTCCTTTTTGGTTCTGGGCACTTCCAGGACGGGTGTCCTGTCTTCTCACAATTAAAGCACTTCTTTTCTATAAACCAACATTCCTCGGTCTTGTGGTTTCTCTGGCACGTCTGGCACTTTTCGACCGTTCCTCCTTCACGAGCATCATTCTTGACCCCATCTCTACGGTTATTGTACCCTTTATTCTGGTACTTGTTCTCAGTACCCTCTTTTCCACGATAATCATCACTAGCTTTGCGCTTGTTATTTCCGTTTCGGTTCCACCCTCCAGAACTTCCCTTTGATCCAGTTGATTCCTTATTAACAGATTTCTTCTTTTCCTCTTTCTTGTTACGGTAATTGTCAGACTCTTTCTCAACCACCCTTGCTCTATCCACCACGTCGCTATAAGTTGTTAACATCAATGGGGTGATCCTAAATCTTATTCGGTCACTTAACCAGCTTCAAACTTCCGAGCTTTCTATCCCTCATTGTCAAAGAATGTCAGAGCAAATTCTAGCAACTTCGTAAACTTTGCGCAGTAATCATCCACTGTCATGCTGCCTTGAGTCAACATCAAGAATTCAGCCACCTTATTATTGCGGACACTTGCTGGAAAATACTTTTCATTGAACACGGTCTTAAACCTGTCCCACGTGAATGCCTCATCCCCACGTGCAGTCGATGCTCTATTTTCAGCTTCCCACCACTTAAGAGCCTTTCCCTTAAACATAAATGTTGCGAATACCACCTTTTGCTCTGGCGTGCAAGTCAATGTCTCGAAAATCTTTTCCATATCTTTAATCCAATGTTCTGCCTTATCGCTTGGCTCTCCAGAGAATGAATCTGGGTTTCGCTTCTGAAATAGTTCGAGAGGATCTCTCTGAGTTACTGGTTGTGGTTGTGGCTGATTCGCCAACCCTTGTACCACTTGGCTAATTCCAGCCATCGTCTGAGCTAGTGTTTGTAGCAAGTTAGCCATGTTCGGATCTTGCCCACCATCGTTTCCAGCATTGTTCCTCCTATTGCTCCTCGACATCTGAGGATAACGTGACCTTTATTAGTACCACGAATACAAAACGTTTTCTACGCACTTACGCGTCATAATACTTCTTACTTCTATAGCGCACATAAAGGTCGTCTCATTAGACTTGTCATCCAAATAAAAGTCAAACACTAGACCTATGGTCGTTCTACTAGATCGACACTTACTTCATTTAGTCAATTTTACTGGACTCTTTGGGTTTCACTATACCCTTATTCCTTTCTTTATTCATTTCTATAGACCACAATTTACTTTCAAAAGTCATTCAATAGAACCTTATTACTTTCACTTGGTCATTTTACTAGACCATGTTCATTTTTCGTGAGTCTTCTCATTAGACCCCGCTTGCTTTCTTTGGTCGCTTTATTAGACCATACTTTCATTCATTAGTCGATTCAACAGACTATACTTGCTTGTTCTTGGTTAACACACACTTTTAACACTACAGAACATACATGAAATCACAAAACTTTAAGAAATCATATAGAAGGAAAAAAAATTGCTTTTATTAATAAATGGAAAAGGTTCACTTCCACAACTACAATGAATTCAAAATAAGGAAGAGATACTCAAATGAGTTTTCAAAACTACTACTACTAGTTACATTTACTTAGCAAAAGAAATTTAAAAGTACTCGTTGTTCCACTTTCCATCCTCTTGCCTAGGCCTTCCTCTAGGCTGCCCACTAAAAACCTTTGGAGTCTTCTTTACTTTATTTTTGGATCCCTTGGGTCTTCCTCGGGTCCGCTTTGGCATCATTAGTGGCTCATCATCTTCAATCATGATTGGGGTAGTTTCACTCCCTTCTATGGCAACATCTTCCTCTTCAATGTCGACCTTTTCTTCTTCTATCTCCTCAATTTCATTATTAGCTCCCATTTCTCCCACATTGGGTGCTTCATTGCCTATAGCGTTTGCCTCTTCAATCTGTCTAGCTCTAGCTTCCTTAAGTCCTTGCAATTCGTAGTAATTTCGATAATAATATTCTCTTATTGTGGCTTCATACTCGTCCTTTTGGTTCGTACTTTCTTTTATTTTCTCTACTTCAATTCGAGCATCGTGCCACATCTTCCTAGTCTGTATCCATTTGTCAAAACGCAACGTCTGTTCTTTCCTTTTCACGCTTAAGACGCTTCTTGAGCTCTCTGACCATCCATGCACACTTCAGAGTTGCCCTTTCCTTGGGTGTCTTATGCCTCAAGTTCACCTTCATAATATTCTTAAGTCCGTCCATTCCCTATAATTTAGACATAATCGTCGTTAGTGCCACATACTTAAAATTATATAACCATTATCTTAAGTACAAGAAAGAATGACATTTCAAAAGAAATCCTATCTTAGGTTCTTTCCCAAAATAGCAAGTTTCCTTATTTGGAAAGTTTCCAACTTAGAAAGTTTCCTAAATTAGAAGGTTTCCTCAAAAGGCAGGTTTCCTAAAATAGTAACTTCCCCAAAAGCACTAACTTCCTTATTAGAGTTCTAAGACCAATCAAGGTTAAGTACTATTTCTCCTAATAGTCTTAACTTCCTTCTAAAGTCTCCGATGTAAACCTAAACCGGAGCTCTGATTACCAACTGTAACACCCCGAATTTCAGAGTATTATAACATCTTTAAATAATATAAATCCATCCCAAAAATAAAGGAATAACGGTCATAAACTACAATTCAAATCTACATGGCTAGTATATCTAACCACAATTCAAAATAAATAACGGAAGCGTAATAATCGTCTTTCAATACTAACGGCTAGTAAACACCGTCCACTTAAACTCTAATCACCAAAGAACCTTCAATGCTCCTTAATGACGTCCTTCATCTTCCTTAGAGCCTTTCTCCTACTTATTACCTGGAGAACAATAATTATAGAATGGATGAGCGAACAATGCCCAATAAGTTCATACGGGATCTCTCCGGATACTAAGAAGAGATGACCGGAAGAACGAAACAATAATAAAACTTTTCAAAGATAGGCTTTTATAAAATCATTAAGTAACTGTTAACTTCAAGACAGTTAATAAAATATATTTCCAAAGAATGTGGCACTTTTACCAAATCCGTCAATTCCAAGATAACGTCACCATTTCAGGTGCGATGCCTTTTCAGGGCATTTAAGCAAATAAGAGATCCTACCCTTTAAGATATTCCCTTATTAAAATTTATCATGATAATCAAACCGCTTCAACAAGCAGCATAAGGTCTAAGTTCTTTTCATATTTAAACTAGACCATATCTTGCTAAGTCCTTTTCATATCAGACAAAGCTAACGTCTATACCTGAAAAACTTGATATAGCGAAGTTTCCACTTAGTGTTCATAGGTAGAGCAAAAAATATAAAAGGGTAAGAACATTCAAAAGACGTTCACAACTTTTCAGAGTTCAAATACTACTGGCCACTTGGTAGCTATACTTTGAAAGAATTATAAGGAATCCTACATTAAAGGATTGAAACTTCAAGAACTAAGGAACGTAATCCTTTACCTTAGCTTGCGTTATTTCTCTTCGCAAAATCACGTGCACAATCTACAAACACGTAAACAATACTTTCTTAGGAACACAAATGTACTTTAATTCTCCGTCCCCATTATACTTTATTTTACTTGGTTAACCTCATGAGTTCATCTTCTTAAACCCCTTTAAGGTTGATATCCATTCTAGGGTTTGTACTACCCATTAACTTTATACCCCAAAATACCCCTTTATGTTTACCAAAATACTCATAGGGTTTCATAGTTTCTATTCCCAATCACCGCGTTTTAGTATTCAATTACTGATACCAAAACACTACTCACAGCACTCCAAATCACTATTCACAGCTCTGAAAATCACTATTCACAGCATACACATACACACGCGCACACACACTGTTAACACACACATACACGCACCCATGCGCCCCCCCACACACACAGCAACACACGCACACACATACACGCATACACACTTATCCTTAATTCATCATAATCACTTTTAATCCCAATTTCATAAACCCTAGTTCATCTTTTAGGGTTAGGGTTCTAGTTCATACTCCCCAATTTACTAGATTAATATTAATACGAAGGATTCAAACTTAGGGAGTGGGATTTTACCTTGATCCGACCTCCCTTCTCTTTCTCTTCTTCCTTTCTTTCTTCCTGCGGCTCTCTCCCTCTCTCTGTCGCCGCTCTCTCTCTTTTCCCGTTCTCTTCTTTCTTTTGTGACCAATAATAATAATTCTAGGGTCTCCAAGAGTATATATGTGTTAGGGTTTCCAATTTCCTAATTAAAAAGGATTCCATAATCCTAATGGGTTTAAATTTACTTGGGCCCGAAGTTAATTTCAATTCTTCCTCTTTAATTAATTAAGCCCAACACTAATTAAAAGAGATTGACAAATAAAATAATTGGGCCATAAGGGCCGGGTATTACAAAATTACTCTTATTTATGAGTAAGTGTTATTGTAAAAGCATTTAATTACCTAATGTTTGAAATATATATTGAAAAAAATAATTTAGAAATATGTATTTGTTGTTTTTCTTAATATATATGACAAATAAAACTACAAGTATTTTAAGGCGGATGGTGTAATATATTCCCTCTGTCCAATATCAATTGACACAAATTTCCTTTTTGAACATTCCATTGAAATGAGCACATTACTAAAAATGATAAAGAATCTCCCAATCAATCTCTCTCTTACTTTACTTTTATACTCACAACACTTACATTTTCTCTCTCCTACTCACTTTTCATATTCACAACACTTACACTTTCCTTTTTTGGTTTTTTTTTGGTTTGTCAAAAGTAATAGTTACTATAACATAATGTAATGATTGTATACATATAAAGTAATAGTTTGTATACATAAAAGTAATACATATATATAGAAAAGTAACAGTGTTTTTTTTTTTTTTTATGTTTTCTTCGTTTGCCAAAAGTAATACTTATTACAACTAAAATGTAACGAACGTGTTACTTATATGTAATAATGTTTATACATAATTGTAACACATATGTATAGAAAAAGTAATAATTCAACCATTTACATTTTTAGAGCTAAAAACACTTGATTAGTGTTACATGTAAAAGTATTACATTATATATAGAAATATGTTATAATTTATTTTATTAAAGTGTTACATTTACTTGTACAAACAATTACATTCATATATATGAGTAGTTACTTTTCAAAAAATTAGATCAAAATACACAATATTTTACATTTTTGCAAAAGCATTATTACATTTCAGTATAAATGATAATTACATTTAGATATTGCTTGGGTTACATGTAATTATAGTTAGTATTACATTTGAAAAAATGGTTAAAACGAGCTTTTGTTTTTGTAAAACAGGTGTTACGTTTACTTATGAACAATATTACTTTATATGTATTCAGTCATTACATTAAGTTATGTTAACTATTACTTTTGGTCAACGACGGAAAAGCCGAAAAAATAATATAAAAACTCAAAAAAAAAAAAATTGGAGCTCTGGGAGGCTGCCACGTGGCGGGTTCGGCCCATGGGTCATGGGGCGACCCGTCTCATGCATGAGACGGGTCCCCTTGTTCTCATGGGAGACCACCTCATCACTTAATATCTCCGTCCTACATTTATTGCTATTAAAAGTGAGTGTATAAAGATAAAGAAAATATGTTGGAAAAATTACTATTGTGAGTGTGTAAAAGAGAGAAAATAAGTTACTGGATAGTTGTTGTGAGTGGGTATGGAAGATAAAATTGAACATTTTAAGTAAATAGTAATGAATATAAAACGTCCAAAACAAAAAAACTAGCAATTAGTTTGGGAAGGAGGGGTGCTATCCAACAGCTCAAGTCTTATTGTGTCTCTCCAATCACACCTTTAATATCGGAGTAATTATAGGAATTACTAGTGGTTATCAACTTTTTGTTTGTTTTTTTTTTTTTGAATAATAGTGGTTATTAACTTAGATTAAGCGACCTTCAAAAAAAAAAAAAAAAAAAAACTTAGATTAAGCGAAACTTGTTTTCCTTTCCACCAATCTCTCCATCAGTTGTTTTTTTCTTACAATGTCATAGTTGGAAGGTAACGAGAGAGGGATCGAAAATACTATAAATTTCTTTTTTTTTTTGAAGCACACAACAAGATTTTATTAATGCACATAAATATACAAAGTTTGGAGTTGGCAATCCACATGAAACGGATGCTCAACCCAAGTGGTAGGACTTCCGTTAACAAAAGAAAACCTACAAACAACATCGGCTTTAACATTTGCCGTTTGACTATCTAAATTTATAGAGAGAAGAGAATTTGCATTAAGTTTGTCCCTATATCCATGAAGGTTGTCTGACATAGAATACCCATGGGAAAATGCGAGCACTCCATCCAAAACAACCTCTGAATTCACCACAACTGTCATCTCCATAGACTCCAAGTTCATGACGGATATTTGATTGAGATGTGCAAAAAAAAATTCAAAGAAACAACAAATAAAACAGACAAATTACACAAAACCCTCAACAATGGAGGGAAAACAAAGGTTTCCACATAAGGGAAGAAAACAAAGGCTTCCACATAAGGGAAGAAAACAAAGGCTTCCACGTAAGGGAAGAAAACCAAGTTGAAAACTAAGAAAAAAATACATCTTTATTATTGAAAAGCAATAAATTACTCCTAAATTAAACATTAATCATTGATAATAAGCAATTGTTAAAGTTTAATTTAGGAGAATGAGACAAACCTAATTAATTTAGGAGAATGTGATATTTGACTTTTATCACTCATCCATTCATTTGAAAAGGGACAAACATTTGTAAGAGAGAAGATTTGAATTATTGAACACTTTGATTTCTGATTGTTGTGCACTCTAACCGCATAAAAACTAAATTCACTAAAAATACAAATTAAAACAAAAATAGAAACTAAATTTGCTAATGTACAAATTAGAACAAAAAACATCAATATGTCAAATTACAAACCCCGTCCCAATATCATTATTTTTTTTCAAAAATTTATATCAATGTGAATGTGATTTTTCTGAGAAGTAATTATATAGTCCACCATTAAACAAATTCCAATATACACTTTAACTCCAAATGCAAGCGATATCATTCAAGGTTTATGTAGCTATGTTACTGTATATCCTTAAAAACGAGCTTTCTTAAATATATCTATCGAAAATTTATTTAGGACGGATTACTGAAATGAGCAATTAAGTGGCATGAAATAAGAAGCTAAACCCAAAACAATGCCACCGTCAACAACACTTTCCACCGCCACCAACAAGAACATTTTTCGATTTCTTTTATTTATACTTAATGTGTTTTGGATTTATAATTTCTCTCATTCGTCGAGAGTCATTGCCTTCTCTCATTCGTCAAAAGAGTTTGTCTCTTTTCCATTGTGTTGAGAGCCTTTCTGTAATGTTTCTATTTCTTGCAATGCTTGTTATGCTTGATTGGGCATTTATTGTGTATTTAGTGCCAAAAAAAAAAAATCGTGTTGAGATTTTCTGAATACCAGTGTTGTCAACATCCATTTTTTTATTGGAGAAGTGTTTGCGTGTTACACGTCATTGTTGGTAACAGGTTGCAATGGAGACTCGGCTAAATCTTAGGCATCACTATGTTGGAACAATTCTTTATATCCCTGAATGCCACGCTCATTTTCAGAATAAGAATGAGGAAGAAGATGAAGGCAGAAGCGAAATAATACATGTTGAATCCATTACAGATGTTGTAGGGAGAATAAGAAGAAGAAGAAGAATTAAGGGGACGGAGTTCTTCTAAATGATTGTGCCTTTTCTCTCTAATGTCTCTAGCAATATGAAGATTATTTAGGAAAGAAAATAAAATGAATGGAGTGATTTCTAAGGTTGATGGAGAACCCTTTATATATGAAACCAAAATGCACCTCATTTAGGGACTACACCCTTTCAACATTTAGTGATGTTAAATTACCACTTTGCCCATAAAAAATAGGTAATATTACATCCAGGAATTCTACACATTATTTTAATTCACTACACTTTATATTAACATTATAGGTATGATTTTATGTATGGAATTACTAAATGACTTGTGTTGCAAGCCATGTCCCAACAATCTCCCACTTGGGTTGCAAAACAAAGTCCTTCCTTTAAATCATAAATCTATAATACAATAGGAAGCAGGAATAACTGAATCATAAAGAGTGGTCAGGATCCTTTCTCAACCACCATAAAAGTGGCTGAGATTCATCCATCTCTCAAGCGGTTTACGGCGGTTGCGAAGCCCCACGTCCGATCTCCATCCCACAAGTTCTCTTCCACAAACGTCAGTTTTCTCCCTGGATCGAAAACCCCTAACATTTTCTCCCGAACCCTAAGTCCTCTATTCAAGAGCAGATTTTTTTTTTGTTGGATTTGTTTCGATTGTTGTCGACCTACGGTTATGAACCAGGTGTTTGCTGATCAGTACCTTCTCCAGGCCTTTTCGTTTGAAGCGACTACAACCCGTTGTGGAATTGGAAGATATGAAGAGGAAAGCTATATGTCCCGTTAAACCCCTCGCCGTTCTGTCTTCGACGTTGCTTGGATCGTCTCAATGGTAAGCATTTTTGTGCTTAGGGCTTCATGGAAATTGAAATTGAAATTGGAATCGTAATTGTTGATTGTCTGTCATATGTTACTTCAGGTTTGATGTCATTGAAGGTTACACCGTCCTATTCAACTGCTGAACGGTTTCTTATATTCCCTTTCCTGGCTTCTTCCCATTCAGACCTTCAGCCAAGCAATTCGAGAGAGGGAGTGACGAACAACTTTATTAACTTCCCTTGACCTAGGTTTCACCTTCTCTGTGCATGTTTATATTTGGGAGTAAACTCCAGGTATTTCTTGGTTGTTGTAATCTACATATTTGAGAAATATTTACGAACTCTATGTTGGTGTTCCTCTCCAGTTTTGATTACATTAGGGACAGAGAGTTGCTCTTTAGTTTTAATTATTTTAAGGATAGAGAATTGCTTGGTGATGAGTGATTATTAAGATTGGGGTTAAACACCCTTGCTAAAAGGTTTCCAACAGCACCAAAGAATACTAGATGGTCTGACATTCAATTTTCGCTACAGGAGTTGCTCAAGTTTGCATTGTCAAATGCTCTACTAAGTCATACCCCCTAATCCACCATCTTTACTTGACAGTTGTCCTTTGCAGTATTTCAAAAGATGCGCCCAATGATCTGCAAGTACCTCAACAACTCAAGTTCTTGGCAAAAGCTGCATTTTTGCAAGTCATTCCCAATCTTTCTCAGGTTCACTCGCTGCCGTTTTCTGTTACTATTGTTGTTGCATTGACATTTATTTTAACTCTATTAACCGTTTGTTTGTGGCGAATGTTGAGAGGGTGTATAATACTTCCTCCATCCCAGATTAAGTATTCTACTTTTTTTTTGTTCGTCTTCAAGTAAATTTTGCATCTCCGTAAAAGGAAAAGTCTTGGTGTAGTTTCACCATTGAACAAACAAAACAATGCACAAGCAAGTAAAAAACCTTTCTTAAAAACGTTGACAAAATCAAATGCAACATTTGTTATGGGACGGAGGGAGTAGAATCGGAAAATAGGACATTCAATTGTTGTGTAAAGTTTTTATTTGATCATAAAAAATTTGCTTGAAGCTAACATGACGATGTCATGCAGAGGTGCTACTTATTATGAGAAGGGAAGCATTGAGATGGAGAAGAACTTGGTTTCAGTGGCATGTGAGGTTGAAAAGCTATGGTCAGAACGTTACAAGAACGTGGACGTATGGTATATCCCGTCCCTCTCTATTTTTAGTTGGTCGCTCTTTGCTCGCTTATGTACACTTTAATAATTGTAATGGTGACAGTGGTTGTTTTCGATCGATTTTTAATCTACTATTACTGCATTCATATGATTTAATTTTTCCTTCATTGTTTTGGATTTCATTGTCATGTTTGTCTAATCTGAATATATTTTCCTAATTTGTTATTTTGGCATTGACTGGGAAATTACAAAAAAGAAGACCCAACTCATCTCTCTGGTGGCTAGGAAGGATTAAAGCAACAACGAAATCAAGGAAGACGACTGCAAAGAAAAGAAGAAGCCTTAGCAGCATGAAGCAACAAAACAAATACTCCCTCCGTCCCGCCGAAAATTGCAAAAAAAAATCATGGCACAATAATTAAGGGAAAAGTGAAAAAGGTGATGTGTTGTGAGTGTTGATAGTTGAGTGGGAGAGAGAAAGTGGGGTAGAGAATAGTTAGTGGGTTAGTGGATGTGAGTATGAGAAGTGGGACCCACTAATTAAAAAGTATTAAAAACTTTCCATTTATGGAATGTGCAATTTCTATGGGACGCCCATTTTGGTAAGTTTTGCAATTTTCGGTGGGACGGAAGGAGTATTTACAATTCCCAGTTCTCTTAGCCTGCATTGGTAAATAACATCAATATTTTCTCTAATTATGTGAGTTTTAATTAATTAGCTTCAAGAAGATTCACAAAGTTTAGCAAACACAATTATTTTCTCATTTACTATTCCCAGTTCTCTTAGCCTGCATTGGTAACTAACATCCACTTTTTTCTAATTATGTGAGTTATTTCTTAATTGAGCAAGGTACATGGAGATGGCACTTGACTAGCAAAATGATATGTTGACAGTGAAAGGGTTATTTAGGCCAAGGCATTGTGCAGCCAAAGAACGAATGCGGTGGTAGTGGTGGCAAAGCCAAGAGTGGCAATGATGGTGGTGATAGCGAGAATGAGAAGGGGAAGAAAGGTGGAGAGGATAAAACCCAAAATTTTGTACGTATTATATGTGAAAAATGGGTCAGCAGATTTGCCAAGACTTTAGATATAATGTATTGTGTATTATAAGAATTGCAACTTTGATTTGTAGAAACTGAAAGCACCAAGTTCTGTTGGAGCTGGTTTTTTTCCGTTCGCTAACCATAGACAGTACGATGTTTTTTGTGTTGTAGTATGTGGGTGGAGTTACATAAAATAAATTATCGGGTTGTGTTGAGAATTGTGAAAAAGATAAAGTGGGTTGGGGGGTGACGGGGAAGAGGAAAGTGAGTGGAGGGGGCATACTGGATGAAGAAAATTTTAAATTGTGGGATGGTCTTGCCATTTTTATACTGTCACCGTGCCATCGGCACGGGTAAAAGTACTAGTATAACACAAATGACAACCCTATTGTCATTTATAACAATCCCGTCCATTAGCCATACAAGTATAGGACTAAAGGGGAAGTCGTTGTAATTGATTCGCAACTAAACCCACAATAATCACGTATATAAATCCAACTAAATGACATAGATCAAAAGTATAGATGTGTAGCATCGAATCATAATGAATATATACATATTCTTCCAACTAGTCCAACTTAACCAAATGAGATCAAAATAATAGAACAATTAATGAAGTACAACACAAAACTCCCACTAAATTAAATGTTATCAAATTGTTACACCCATATGAGCAACATGCTCGTGAAACACTAGAGATGATAACGTTTCATAAATGGATCCGTTAAATTATGGAGTTTGTTCTAATAAGTTGTATTTCTCTGTTCATTTTGTACTATTTTCTTTATAACAAGATACTTAATGTCTAAATCCATAAACCTTTTGTTAGAGTACGGAACTGCTACCTGATAGTCATATCTTAATTGGTCTTTCGACACTTGTTTTGACAAATCACAGTCCATTAAAACTTATGTAGCCATGTAATTTTAACAAATATCGGAATACCAAATGATCTCAAGATTATCCGATTAAAAATAGGCATGTAGATCTTTGTGTTTTGTAAATACTATATCATTCTTTTTGTCACGACCCGAAAACTAGGCTCCATTTTATTGGTAGTAAATAATTATTATTTATTTATTTGCTTATTTATTTATTTAAGTTATTATTTATTTAAATAATTATGTGTGCATTTTATGCGTTATATTAATTTATGCCTAGCATTTTAATTGTGTTAATTGGGTAGAAGGGTGATAGGGGTTTAATTGTGCTAGCTTAGTGAGGAGGGGGCCTAGGTGTAAGTTTTCAAATTATTTTAACTACTCCCTCCCTACCCCCCTCTCCTCCCTCACTTCTCCCTCAATCCTCACCATCATCTCCCAGCTCAATCTCTCTCTCTCTACATTGGGTAAGCTTTCTCATCTTCTTCCTTCTCTCTTCATTATCTTCCTCTTCCTCTCATAATCTCTCATTTCTTAAAACTTGAAACATGTTTAGATCGTCGATAGGATCGTTGGAAGCCAAAAATATTTGAAATCCATCAACTTTGAGAAAATTCAAGTAAGTTGCTTTTCCCCTATTTTATACTAGAAATGCTACTCCATGTTTATTTGATGCTATGAATGCTATCTATTGCATCTTGGGTTGATTTGGGAGTGATTTGCATTTTTATTCATTTTTGTGAAATTTGGTATTTGAAGCTTGTGTTGGGTATCTAGATGTTGTTATTTAGCCCCTTTGCAAGTCTATAAGTTGTTTTGGTTCATAGTTGTGTATATTGTAAGCCTTGGTTCCAAGTATTTGTGAAATGGTGAAAGATTTGGGTTGGTTTAAGTTTTGGATTGAAATTGGTAGAAACCCAGAATTTTGGCCGGAATTTGCCTTTCCGGGCAAGGAGGCGTGCGCATCCTCCCATAGGAGGCGCGCGCACCCCCTCCCCTGTTGTGAAATTTATTTCCCCTTTTTTGTCCAATCTTTCGAGGGCCATATTTTGTTCATCCGGACTCCGTTTTAGGTGTTTAAGCTATCGCTTTAAAGCTCTCCTTGAGCTCTTCATGATGAGCGAGTATTTTCGGTTGTGTTCTTGAGTTAACTGGTTCCTTTGTGAACGTATGTGATATGTGATTTGATTGAATTATTATTTGGAAATATGAAGCACTTTTATGATGCGCGTTTATTTAATTCATCTTCTTGGTGACTAATTGGAATGGTTCCCTAATTTGGAACCCTAAGTTGTTTAATTAAGCTAGTATTTATTACTTAGCATTTATTTGGAAGCCCAGCTGGCATATTTGTTGCATCGGGCGATGGGAAAGATTATAATGGCAAAGCCAAGTCCATTATAATGTTGACCATTGTTTTGCCCATACTATACCCCTTTTCCAGATTGGCCTTGGAAGAGATAAGTTAGCTTCCTTTGTGAATGTATCTAGCTACCGAGCATGACTTTGTGGCATGACTCTTATCCTTTGTGACACTTTTATGGTTATTGTTCCGGTACCGGGGATTTCTCTTCAGCTTTCATGCTATTATGAAGATGATGATTTGTTGATTATTGAAGCTGCGCAGCGATCCTTTATTTGGATGTATCGGTTTGGAAACCTTGGCTAATATCCTTGTTATGTGTTTATTTCCGCTGCTATCTGTTATGTGATAAATGCTATGTGCTAGCTATGATTTATTATTGTATATTGCATCTTAGCATGTCATGTAGTTGCATTAGTAACTTATTGAGATTTATCTCACCCCCTTCCTTTTATCTTTGTTTTTCCTTAACCCCCCCCCAGGTGCTAAGGATTAGTCTCGCTGATCACGAGAAAGAGGACGTCGAGTGTGGATACATTCTTTTGGGGAAAGTTGTTATAGGTTGGTTTACATTATATCAATGTGTAACCTTTTGGGGGTATTTGTACCAAACATTGACGTCACTAGGATTTGTGTATTTTGTAACTTTGGTGTATAAGCTTATGGAGTTTATACTAGTTTTACTTTGTTGTTCAAGTTGATTTACAAAACCTTGTGTTATCATCTTTTGGGTATAAAAGGAAATTTTTATCTCCATTATTTTAGAGTTTATTGTTTAAGTCGACGTCCAGCTCGCGATCTCGGGCCCGCGGGGTTCGGGGCCGCGACAGTTGGTATCAGAGCCTTAGTTTGGCTCGAAGTATAAGTCTAGGTGGACTAGTATGATCTAGGTGGGTAGTTGTGTTCGGAGTGAGTAACGGTTGATGTCTTATGCAGGTAATTGTTTGAAATGGCTAGAAGGAGAGTAGGTGAAGGCTCTAGTGGAGCACAGAATCAGAATGACACAAGGGAAGAAGCACGTGCCATGTTTCAAGGCATGATCGAGGCGGCCATGAAGGCCATACATGATCAAGGTCCGAGGGTAGAAGAAGCACCACCCCGCTATGGATTGGAGCAATTTCTCAAAATGAAACCGGTTGAATTCAATGGGGAACCCGATGTTCGGAAAGCTGAGTTGTGGATTGAGTCGATGGAGAAGATTTATGAGGTATTTGGTTGCACGGATGAGGACAAGGTCCGGTTCGCGGCTTACAAACTTGTGGGAGCCGCCGAGCATTGGTGGAAGGGTGTTAAAGCTAGTTGGGATGATACTCACACGGTGTATGCGTGGGAGTTGTTTGTGCGCAAATTCAAGAAACATTTCATTCCGGTTGTTGATCAAAACCGAAAGGAGATCGAGCTGCTCAACCTGGAGCAAGGTTTGTTGTCTATAGCACAATACTCGGCTAAGTTCATAGAATTAGCCCGGTATTGTGACTATTTGGTGAGGACCGAGGAACAAAAAGCTATGAGATTCATTCGGGGATTGAAGACCTCCATCCGTACTCAACTTATTGCACAACGGATTGTGACCTTCCAAGATACGGTAGACCGAGCCTACTTGATAGAGCAAGATATTGGGGAGCACAAAAGGAAAACTGAGGTTGCGGGTACGGGTAAACCGGGAAGCCATGCTAAATCTCAACCTCAACACCGTTCCGACAACCGAGGTAACCCGGGAGCATCATTTAAGTTTAAGGGGCAAACCACACCGAGGAATCCGAGTACTACTCCAGGGATTCAGAATAGGAAGCCTTGTACCTTTTGTCAGAGGGTAGGCCATACGGAGGATAGGTGTTGGAAAAAGCAAGGCAAGTGTACCAATTGTGGTGAAATGGGGCACTTTGCGAGAGATTGCACGAAGTACCGAGGTCAGTCATCCGGGTCAGGGGTTGGTACTAATCAGGGTCAGAAAAGGGATGCCGCTGGGAAGCCCAAAGTTCAAGGAAAGATATATGCCATGAATCAACAATAGGCGACCGATGATCCTTCGGTTATTGGAGGTATTGTTTCTGTGTCTAATGTGAGCGCACGAGCGTTAGTAGATCCAGGATCATCTCATTCATACATTTCTGTGCAATTTGCTTCCATGTTAAATGCTGCATTCGAGTCTTTACCGTACGTGCTAGAGGTGTCGACCCCTATAGGAGAATGCTTTATTTCTGATCGAGTCTTTTGTGCTTGTGATGTGGTTATTTGTGGTCGTGTCCTTTGTGCGGATTTGGTAGTTCTTCCTATCCAAGACTTTGATGTCATTTTGGGTATGGATTGGTTGAGCAAGTTTCATGCTTCCGTTGATTGCCGTAAGAAAACTGTTACTTTTTCTATTCCCGATGTGCCTAAATTTGTGGTTGAGGCTAGTCCTCTGAGTAGAAAGGTTCGCTTAATTTCTTTTATGAAAGCGAGAAAATTATTGCATAGTGGTTGTGAGGGGTATTTGGCTAGTGTTCTTGATACTAGGAAGGAATCCCCTAGTTCGGATAGTGTTCGGGTAGTTCGGGAATTTCCCGATGTTTTCTCTACCGAGTATGATATGCCTCCCGATCGTGAGATAGAATTTTGTATAGATCTTTTGCCGGGTACGGCTCCAATTTCGAAAGCACCGTATAGGATGGCTCCCGCAGAGTTGAAGGAGTTAAAGGTTCAGTTGCAAGAGTTGCTTGATCGAGGGTTTATCCGCCCTAGTGTTTCCCCGTGGGGAGCACCGGTTTTGTTCGTGCGGAAGAAAGATGGTTCGTTGAGATTGTGTATAGATTACCTGAAGTTGAATCAGGTTACAGTGGAGAACAAGTATCCTCTACCTCACATTGATGATTTATTTGATCAGCTTCAAGGCTCAGTTGTGTTTTCTAAACTTGACTTGGGAAGTGGGTACCATCAGTTGAAGATTCGATCTGAGGATATTCCGAAGACTGCCTTTCGCACTCAGTATGGTCATTATGAATTCTTGGTTATGCCGTTTGGGTTGACTAACGCGCCGGCCGTGTTTATAGATTTAATGAACCGTGTTTTCCATCCTTATCTTGACTCGTTCGTGGTGGTCTTTATTGATGATATACTCGTGTACTCTAAATCTCGAGAGGAGCACGAGCAATATTTGAGAACAGTGTTATCCGTTCTTGCGAGGGAGCAGTTGTTTGCGAAGTTTAGTAAATGCGAATTTTGGCTCGAGAAGGTGTCATTTCTGGGTCATGTTATTTCAAGGGATGGGATTTCTGTGGACCCGTCAAAGATTGAAGCCATAGTGGATTGGAAGAGACCCGAATCAGTGACAGAGATTAGAAGCTTTCTGGGTTTAGCCGTGTATTACAGAAGATTTATTGAGGGGTTTTTGAGGATCGCTACTCCGATGACTCAGTTGACCCGGAAGAATGTCCCGTTTGTGTGGACCGAGAAATGTGACAAGAGTTTCGAGGAATTGAAGAAGAGGTTGACTACCGCACCGATCTTGACTTTGCCTAATGGGAGCGATGGCCTAGTGATTTATAGTGATGCTTCGAAAGAGGGTTTGGGTTGTGTTTTGATGCAGAACAGGAAGGTGATTGCCTATGCTTCGAGGAAGTTGACCCCTAGTGAACAGAATTACCCGACTCATGATATGGAGTTGGCTGCAATAGTATTTGCGTTGCACAAATGGAAGCATTACCTTTATGGAGCGAAGTTTGAGATTTTTACGGATCACAAGAGTTTGAAATACCTTTTCTCCCAGAAAGAGTTGAATAATAGGCAACGCCGATGGATGGAATTATTGAAGGATTATGATTGAACGATTTCCTATCATCCGGGAAAGGCGAATGTGGTAGCCGATGCGATTAGTAGGAAGTCTTATGTGGCTTCGATGATGGTTCGAGAGTGGAAAATGCTTGAGGATGTTCGAGATTGGTCTCCTCGTGAATCGAGACATGGGGCTATTTTTGCGAATATTAGGGTGTCTCCGACGCTAATTCAGAGGATAAAGGAAGTTCAAAAAGAAGATCCCGAGTTAGTGAAGATAATGGGTAAATTGAAAGAGAAGAACTTCGAGGATTTTTCTGTTAGCTCGAGTGGAGTTTTGACTTTCCGTGATCGTTTGTGTGTACCCGATGTTGGTGGAATAAAGAGGCAAGTTTTAGATGAGGGTCACAAATCGAGATACACTATTCATCCGGGTAGTACGAAGATGTATCCGAATCTGAAGCAACATTTTTGGTGGAATAACATGAAGAGGGAAATAGCCGAGTATATTTCAAAATGTTTAACTTGTCAGCAGGTCAAAGCCGAGCATCAGAGACCCGCAGGTCTACTTCAGCCGTCAGAGATTCCCGAGTGGAAATGGGAGCATGTGACTATGGATTTCGTTACGAGACTACCTCGTACCCGTAGGAAGTTTGACAGTGTTTGGGTAATAGTGGATAGATTGACCAAGAGTGCCCATTTCTTGCCTATTGACATAAGATATTCGATGGAGAAGCTTGCGACCCTTTATATCGATGAGATTGTGAGATTGCATGGGGTTCCGGTTAGTATTGTGTCAGATCGAGACCCGAGGTTTACTTCTAGATTTTGGAAGGCGTTTCAGGAAGCTTTGGGTACAGATTTGCGATTCAGTACGGCTTTTCATCCTCAGACCGATGGTCAATCCGAGAGGACTATTCAGATTTTGGAGGATATGTTGCGAGCTTGTTCGATAGACTTTTCCGATTCTTGGGATAGACAATTACCGTTAGTGGAGTTCTCTTACAAAAACAATTATCAGGCTAGTATCGAGATGGCACCGTATGAGGCCTTGTATGGAAGAAAATGTAGATCGCCTATTTGTTGGGATGAGGTTGGTGAAGCGAAGATCGTGGGTATTGATTTGCTTCAGGATTCAGTTGAAAAGGTTAGAGTTATCCGGGATCGATTGAGAACAGCTCAGAGTCGACATAAGAGCTATGCAGATAACCGAAGGCGAGATATTAGTTTTCAGACCGGTGACTTCGTATTCTTGAAAGTATCTCCGAAGGTGGGTATTCGTAGGTTTAGGAAGAAAGGCAAATTGCCTCCGAGGTTTATTGGTCCGTTCGAGATTTTGGGAAAGGTTGGACTTCTTGCGTATCGACTTGCGTTACCACCATCTTTGGACCGGTTACATAATGTTTTTCATGTTTCTATGCTTCGGAAGTATGTTCATGATCCATCTCACGTGTTACCGAGGGTACCGGAGGATATTGAGCCCGATATGACTTATGAGGAACGACCGGTTCGGATTCTTGATTCTAAAGTCCAAGAGTTGAGGAGCAAAAGCATTCCGTTGGTTAGAGTTCTTTGGAGGAATCATAATATCGAGGAGTCGACGTGGGAGCTCCGAGATGAGATCGAGAGGAAATATCCGTGGCTTTTTAATTCGGGTGAGTCTCGTTAAAATTCGGGTCGAATTTTCTTTAAGGGGGAGTGAATGTCACGACCCGAAAACTAGGATCCATTTTATTGGTAGTAAATAATTATTATTTATTTATTTGCTTATTTATTTATTTAAGTTATTATTTATTTAAATAATTATGTGTGCATTTTATGCGTTATATTAGTTTATGCCTAGCATTTTAATTGTGTTAATTGGGTAGAAGGGTGATAGGGGTTTAATTGTGCTAGCTTAGTGAGGAGGGGGCCTAGGTGTAAGTTTTCAAATTATTTTAACTACTCCCTCCCTACCCCCCTCTCCTCCCTCACTTCTCCCTCAATCCTCACCATCATCTCCCAGCTCAATCTCTCTCTCTCTCTCTACATTGGGTAAGCTTTCTCATCTTCTTCCTTCTCTATTCATTATCTTCCTCTTCCTCTCATAATCTCTCATTTCTTAAAACTTGAAACATGTTTAGATCGTCGATAGGATCGTTGGAAGCCAAAAATATTTGAAATCTATAAACTTTGAGAAAATTCAAGTAAGTTGCTTTTCCCCTATTTTATACTAGAAATGCTACTCCATGTTTATTTGATGCTATGAATGCTATCTATTGCATCTTGGGTTGATTTGGGAGTGATTTGCATTTTTATTCATTTTTGTGAAATTTGGTATTTGAAGCTTGTGTTGGGTATCTAGATGTTGTTATTTAGCCCCTTTGCAAGTCTATAAGTTGTTTTGGTTCATAGTTGTGTATATTGTAAGCATTGGTTCCAAGTATTTGTGAAATGGTGAAAGATTTGGGTTGGTTTAAGTTTTGGATTGAAATTGGTAGAAACCCAGAATTTTGGCCGGAATTTGCCTTTCCGGGCAAGGAGGCGCGCGCACCCTCCCATTGGAGGCGCGCGCACCCTTATGGCCCTTCTTGAACAAAAACCTTCTGTCCATTGGAGGCGCGCGCACCCTCCCATAGGAGGCGCGCGCACCCTCTCCTCCTCCTATGTTGATTTTCTCTATGTCGAAGGGAGGCGCGCGCACCCTTTTTTATGAAGCGCGCGCACCCTCATATACCTTTTGGCGTAATTTTCCTTCTGACTCCAGGAGGCGTGCGCATCCTCCCATAGGAGGCGCGCGCACCCCCTCCCCTGTTGTGAAATTTATTTCCCCTTTTTTGTCCAATCTTTCGAGGGCCATATTTTGTTCATCCGGACTCCGTTTTAGATGTTTAAGCTATCGCTTTAAAGCTATCCTTGAGCTCTTCATGATGAGCGAGTATTTTCGGTTGTGTTCTTGAGTTAACTGGTTCCTTTGTGAACGTATGTGATATGGGATTTGATTGAATTATTATTTGGAAATATGAAGCACTTTTATGATGCGCGTTTATTTAATTCATCTTCTTGGTGACTAATTGGAATGGTTCCCTACTTTGGAACCCTAAGTTGTTTAATTAATCTAGTATTTATTACTTAACATTTTTTTGGAAGCCCAGCTGGCATATTTGTTGCATCGGGCGATGGGAAAGATTATAATGGCAAAGCCAAGGCCATTATAATGTTGACCATTGTTTTGCCCATACTATACCCCTTTTCCAGATTGGCCTTGGAAGAGATAAGTTAGCTTCCTTTGTGAATGTATCTAGCTACCGAGCATGACTTTGTGGCATGGCACTTGTCCTTTGTGACACTTTTATGGTTATTGTTCCGGTACCGGGGATTTCTCTTCAGCTTTCATGCTATTATGAAGATGATGATTTGTTGATTATTGAAGCTACGCAGCGATCCTTTATTTGGATGTATCGGTTTGGAAACCTTGGCTAATATCCTTTGTTATGTGTTTATTTCCGCTGCTATCTGTTATGTGATAAATGCTATGTGCTAGCTATGATTTATTATTGTATATTGCATCTTAGCATGTCATGTAGTTGCATTAGTAACTTATTGAGATTTATCTCACCCCCTTCCTTTTATCTTTGTTTTTACTTAACCCCCTAGGTGCTAAGGATTAGTCTCGCTGATCACGAGAAAGAGGACGTCGAGTGTGGATACATTCTTTTGGGGAAAGTTGTTATAGGTTGGTTTACATTATATCAATGTGTAACCTTTTGGGGATATTTGTACCAAACATTGACGTCACTAGGATTTGTGTATTTTGTAAATTTGGTGTATAAGCTTATGGAGTTTATACTAGTTTTACTTTGTTGTTCAAGTTGATTTACAAAACCTTGTGTTATCATCTTTTGGGTATAAAAGGAAATTTTTATCTCCATTATTTTAGAGTTTATTGTTTAAGTCGACGTCCAGCTCGCGATCTCGGGGCCGCGGGGTTCGGGGCCGCGACACTTTTGGCTACTACTTAATGTTCTTTCTGGATTGCTTTGGTATTGATCAAGCATCCCAACATTGAATGCAAGACTTACGCATTTATTAAGCTTTCTTACTGCTGATGCAAAGAGGGATATTTTCTATATACTTGGATTCATAATTAACTTTAGGACACTGTTTGAGACTAAGCATGTCTCCTTTAAAATTAGGGGTGTCAAGTGGTTTATAATTTTGCATGCTATACCTTTTGTAATACCTTTTCTATATAGGCCTTTTGTGATAATCCCAAAATACTCCGTGAATACTCACAGTGAACTTGGATTCCTAATACAAAAGGATGCCTCACCAAGAATTTTCATTCCAAATAAATTTCTTAGTTTCCTTATTAAGGTTTAAAACATTACTAGCAAGCAAATATTACCCACATATAAGACCAAAATTATAATCTTTACTCCCACTGAACTTATGGTATACACAATATTTATCAAGATTCATTTCAAACCAAATGAAAGAATAACTTGATTAAATTCTAAATATCATTAATGAGAAGTTTGCTTAAGTCATAAATGAATTTCTCCATATAGATAGTTTGCTTAATGTCTCCATTAAGAAAAGTTCTCTTAATATCCATTTGATGAAGCTTAAGACACAAATTGCTACTAGTGCCATAATGATTTTAAAAGGGTTTTTAGAAGATACCGGGAAATGTTTCTTTCTTGATAATTAATGCCTTTCTTATTGAGTTGAAAATTCTTTAGCAACTAGATGGGTCTTTATATATTTCAACATTACTTTTGTGAATCCTTTTAGGTCTTAAAGACCCATTTATAGGTTTCACATCTTTAAGTAATGTAAAAAGATTCCAAAAGTTGTTATCTTTCAAAGATTTCAACTCTTTATATATGGTATTAATCTACTTATGAGAATTAGGACTATTAATGGCTTTATGGTAGATGAATGGCTCATCTCCCACTAAACCTATGTGTCCTTAATTTCTCGGTAAGATACATCTCATAATTATCCGGTATTGCAATCCTTCTTACTCTATTGTATCTCTTTAAGGGCACCGGTTCTTACTAATTCTGAGGTTGTTGAATTTCCTTCTTATGATCAACATTTTCATGTTGTTCAATATTTATAGGGAAACCATATTTATTTTGAATTGTATGTTCTTCTTGAATATCAAGTACAAAATTTGAAATCCAATTGGAACTTATGGAAGAGGTGAAGAAATGGATGCCTCTTCTTTTCCAAATTCAAAATATTACACCTAATCTCCCACTAAATTCAACATCCTCAAAGAACCTAGCTTTTCTCGTTTCAAAATGTTCAAAAATTTCGGGTTGTAAAATTTATATATCCCCTAGATCTTTCGGCTAACCTCATGAATAACTACTAACAATCTTATGTCTAACTTGCCCTTAGTAGACTTATAAGGTCTCCCTTATGTTAGACAACCCCATAAATGAAGATGATTTAAGGACGTGTTCCTTATTCGTCCCAAAATCATAAAGGGTTTTTATTAGTAGCTTAGAGGGAGCTTTAATGAGAATTAGGGCTGCGGTTTTAATGTATCGCCCATAATGAGTGAGGTAAAAGAAGCACAAAACATGCTTATTACCATTTCCTTAAGGATTTTATCATGTCTCTTGTGTACATTATTCATGCTAGGCGTACCCGGCTTAATGTAGATGGAGACAATCCCACACTCTTCAAAATAGCGAGTAAAAAGGACCTAGACGTTGTTCCCTTTAACAATCATTCCAACCATGATATACTCTATCATGATTGGACCTAATGTTCTTAATAGTCTTTCAAAGTTGATTTCCAACTTTGACCTCATAAGACTTGAAAACGTCCATAACTTGAGTCTTTGAATGAAGTAATAAATGCATCCATATTGAGAGTAGTCATTTATAAACGTAATAACTATTGTTGACCTTTCCACGAAGGAATAATGAATGGCCCACAATGTTCATATGTATTAGTTTTAAAGACACTTGATACTCTAGAGAATACTATTCTTTTAATGTTTGTAAATTTCCTTTAAGGCATTTAATACAAAAGTCTTTTCCGGAATATCAAGTTTATTCAAGATTCTTTTTGACATAAGCTTGTCAATTATCCTTAAGGAGATATGACCCAAATGCTTATGCCATAAGGTATAAGAATTTTTACTTGATAACTTTTGCTTTATATTTTGGTTTCATCATCATAAGATTCATTTATTGTTTGAGTAGTGTCAAATAATTAAAGAATACTTGACAAAGTACGTTGTACCAACAACCTTGGAATTAAAATAAAGATCACATCTTATTATTACCAAATGAACAAAGAAATCACATTTCTTGTTCAATATTGTGATATATAATAAATTCTGTTCAAATGACGGTACAATAAATGTATTATTTAATACAAAATAATACTTAGTACTTAACAATAATTGAAAAGTCTTTATGCCTTTAACTTCAACCGGATTCCTAGTTTATATATAGATGAATTTCTTCATCTTTACTAGGTTTTCGGTAATTTAGGTAATCCTACTTAAATATCCTTATGTGATTGGTTGCACCAAAATCCAATCACTATGTATATGTAGGAATTGAAACCAAATTAGCCTCAATACAATACAAACAAAACCAAATGATATACCTTTCACGCCAAGCGTGATACTTAGGGTAATCGAACTTCATGTTAGTGAGGTCCTTGCAAAAGAAGCATTTCTTTACGATCATTAGATGATCCCTTAGACTTCTCATTACTTGCAACCACAGTTTCTTTCCCTCTTCTCTTGTCCTATGAGAAAAGGTAGATGAAAAATGAGCACATTTAAGATCAAAACTAAATGCATAAGAATATCTTTCGATATCCCGGACTTAAGTGCTTTTAGTTTTGTCGATAGGTGAACTATTTCTAAATGTACTCCCTTAAATTCCCGGTACCCTTTATGCCTTATGGAAACAAGTTTCCTCAGGGGTATCAAGGAATGTTTGTAGCATCAATATCCTCGGAGACACCGTCCAAAAGGTCTCCGGGACAATATTCTTTATGATCATTAGGCTTACGCGGTTAGAGCGTGTCACTTCTCAGCACTCAAGCAATAAAAAGAGAAACGGATCCCTTAATGCGAGTTCTATATAGCCCAAGATTATAATTATTTGTTTTCCAAGTTTTATAATTAGTCCCACATTGCAACGGTACTCATAGCAGTAATTACAGATGAAGCAATAAACAAATTTGTTGAAATTTTGAGAACAAGAATGAATACAAAACATAAATAAGAAATTACACAATAAATAATGATTAATTATATCAATGAAATCCATCAACAAGACAATCAACATGATATCAAAACTAATCTTTGGATTGCGAGTTGACTCATAAATGATTGCCTTAGGCAACAAGTAATTTGAACTTATATTTTAATAAATACTTAATCTTCTTTTGGGCCGACATAAGTACCTAAGAAAATAACCTAATGTTTATTTTACTTGTTACCACATGAATGCCCAAGTTTAGTCAAATGTCAAGATCTTCTTTGAAAAATTCAAGCCATTCACATATCAACTTAAACATCCAACACTTTACAATTTTAGGGTTTAAATAACGTAAATCACTTATGCGATAATATTATTTAAACAATGAATAAAATTTTCAAAGCATATAATTAATCAAGGACTTTAAGGTTTGAAAATAATTATGGTTTTGTTCAAAAGAGGAAACAAAATTGTGCAACATCTTGAAAAAGGCAAAAATCCCGTGAATATGCGCGACCGGGCAATGCCTAATACCCGACCGGGCGGAACCAAAGACCCGACCGGGCAAACACATTTAGTCCAACCGGGTCTTTTCTTGTGGTCCGACCGGGCAGAACATAAGACCAGACCGGGCGGAACATAATACCCGACCGGGCTAAAGCCACCGTTTCATGCATTTTTGCTGCACTTTTTCCATATTTTGTCCCAAAAGGCATGAATAACAAGTAGATCCACATGGTATGTACTTAAAACATAAAACCATGTTATTTAGGATAATCTTGCTTTTAAAATTAATGGAATCAAGTAAGTAGATCCACATGGTATGTACTTAAAACATAAAATCATGTTATGAAGGGATAGTCTAACTTGAACCATTTTAATTTAATGAACAAAATACTTTCAAACCATTTTCTGAATTTTAGATGATGATTATCAGTACTCTATGAACGAATTAGAGTCCCTAATCAACATTAAAACTTAATGATTCAACAGGGAAAATGAATCAAATTGAAAGTACAAAACTTTCCCAAAGAAGAACCCAAACTTAAACCAAAATGAACAGGGCTCTGATACCAATTGTTGGAACAATTCTTTATATCCCTGAATGCCACGCTCATTTTCAGAATAAGAATGAGGAAGAAGATGAAGGCGGAAGCGAAATAATACCTGTTGAATCCATTACAGATGTTGTAGGGAGAATAAGAAGAAGAAGAAGAATTAAGGGGACGGCGTTCTTCTAAATGATTGTGCCTTTTCTCTCTAATGTCTCTAGCAATATGAAGATTATTTAGGAGAGAAAATAAAATGAATGAAGTGATTTCTAGGGTTGATGGAGAACCCTTTATATATGAAACCAAAAGGCACCTCATTTAGGGACTACACCCTTTCAACATTTACTGATGTTAAATTACCATTTTGCCCATCAAAAATAGGTAATATTACATCCAGGAATTCTACACATTATTTTAATTCACTACACTTTATATTAACATTATAGGTATGATTTTATGTATGGAATTACTAAATGACTTGTGTTGCAAGCCATGTCCCAACACACTATTCTTTTCGGGGACTTCTATTCTAAGAAGAGAGAGACTTTGGTGTAAAAGGTAATCATGTATGTATGGGATAAGGCTCCGACCCATGTAGATCCGACCCATGTAGAGTCCCATCTCTTCATTTCATATGATAAATAAAATTACATATTTTTCTATTAAAAAAAAGTATATATACTATATACATAATACACAATAATTTAATAAAAATCGATCACCAAATATGTGTACAGAAAGTGAAAAACTTGTAAAAACCTTGTTTTACATTCACTTTAGTGTAAAACATGTTTTTATCTCTTGAAACTTGTTTTGCATTAAAAAATAAAATTAAGTTTTACACTAATGCGAGTGTAAAATAAATTTTTTATAAGACTCACTCGTACAGAAAAAAAGTACTCCCTCCGTCCAAGAGTAAGAGTCTCATTTTCCTTTTTGGTCCGTCCCAGAGTAAGAGTCTCATTCCTAAAATGGCAAAGAATCTTTACTATTCACCCCACTCATTCTCTCTCCTATTTTACATTTATACTCACAACACCAATCAATTCACTATTCTCTCCCACTCATTCTCTCTCATACTTTATTTTTACACTCACAACATTTACATCACAACCAATATTTATTAATAAGCGTGCAAATGAGGGGTGAGACTCTTACTCCGGGACGGTGGGAGTATAAAGTACAAACACATTTTTACATGTAATGCGGAGGTGCAGCAAAAGTATACCCAAAGGAAGAAGATGGTCAAAGGTCAAATGCCACTTCATGCCACCTATCTATGACTTGTATTCAACATGGAATAACTGAGTCCAAATCCTCTGTGCCACTTCGTGTACTACTTCATGTGACACACGTGATCTAATGGCTCACAGTTATTGAGATTGATATTATTGTAATATTATGCAAACATGTGAACGGTTGGATTACAAATGGTACATGGAGTGACACACAAAAGTGGTACAAGAGATCTCAACCCGGAATAACTACCGCTGCGTGCTCTGTGCTTGAGCTCCAAATCCAGTTGGACGCACTGGTGAATTCAGAATTTCTGAAAGTGAGTTAATATTATTTTCGGAATAATTATGATAGTTGAGGTACTTGAATTTAACATGTAAGAGGTCTAAATAATAGTTTAGTGTAAAATTTATCTAAAATTAAAATTAAGGCGGTCAAAAAGTATAAATTTATTATTGTTAATGATAAAAGTCATTTATAAACTGTAAAATTGACACGTTCCAAAATTGAACGAAGTCAATAGTGTGGCTTCGCCACTAGTGATTGAGGAATGTTGTGCTGAAATTATTATACTGCATCAGGCCGTTGTGAATGACAGAATAAGTAACCCGCCTCGTCCCAAAAGTTCTGTCTTGTCTTCTGATCCGGAGTTTGTACGATTATTAAGAGAATCATAAAAAATGAACAAATATTTTAAGAAGATTGAGAAAATAATTATACAAAATATTATTCGCAACTCAACTGGACAAGAGTAGGTTAATAAAGTTTTTTTTTCTTTTTTAATTATAGAAGCATAAGAATGAAAAAAATGTTTTAAACACTATTCATCATTTGTCATTTTCCGAATGCGACTCTTATTAAAAAATAAAAATAAAATTCTTACTCTGAGACTGGGGGATTATGTTTTTCTCTTTGGCGCTTTATAATGTTACATCCCAAAATAGAAATTTGATAATACTTATTTATTTAATGAGACTCACTTGTCACACTCACAACTATAGTTCATAATGTATGCTATTCCCTACCCCATTTTTTTTCTCCTCTTTTACTTTTCATTTACTCAAAATACGTCGCCACTATCACTATTATATACTCCTTCCGTCCCACCCGAAATAGGACGTTTTGCCATTTTAGGTGTCTCACTCGAAATAGGACATCCCAAAATGGAAAGCTTTTTTTTTATTAGTAGGACCCACTTGTCATACTCACAACAACTTTTCATTTATTATTCCCCACCCACTTTCTCCCTCTTTCATACTCACAACACCTACTTTTCAAATAACTTTTTATAATAAAAGATTATTATTCCTTAATCCCCGTGTCGGGACCAAGAATCCTATTTCGGATGAGACGGAGTGAGTACTACTTTTCCTTAATTTTTGAAGGAGTAGTTAAATATTTATTAATTAAATCATTAATCAAATAAACTACTACCGGAGTATTATCAATTGGTTATATAAAAACTATCAAAATGTGTCTTGTTAATTAAAATCCTGGATGTGGTTGGCATGCATATAGGTTGAGAGTTAGAGATGATTGGATGCACGTCATCCTGCTAGATACACTTTTTCACTAATCTTTTAATTAGTTATCTTAGTCCCATACCTAACTAATACTCATTTCGTCCATAACTATGTGAATAAAATGGGTTTTACACAGGAATTAAGTGATGGATAGTAGCGGGTAGTTGTTGTGAGTGTGAAAAGTGAATTAGGAGAGAGATAGTTGGGTAGAGAATAGTAAGTTGATTTGTGTTGTAAGTATAAAAGTAAAGTATGAGAGAGAATGAGTGGAAGGAATAGTAAAGATTCTTTACCATTTTAGGAAAGTGTAACTTATAAATGGGATGCCAAAAATGAAAATTTGTCCACATAATTATGGGACAGAGTATTGTGATTGACCATTCTATCTCATTTATTTATTTCTTGAATAATCTTGATAATATGATTATCATGGTATCAATGAAAAATGATATTGGTGTCGTAGAGAAAAAAAAAAATTGCCTTTAAATAATCTTTTTCAAACATTTCTTTTACATTTCAATAAATATTTGCAAATTATGTTTTTTAGCATGACTAAATATATTAAAAGGCGTATATAATAAAATATTTATAGGTTTCTCTCAAAAAACTACAAAAAAATATTTTGAAAACGTTTCTTAATTATTAAACAGATATTTAAATCGAGAAGAATGAACTTTTATTTATTGTTGGTAATACAAGATTAAAAATCTTAATACGTTCATCACAAAAATAAGTATTATATGTGCTTATTTTAATGAGGTGGTCTCCCATGAGAACAAGGGGATCAGTGTCATGTATGAGACGGGTCGACCCATGACCCATGGGCATGACCCGCCATGTGGCAGCCTCCCATTGGTCTTTTTTTTTTGGTTTTTTTTTTTTGAGTTTTTATATTATTTTTTCGGCTTTTCCGTCGTTTACCAAAAGTAATAGTTACCATAACTTAATGTAATGATTGTATACATATAAAGTAACATTGTTCATAAGTAAACGTAACACCTGTTTTACAAAACCAAAAGCTCGTTTTACCCAATTTTTTTCAAATGTAATACTAACTATAATTACATGTAACCCAAACAATATCTAAATGTAATTATCATTTATACTGAAATGTAATAATGCTTTTGCAAAAATGTAAAATATTGTGTATTTTGATTTAATTTTTTGAAAGAAAGTAACATTTGAAAAGTAACAACTCATATATATGAATGTAATTGTTTGTACAAGTAAATGTAACACTTTAATAAAAGAAATTATAACATATTTCTATAGATAATGTAATACTTTTACATGTAACACTAATCAAGTGTTTTTAGCTCTAAAAATGTAAATGGTTGAATTATTACTTTTTCTATACATATGTGTTACAATTATTTATAAACATTATTACATATAAGTAATACGTTCGTTACATTTTAGTTGTAATAATAATTACTTTTGGCAAACGAAGAAAACATAGAAAAAAAACACTCTTACTTTTCTGTATACTCCATCCGTCCCATTTGAAGCTTCACCATTTTGGTGATGGCACGCAAATTATGGCAAGTGATGAGTGTAAAAAGGATTGTGAGAGGGAATAAGTTAGTGGGTATGACATGTGGGGCTTCCAATTTAAATATGTGAGAGGAGAAAGTTAGTGAGTATGACAAGTGGGCCCCATAATTTAAGTATGTGAGAGGAAGAAGTGAGTGGGTATGACAAGTGGGGCCTACATATTTTACCATTTTAGGAAATGGTGAAGCTTTTAAAGGGACACTCATTTGGGTAATTGGTGAAGCTTCAAATGGGACGGAGGGAGTATATGTATTACTTTTATGTATACAAACTGTTACTTTATATGTATACAGTCATTACATTAAGTTATAGTAACTATTACTTTTGACAAACCGAAAAAAACAAAAAAAAAATAATATAAAAATTTAAAATCAAATGCTCAAACAACAGATAGCTACTCTTGAAAGCACAATAAAGAGTACAACAGACCCCATCTACAGAGATTTTGACATATTTAAAGCTAGAATTCTTGACATTCCATGGAGGCAAACATTGAAACCAGTTCTTGACAGAATCGAAGGCCTCGATGACGTTATATCTGAAAAAATTTGCACAGGATTTCCCTTAATCCTGTATAAATTACAACAGAAAATCATACATATAGTATTTCGTGAAATAAAATACACAGGAGTGAAAGTTATAGAAAGGATAAACAGTGAAGGAAACGATACAGGAGTCTTAATGTTGCAAATAAATCTATTCACAACAGACATGCCACAGGAGCTCATTACTCAATTCTACCATTATGGCATGATTGATTACATTTAATTTCGATTAACTCCGACCACAGAAAAAATCATCAATACATTTGGGGAAAAATTTACATTGGTAGCAGGAAACATAGCCACACACTCCTACTCACAAAAAGTAGGATGTAAAATCTTTTCATCATTCCAGAAGCAGACAGCCATACGTACAGACCTGCAAGAAAGAGGATCTTCATCAGCACAAAACCCGAAGATCAAGTACTGCTAGAAATGGCAGTAAAAATAGAAGGACACATTGACTTCTCAAGCCCTTTTCGGCTACATGAACAGAACGTGGACACCATAACGGAGTTTCACACAAGCTTCATAAAAAAACAACAGCAGACTCCAGACCTTCCCAAACACTTCCCATGGCACAACTACAAGTTAATGGCGGAAGGACATTACGTCCAAATCTGGGCAAAAGACAACTGGGACATGCTTCTCCCATTCATAGGAGAAGGCGACAAATTAGAGCAACAACACATTAACAACGATGAAGACACACCATGGCCACATCCAGATGATGACATCATGCAAGATAGCCAGACAGACGATACTATTCCCACCATCGACAGTAACTACCGAGACTTTTAGACAAATGGAGAATAATAAGCGTCAGCAATGACGAAAGAAGAAAAATAAACGTAAGCAATGACAGAAGGCGGCCGACAGACAGCATCAAACTTTTGAAATTATTGTTTACTTTTGAAATTATTGGTCCGCATTAGAATTCCTTTTTGTAAAGTAGTGTTAATTATTCGCTGAAATTTGTTTTCTTTCGTTTCTAGGTTAACCGGTAATCATCACCGGATAGATAGGTTGCAAGTCTTAAGGCTATAAAAGCCTCCTTAGTTTTCATTTGTAATCACGATTTCAAAAAACGAGAGCAATTTAATAAGAATCAATCTTTCTTAATGGAAGCTTAAAAACCTCCTTCCGATTCCCCTAGTTATATTACTTAAAATCCTTCAAAATCCTTCAGTACTTCATATTATAGCCCTATATATATATATATATATATATAAAAAAAAAAAGAGTAAATATTCCCCTGTCAATAAAAGACCCGCTCCCCCTCAAATTCCGCTCGCTACAAACTACTGTAAGTAAAACTATCTTTCTTGTAAATTTTTCTTATGTCATCATGTTAAATATAAGTTTATGGTCAACAGAGACCGCTAAAATCTGCCCTATACCCCCTAAATGGTATCAGAGCATGGTTGATTCTAATTCTAAAAGACTAGAACAAGCTTGATAGGTGGCAGTGTGATGTAAGTCCACAATGAAATCAAGGACTCTTCTAGGTGAAGAAAAGGGATCAATTATGTTATGATTATTATTTTTGGAGTTATTGGCCAGAAATTATTGGTCATTGTTTATCTTAATTAAAAATTTATGTTTTAAAAACTATTTTTAATATTTAGACGTATATAGTCTAGAAACTCAGCACATGCCAGTACTCTTACCTTGACATTCACATATCAGTAAGGGTGATATTCTGAATAGAATATTGGTTCGCAGAGCTAACAAAGGCACGTATGTCAAATAATTTTTTAAAATCAATTATTCTCTTAAATGTTTGTTTAATGTTTAATTATTGTTCAATATTTTCATTATAAGGGCTATATGACTATTTTTTGAAGGATTTTAGGATTAAGTAATTAACGAAGGGATAGGATTTTCTTTTTACTATAATTGCGTCTCAGAATTCATCAATTAATACAATTGAACTTTTCAACTTGAACCTTGCAAACCAAAGAACTTTAGCCAAACTAACCGAGAATTTAGATTATATCAAACACTTAAATAACCAAATCTTAGTAGAGTTAAGAGAAATTCATAAACAAATACCTACTAAACAAGATTTCCAACAGCTTAGCTATTTACTAGAAAGCTCGAAACCTCGACAGATCTTAGAATCCAAAGAACTATTACATAAGGTGTTAATCTAGAAAACGTTATTACCACAGTGAAAGGAATAGTTGAAAGTTAAACTCTCTAAAGAATATTTACAGGCTTTAGGAGAAGCTAAAAAATACAAAACCGACAATAATACCGAAGAAATCACTGGTTTTACAACTTACAGTGGTACAAGTAAAGCTGATAAAACATATCCTAGTCTATTTAACTTTATCATAAGTTTATTGTTACAAATTATTGACAAACTAAATAAAATATTAGACAGTATAAATAAACCACAACCGAGCACTCCGACTCTAGACAACGACTTAGATAAAATAATTAGTGGAATTAATAAACTAAGTCTAGGAGAAGAAGTTAAAATTAAAAGAAAACCTACACCATACTCACATTGGGTACCAAGAAGATGAGTAATCAGCAAAATAATAGTTTCTTAGGGAGAAGTCGAACATTACAAGAAGCTAGAAATTCAACTAGTAATATACAAGATGAAATCACATCTGAAGGCTTCCTTAATAGAATTATTAGAAGAGGATCAGGTTCTACTAATAACCAACAAACAGTGCAATTAGAAGAAGAAATAAATCTAGATAGAAATATAGATTTATATAACCAACATCAATTAGATATATTAAATCCCAGGATATTATATCAAACAGGAATTTTAAATCTTAATACAGTTTTAATACGTAGCAGTATAGAAGAAAGCCTTAGGGTAGTAGACAGAACTATCACAATAGATTTATTCTCACCAGAAACAATACAAAAAATTAAACAATCTGGAAAATATTTCGCACACATAGGTTTAGTAGTAATTGGTATTAAAGCATTAGGAAGAAAAAATCTAGGAACAAAATTGTTAGCTTTATTATTATATAAGTCTTGGAAAACAGAGTTAAAAAAGGCTATTATTTCAGGAATGGAAATAGATTTAAGTCAAAATACAGCTTTATTTTATTGTACACCAGGAATATTAAAAGACATTAAAGATTACAAAATATTAAAATCGCTTTACAAACTAAAGGATACGAAAATTACGAAGGAAATAATATTGTAATAAGTATTGGAATACTAGGAAAAGCTAGCAACAGGAGTGGTATGAAATACAAAGTAAACATAGAAGGAATTGTGAATACAATAGCGTCGAAATCTATACAAATGATAGATCCAATTAAAATAGACCCAAAAGAATTAGCAGGACTAGAATGGTCTTTAGATGATTTAAAAGAACAAGATAATGAAATATTAGTTCCACGACAAACTTATATATATGAAGGAATAAATGGAGCACAAAGTTTAAGATTTATAAACTTTAAAAAAGAATCTTTTAATAAAGGTGAAGATGATACTGAAACAGAATGTAATTTTATGAATATAGAGTACGATAAAGAACCTATATATGATACAGATAGCGAAGAAAAGAAATTATTATCGGATTCGATGAATTCGAAGAAGAAGAAAATGATTTCAGTATTATAGACTATTTAGAAGAAGAACCTGTAACAGGATTTAAGATAGAAGAAACTAGTAAAACATTTGATGAAATAATAAACAAAAAATTTACTGAGTTAAACATTCAAGAAGAAGTAGACGATATGATAATAGAATGTATTACAGAATTAGGATTAACATATGAAGATAGCTATAATAAGTTACAAGAAATATATAATTTACCCTTAGTAGAAGATATACAACAAGGAAAAACAATGATCGCCGATTTCTATAAACAAGAAAAGGCTTTTATGGATCAAGACATGGCCTATGCTAGAAAAAGAGCTAAAATGGAATGGACAGAACCAGGAACAAATACAGAAGAGGTAATAGTAAGAGAAACATGGACCCCTCCGTCACAACAATATACAGGAGAATCTAAATATATTAGTCAAGGCAATAGATTACCAATAGGAAATCTTTACAGTGGAAGTATGTTATTATTAGAAAAACAAAAACCACAACTAGGGGAGATGAGATATTAGTATGGGAACAAACCATAGTAAGATTATGGGAAACAAACAAACGAGACAATATGGACATGTTTTCTTATTTAGAAACCACATTAGGCCCAATAGCGTTAGGTATATGGCAAAGTAAAAAAGCCCAAGACCCAGATGAAATTAATAGACTAAAAGCTATAAGGGATAACCCATATAACTTTACTAGTCAAATTAGAACATTAATATTAGGAGTAGATCCAGCTAAGAATACTACTCTTATACAAGATACAGCCATTAGAAACCTAGAACAATTAAGTATAGCAGATATGAAATACATAAACGAATTCACATTAGACTTTACTAGATACTATCACAAACAGGTCAAGCTATGGATGATGACCTATGTGATAAATATTTCGTTAAATTACCAGGAGATTTAGGCAGAAATATCCATGAATCATCGAAACAACAGTTTAGCGATAAAAAGAATTTAGGAATTGGACCTCGAATTACTTATACCTTTACTATATTAGAAGATTAATGTAAAGAAGTAACCTTTCAGGAACAATTAAAAAAGAGTGCTTATGCATTTTGTAAAACAGCTATATATACACCACATGTATATGGTCAATATAGTAAACCTACAAAGAAATTCATAAGAAAAAGTACTACATATAGAAAAGAATATAAACCTTATACAAGCAATAAATATGTCAAAAAACCTAACTAGAAAATGTAAATGCTTTATTTGCGGAGATGAAAGACATTTGGCAAATAAATGCCCAGATAAAAATAAAAATACAGACCGAAGTAACCTAGTAGAACAATTAGGTGAATACAAAATAGAACCCCTAGACATGACAAATTCAGATAACGAGTCAGTTTATAGCATCTATAGTGAAGATGATAGTCAACTTACTAAAGTCACATACACATATATGAATAAAGAAGAAGAATGTAAACATGAGTGGATAAATAGAAGAGGAAATAACTATATTAAATGCTTTAATTGTGGTTATTTTCCTAGTATTGAAAAAAGATCACAGTGTAATATATGTTTTAAAGAAATCTGTTATTTATGCTTAAATACGCTATACAAACAAAGCATGACTATAGACAATAAATCATTAGAAAGTGTAAACTTAGAATTAATTATAGAAAAGGTAAATAAAATTGAAATTTCGAATGAATTACATAACTTAAAAATATTTAAGATGGAGGAAAAGATTTCGCAAATAGAAAATGTAGTATATAAAAACAAACAAAAAATAGATTAACCTTAAACAAATATAGATTTAACAAAAATGTCAACCGAACATACCTTGATACAAACTACTGTAAGTAAAACTATCTTTCTTGTAAATTTTTCTTATGTCATCATGTTAAATATAAGTTTATGGTCAACAGAGACCGCTAAAATCTGCCCTATACCCCCCTAAATGATAATGAAATATTAGTTCCACGACAAACTTATATATATGAAGGAATAAATGGAGCACAAAGTTTAAGATTTATAAACTTTAAAAAAGAATCTTTTACTAAAGGTGAAGATGATACTGAAACAGAATGTAATTTTATGAATATAGAGTACGATAAAGAACCTATATATGATACAGATAGCGAAGAAAAAGAAATTATTATCGGATTCGATGAATTCGAAGAAGAAGAAAATGATTTCAGTATTATAGACTATTTAGAAGAAGAACCTGTAACAGGATTTAAGATAGAAGAAACTAGTAAAACATTTGATGAAATAATAAACAAAAAATTTATTGAGTTAAACATTCAAGAAGAAGTAAACGATATGATAATAGAATGTATTACAGAATTAGGATTAACATATGAAGATAGCTATAATAAGTTACAAGAAATATATAATTTACCCTTAGTAGAAGATATACAACAAGGAAAAACAATGATCGCCGATTTCTATAAACAAGAAAAGGCTTTTATGGATCAAGACATGGCCTATGCTAGAAAAAGAGCTAAAATGGAATGGACAGAACCAGGAACAAATACAGAAAAAGGTAATAGGAAGAGAAACATGGACCCCTCCGTCACAAAAATATACAGGAGAATCTAAATATATTAGTCAAGGCAATAGATTACCAATAGGAAATCTTTACAGTGGAAGTATGTTATTATTAGAAAAAGAAAAACCACAACTATGGGGAGATGAGATATTAGTATGGGAACAAACCATAGTAAGATTATGGGAAACAAACAAACGAGACAGTATGGACATGTTTTCTTATTTAGAAACCACATTGGGCCCAATAGCGTTAGGTATATGGCAAAGTAAAAAAGCCCAAGACCCAGATGAAATTAATAGACTAAAAGCTATAGGGGATAACCCATATAACTTTACTAGTCAAATTAGAACATTAATATTAGGAGTAGATCCAGCTAGACACAGGTGCAACAAAAAGTGTAATCTCGCATAGCATGGTTCCTAAACAGTTTAAAAAAGAATTATCATATAAATTGGTTACAAGAACTATAGAAGATCGATTAATGACAATTACACACTACATAGAACCAATTGGAATACAATTTATGGACTTTTCAGGAAACTATAGCTTCAAATATGATATTCCTCAAGTTAATATTAGTTTATTAAGAAATGTAACTTGTAATTAAGTTTTCAAACATTTCTAACTACTCTGCATCTCCATTGATATTAGCCATTGTACGATCAATAGGGTCATCAGACTATTGTGCAATCTAACACACATCATCTCAAATCCGTCAATTACTAACTGCCCAAAATTTTATAAAGTTCTAAATACAATATTAACTCATTCTTAAAAAATACTACCAACATCAATATTTACAATATCTTAAAACTTAATAAAGCTAATCAAAAACCTAAATATACTATCTCCATTTCAAAGGATATTAATACTTTAATTTTGATAGTCAACTAAACTATAGGTTGACCAAATTTTGATAACTATATAACTACTCACATAATATTCTAAAAAATGTAGTTGATGCATTATGAGAGGTACTATCAATGTTAATTTTTAAAATTTTTTTATGAAAATAATCAATATTTTATAAATTTTATTCAATATTCAGTTGAGCTGACTAATAAAAATAAAATATTTTATATTACATTTTGTGGTCCATGGGTATGGTTTACTCAATTTGTTTTAATATAATAATATATCGTATTTTAAGATCTTCATTCAACTTGATTAAACTTTTACAAATAAAATTTTACTAATATTTTATGAAGAGTTTAGAGTATTATATGTTAACAGTTTCACCTCATTATGATTAAAGAGAGAAATATTTTAATTAGTCGAGGTAGAGAATAGTTATTCTCTCTATTCCAGAGTAAGTGTTCACCTTTCTTTTTTACTATATCCCAGAGTAAGTGTCCACCTCTCCAACCTTATAAGAGACAATTATCCCACATTTACTAAGGTGGCGTTTGATTTTTTTAAGTGTTAAGTCCTGAAATCTGAATGCATATCTGAATTGATAAGAGGCTGCGTCTGAAAGCTGATTTCTGAATTATTCAAACTGTTTGATTATTCGTCTGAATACACATCTGAATTTAGGATTACGACATTGAATGAAGTAGAAAAATGACGTGAATAGTTGTTTATATAGTGTTTTAGTTGGATATCTTTAGAATTATGAGTTTAAGAAAAAATATAAATTAAAAAAAAATCAATTCAGAGGTAAATCAGACTTCATTTTAGGTCTGAACATTAAGAGGCAATTCAGATGTTTTTAGATCTGAATCTGAAAAAAAAAAACAGACTTAATGCCTTAAGGTCTGACTCTCTCAGACATTCACCCCATTAAGTGGCTCTGAATGGAAAAACAAACAAGGCCTAAAGATAGAAATATAGACCGGTATATAGATTTGTTGAGTTACTCTCCTTAGCACCTATTGGTTTTAAGGTGGAACCTCCAACATATAGTCTATTGCCGACTCAGTCCATCCCATGCTCACACTTGAGCCTCTATCTACTCCTTTCGTCTCATCTATAATTCTAAGATGATATCAGAGCCGCCGATCTGTGGTGGTCTGAGTTTCGCTGCTTCTTATGGGCCCTCTGTCACATCTTCTATAAGGTCCATTACACGTGCAGCCCAACGGTCCATGATGATGCTCCGCGCCACCCAATTGACAAGTCCACACGTGAGGGGGCGTGTAAGAGACAATTATCCCTCATCTACTAAAGATATAAATATGGACCGGTATATATACTTGAGGAGTTACTCCCCTTATTACCAATGGTTTTAAGTGACACCTCTAACATAGTCCATTGATGGCCCAATTCAACTCATGCTCACACTTGGTCCTCTCTCTGCTCCTTCTGCCTCATCTATAATTCTAAGAAACCTTATTTTTCATAATCACAACAATTGCATATAACTTCCACCTTAATCTCCATACAAATGGAAGGGTGGACACTTACCATAAGAGGAAGAAAGTCGTTGTTGTGGATATGACGTATGAGACTCACTAAATAAATAAAAATATTTGTTTTGGTAGAAAATAACAATTAAGTCTAATGATCGAATGTATGAGTTTGAATATGAGAAGAGGGTGCAATGGAATATAATTGAATGAATTGAGATTGCAAAGACACGAGTATGTAACGAGGAAACCTTTGAGATAATAATCTCTTAGGAAAAACCTCGGGAGGTGATTTGAGCACCTACCTTCCTAAACGTTTGTATTGATTTTCTGGATTACAATGGATGCAAAGGCGAATTACAGAGATGAAGTAGTGAGTGTGTGTTTGTGTTTTTTGCCTCGTCTTACTTAAATACTAAAAACTAGATAAGATTAAGCTAATCTGTTAACTCTAACTAACTTCTCTATCTTTTCGGCCACAACTCCTTCTTTGACCAAGTCCTTTTGCCGTTGATAAAAGTCTTCTTTATAGCACATGTTTATTCCTGTTAATTTATCTGCAGAAGAATATTAATAACAAATAATATAAATAAATAAAACAGTTACTTACAAACGCGGTAACTCTTCAAGATGTCGCTATCTAGAGGATGT
>JAOWBW010001611.1:140696-194413 GCA_026119855.1 Campanula takesimana
TGTCATAATTAAATCTCATATAGTTTTATCATTTGAATCTTTAGACCTGAGTTTATCATGGTCTTCCACATAATAAACATTATGTTTGGCGTACTCAAACGCTACCCCTAACGGGTGGTTATAAAGGCTACGATTGGCATAATCGGATTCATGTAGGGAAGAATGATAAGTCAAGATGGGATTTGTCCCTCTCTCAAGAGAGATATCTGCTTGGCCTCTCGATGAGTGAGATTGATGATAGTGTATGGCCGTACCCAAGTGAATTGAAGTGTTCAATGTCATTTGCTCATATCAATCTACTCGGGATCGAGAAAGCATTAGATAACATAAGTTGACATGGACCATAACTTATATCCAATATGATATTGCGTGACAAAAGGATGGTGATATGTTCTATGAGGATGAACAAACTTCGTTAAGTTATATTAATTGGGTAGTCATGATGGCTTGCTAGAGTCCGCTCATGACTTATGGGTTTGACCTTGGTTAAACTCATTGCCAACTTAATATAATCCTATGGGGTCACACACAAAAGAACGAATTGTTTAAAAGGATAAAATCAAGTTTCTGGGGGTGCTCAGCCGAGCACATCACATGACTCGGCCGAGCATGAGTAACAGAAAGTTCTGGCACAAGGGTGCTCGGCCGACCACCTTAAAGTACTTGGCCGAGCAGGCCCTGTTCAGGCCTAGTTTACTGATTTCGTATTTTGACGGGTTTTGACCTATTTCTCGTAAAGGGTTTAGGATTAACGAGTATAAACACCCCTCTCTTAACCCTAATCAGTAAGTATTGATATTGTATCATTATTGGTAGCCTCCATGTATTTGAGAAACATATTCTTGAGTTTAGATTGCGAATCAAAAGCTCAAGAACACCAATAAATTCATATAGCCTTTGAAGATTAGAAAAGTGTGTTTTCTAATGGGTCTAGCAATCCAGATCTAGAATGGTTCTAGATATTCATTCAGTGTGGATACACATAGAGGATGCTTGTTTTAGCATCTCAAGTTCATGTTCATGTGATCGTGATCCGATGAACGCTAAGAACGAGGAGATCAAATCTAAAGCTTGAAGACTTGAAGATTTGAAGATCCAGAAAATTTAAACGCACAACCACGGTTAGTATTCTAAATTCATCTTGCTATTAATTTAATCATCATGAATGGATCTTGGAGCTTAGGGTTTGTTGATTTCATATTGCCGTCTTCCGCTACGCAAGAACCCTCAAAACCCAACACCTTGGCCCCAGCTTTTTTAAAATCAAACTCCAATAAGCGAATACACCTTCAATAGCAGATTTTAAAGACAAAGCAGATGTTCCATCACATGAACAATAGCAAAAAACCTTTCTTTAACATTCCCACAAGAATCAACAAAGGTCAAAACTATAGCCATTTGTTCTTTTCCAGATATATCGCTAGATTCATCTACCATCAATGGAAAAAAAAAACATCATTAAGCTCCTCGATGATTGTTTTACCAATCTCTTATGCAAAACAATGAAAAATATCCTTTTATATGTGTGTAGAAATCATTTTACATTTTTTTGATCTTGAGTTTTCCCAAAACCACATTTTGATTGGAATCATTTTATTTAGCAATCATCTTTAGTGCTTGAACAAAATTTCCTCTATTCAAATAATCTTTAGACTCATCATGGCCACTCAAAGGAAATCCTTGGCTCACCAAAAATCTACAAGAATCGATTGAAGCACATAGTTGAATCCGGTTTTCTTCCCTCTGAATGTCTGATTGTCTATTAAGATCAACAATGACATATTGGTATTGTTTAGTTAAATCATCACACCCTTTTTTATGGAATAAAATGATCACTATTCACTTCACCAACATGGATATCCAACATGTCTGGTTCATGCCAACTAGAAAAACCTACAATAACAAATGAACCCAACTATTGATTATTGGTGTTATCTCTAAACAAATAACAACACTTTAGTAAATCAGACCCAAGAGATAGCAGATAATAATGAGCGCAAATCGACAAGTAAGAACACAGATTTTACGTGGTTCACCAACAACCTATTGGCTACGCCCACGGGCAAAGGGAAACATACATTATTATGGCGGAGAAACAATTACAAGAAGATGATCACACTAATCTATATTTGCATGAACTTTGTTCACAAAGTTCCTAGCTATGCAAACCCTAGATCTAGAATTATTGATCTTTCTCTCTTTGTCTTTGATATCGCAGAGACTACTAATTTACAACTAGTATTTATAGGCCAGAGACCTAAACCTGAAGACAGAAGGAGTCCTTAATTAAATCTCAAAATGATTTAATTACATTCCTTTTCCTTCTCAAATTTTACTTATTCAAAGTCATTCTTCTCTAACATCTCCACCTTGACTTTGAATCTCCCCTAATAATTCAGATGCACGAACTGCTGACACAGACTCCACCTTGAGCCACATCCCTCATACCAGAAACATATTTTTCCACTTTGCCTCAGTCTGTCTTTCGTCAAAGACACTATATTTGTCCTTCGGACAACCATATTTTTCGTGCGCCATGTATCTTCAAGACACTCAGAATTTGCCTCACCAGACAAACAACTTTTTCTCTGGACAATAAGATATTCTGCATGCATGTATCCTACGAACACCAAGACTTGCACCTACGGGCACTCAGAATCGCCCCAACAGGTAATTAACAGTCATTCAGATGTGGCCCATCCAGTCGACATTGGATCTTGCCAACCATGACCGATGAAACTGGTGTGGTTGATATTCTTGTCGTGGCTTGCCCAGTTAACTCCACCTAGAATAAAAAGCTGCTCCACCTTCTTGTTAACACCCTCACCCATCTCAGAACCTTGAAGGACATACAAGGAACTTTTCTATCACCCTTCAGAATCACATCTGAACCATTCTAGACATCCAAAACTCCACCTTCACCTTTGAAACTGTATCCCTTCTTGTCCAACCGACTAAGCGATATCAGATTCTTTTTACTTGTAGAACATGTCTCACCTTGTTCAATATGAGAAATTTATCACCAGAAGTTCTTACATTTATGGAGCCCATGCCTACTACCTCACATACAGATCCATTAGCCATAGAAATACGGTCTCCATCCTTCTGCTCGTACGTTGTAAACTGCTCTTTACGTGAACACATGTGATAAGAAGCACCCGAATCTAGAACCCATGCAACTTCATTTCACGCTTCTTCTTCCTCATCCAGATTGTCACTGCTTACAATCGCTGCAGCCGACTCATAATTCTTCAAATGCGGAGTCAGATGTACTACTCCGAAATCTAACCAGATTATTGCCTCGGGCAATACAGATTTTGTATCTACTTCTACATCACTAGAATAGACTACACCAGATAGTGTTGTGTTTTGATGCATCATGCACAACGGAATAAACATATGAAATCAAACACCCATAAACCCGGATCCATGCATGTTGATTAAATTAAATACAAGATGAAAGAAACTAACCCTTAAAGATCGAATCCATGAAACGGACTTTAAGGTGCTAAAGCAAACTCCCTCTATCGGTATCCACACATCGAACGGACTCAAAAACACCTTCTTGATTGATTACTAGATCCAAGGCTTGGTGAAGAAACGCTTTCTTCATAGGAATTATTTTTCTTCATTGATTATTGTGTTTTGATGATTCCAAATCTCAAAATGAATAATCATACCTCTCTTATTTTATTGTATCTAAACAATGTGTTGTGATTTCTAAAATCAATATTGGAGCCTGTCAAACCCAGCTGCATATATTTATATGAGGGTATGACCTAATTCCGTTTGGGATCGGATTCTTTATCACACAAGAAATCTGCAAAATCTGACTAGATATGGGGAAGGAGCCATACGGCTCTTACCTAGCCGTATGGTACCTTCCTAGCCGTACGGTGCCCTAGTGAAAAATCCCAGATTTTTAGCTTTTTCAATCCATTCTATTGTGTGTGACCCAATAGGATTATACTAAGTTGGCAACGAGTCCGAACCATTCATAATCCGTAAGTCATAAGCGGACTCTAGCAAGCCATTATGACTACCCAATTAGTATAACTTTGAAAGTCTAAAGTTACCTTATAGAACATATCACAATACCTTTGTCACGCGATAACATATTGGACATAAGTCATGGTCCACGTCAACTATGTTGTCTAATGATTTCTCGATCCCGATTAGATTGATATGAGCAAATAACATTGAACATATCAATTCATTTAGGTATGGCCATACACTATCATCAATCTCACTCATCGAGTGGCCAAGCATATATCTATCTTAAGAGAGGGACAAATCCCATCTTGACTTATTATTCTTCCCTACAAGAATCCTCGTATGCGAATCATAGCCTTTATAACTACCCGGTTAAAGGTAGCGTTTAACTATGTCAAACATAATTTTCATCATGTAGAAGACCATGATAATCTCAGGTCTAAGGATATCAAATGATATAACTATTATGAGATTTAATTATGACATTTGACCATGAAATAAATCTCAAAACGGGTCTATCCATTACCTTGTTCTCCAACAAGTACCCGCAAGTTTAATCTGCATCCTATGCACCATAATCATCATATAATTATCCATTAAACTTATGCTAGCTCTTCATAAGTGCTAGGGATAATGATTATTATAATAAACATGCAAAATATATAATAATCGGGTTTGTTATCTCTATAACAATGAAGTTATGATGTAACGTATAGGCCTTTCTCAACGGCCTAGGGCATAATATCCAACAATCTCCCACTTGCACTAGGCCCAATTAACGTGTATCAAATACCCATTGAGTTAGTTACAATCTCCATCATTATTGCAAGCAAGATTATGTAAGATGATTATCCTTGTTATCATCATATGGTATTTTGCATATTTTAACATCTTCCATCTTTTGACGATTTCTCGAATAAGATAGAAATGTCTGAGTATGTGTTTAGATAAGATACTAATCCCTTGACTTGTATGATTCTTTCTCCTCCCCCATCATATGCATGATCCCACTTCTTCTCTCTATTCCGATTATGTGCAAACTACGTCAACCTAAGCTTCTCTTAACGAGAGGAACGTAGGGAATCTTCGGATCCGGTCAAAATCACTAACACACTACTAACACAATTATCATGATAGAAAGTCCGATCTATTGGGCGATAGGAGTGATCTCTTAATATTTTTCTCTTATCGTAACTTGACCCCCGAACCCTCTCTGTTAGTTTTGCTCAATGTTTTAGCTCGATAAAACAACGTGGCGACTCGTAATAAGTTAAATGCCAATTTGAATATCCTAATCCCATAGAAAAGATAAAATAAGATAAATAATAAAAGACTTCCCGTGCGTCGCCCGCATTCGGAAAGAGGTATTCACAGTGGCGACTCTGCTGGGGACTAGCTTTGAACTTTTCAAACATTAGAGGGTCAAACTTTTGTCAATATCATGATTGTATATTTTCTCTTTTTCCCCCTTGTACTTTATCTCTTGTACATATCTGCTTCCCTTGTACTTTAGTGCGTTAACATCTTAACTGTTTTCTATTGTACTTTCTTAACTATCTTGCATTGCATACATGTAAAAACAAAAAACTCTCTGTTTTCCCCCTAAAAAAAACTTGTTGTTATCCGCACACTACCACTAGTCTGTGTCACACTGCACACCTTACTCCGGATAATCCGCTGAATGCACAGCTTAGGCGATCCTGTCGTCTCTGCCTTCGTGGCACCCGGTTTATCTAACTCACCGTGTGTGAGAGCCCACGCTCGAACCTTTTTTACAATCCGTGCTCGGTTTCACACAAATGGTTTCCTCTCGAAGTTTTAATTGAATTGCAAGAGTCGCCACCTCACTTTATTTTAGGAAAAATGAAGACAAAACCTTTTATTTGAGAAAGTGGGTTCGGGGGCTAAGTTACGAGAAGAGAAGGGGTTAGGCACTCTCCTCGCCCGTAATGGTCTCTAGCATGCATGCCACGTAGATTCAATTTTATGCCTTTTATGCCTTGCTTTTATGCCCTAACAAAATGGTGAATAATATAAGAGGAAGTCTTCTTATTCTAAGAATGTTTGCTTTAATTCACAAATGAGAGTCGGTTTGGGTGGACTCTCACTTGGTTTTGAAAATGGTTTAGCATTCACATCCAGTAAAGCAAACACAAAAGGGGTGGGGGATTAATATTTACAATGGTGAGCAAAAGGGAAACAAATCCCATATGAAAATGATTGTCCAACTCCGTCCCCAAACATTTTAGGGACTGCTGTCCATTTCTTCTCTGTCTACCTGTTCTTATGCTTGGCCAATCTGGAAAGTGAATGTTAATAAAAGTCGCTAACACATCAAGTATCAACCATGATTTTTACCTTGATTTTAGGAGCATGTTATGGTGTCCAAACAAAGCATGCAAGATAGAACTTTCAACAGCCTAGTCTGACAGATATGCATACATCCATAAAATATCCACTTTTTGCATCATGAAGACGGTGGAATCATGGGAAACACGAAACATGAAAGTTATTCATAACATATTAAATTTTAGATCTGGAGAGTTTAAAATCCATAAAGAAAGTATAAGTCATACAAAAAACCTCTGACATTTTCATGTCAGAGATGAATATGCACAGATCTGCAGATTAAGAGTCTAAACAATAAATGGAAAGCACAGTCCCAACTCATGGGAAAAATATGTTCTTTGCATTCTAATTTTCCTATGTTTGTCTAGAACAAAATATCTATTGTGGTCTAAGACCAAAACCCACGTTTGATATGCACAAAGAGAGCAACAAGACAGAAAGGTACAGCTTGGACAGATTATTGGAAATCTACAAATGGCATGAAAACACCTATGAAAACTCACTCAAATGAGATGTTATGAACATGAAACTTTGGTTAAAAATAAATCTATATGTTAACAACACAAAACCACAGCCACTTGAGTATTTAATCATGGTATATCATCATTTAGAAAGAAGAACAACAAGAAAGTCCACATTTGTATTTTGGAACATCAAATGGGGGTCTAGCCTAACAAAGTGGCTAGACCCCAAAATAAACTACATAATCATCTACATTTTACATTGAAATAGATTTCAAGATGAAGAGATTACCTAGGTTGTGCTTCCTTTGCTTCCAAGGGAAGACTTTTTTGGTTGTTTTCTTAAGGTATTTGCCTTGTGATTGAAAGAGTGTTTGAGTGAGTTGTTTTTGCTTGTGTTTGGTGTGTGTTTTGGGTGGTGTTATGGTGGTGATGTGGTGTTTTTTGTACTGAGATTTGAGGGGTTGTGGATGCTTGAGAGAGAGCAAAAGGGCTGAATAATGGAATGAGTGTTGTTGATCTCTCTTGTGTTCTTGTTGTGTATGAAGTGTGTGTATGTGAATTGTGTGGTAAGAATGGATGAGAGGTTGGTATATGGATGAGGGAGGTTGTAAATGATCATCAACTACCCCTTCCAAGGTCTAGGGGTCATCTCCCCGGATTAGAGTGGCTTGGGGTGGCCTTAATGTTGAATGGCCAAGTTGCACAAAATCAAAATTTCTGATCTGCCAGGGGTAAGCAGCCGTATGGCTGTCGATGGGGAGTACTCCTCCCTAGGAGCCATACGGTGGTGGTGGTGGCTGGCTGGGGAATCCACAAATGCCACTTGTCGCGCTCCGATTGGTTCAATCCTTATCCAATTGCCCAACCACCTCCCTCCACTTGCTGAAATGCGGTTGGCTCTCATCAATTCCTATTTAAATGTGTTAGACGTAGATGAATGCAAATATTGATTCTGGTATCGGTTCCGCAACAGTCCAAGTTTTGTCCCTGTGCGCGCATTACGGTGTCCCGGTTGTCCGCGATCCCAACATGAAAGTTGCTTGAAATAATCTCATGTTCACGTACGTCTATCTGAAACATGTTAATGAGCAAGGAATGACATATATATATTTTTAAGTGCACAAAATGGATGGTAACGAGCAGTTCTAAGGGTGCGGGCCCGTTTCGGGTCCCGCAGCTCAAAAATTGAAGTATATGCATGATTACTCGTTTTTTCTCTCTGATCATGAATTTGAAGTCCGTTTATCCATTTGATGCACCGATAAGGCTCACAGCACTCTTGCATAGCCAAATCTGGGGCTCTAGGTTAATTTTAGGGTTTAGACCGATTAAAAAAGGGTTTGATAAGGGGTGCGAGATCGGGGTGTCTATAGAGCCCCTCATCGAATCTCCTTGTAATGTAAAGGGGATTCTACGATCACTAAGAGACAAATGATCTCGTCTAGGGTGTAACATCTTGGTCCAAAGTAGGACTTCCTACGTATCTCTTTCGAGAATCAAGCCTCCGTAGTTCTAACTCAAACAAACTGTCAAACTAACACAAGCAATGGTCGGTATCGGGTTCCCGGTTTACCTACATATCTCTTTCGAGAATCAGACCCATCGTAGTTCAGGTTTATTAAAAACAAGAAACTACAGGGGATAGCATTGAGATGTGTTATCTTTTTGCTGGGGAGGAGATTGACATGATCAATTGTTTATGAGAACGGGCGACTGAGCTCAATTGCATGAACTGCCTATGTATCCCTTGCGGGAATCAAGTCACAGCGTAGTTCTGAGGAGGTACAACTTAAACGGAGAACGTACGACGTTGCGCAGTTCGGGGGAGGTAATCTCGGGTGCCCGAGAAGACCAGGGTAGAACAAGATGATTTAAAACGGGGAACGTACGACGTTTCGCAGTTCAGGGGAGGTAATCTCGGGTGCCCGAGAAGACCAGGGTGAAACAACATGATTTAAAACGAGGAATGTACGACGTTGCGCAGTTCGGGGGAGGTAATCTTGGGTGCCCGAGAAGACCAGGGTGAAACAACATGATTTAAAACGGGGAACGTACGACGTTGCGCAGTTCGGGGGAGGTAATCTCGGGTGCCCGAGAAGACCAGGGTAAAACAACATGATTTAAAATGGGGAACGTACGACGTTGCGCAGTTCAGGGGAGGTAATCTCGGGTTCCCAAGAAGACCAAGGTGGAACAATCATAATTTCAGAAGGGAACGTACGACATTGCGCAGTTCAGGGGAGGAAATCTCGAGCTCTCGAGAAGACCAAGGTGAAACAACATTATTTAAAACGCACAAATAAAAGCAAGGATAAGCTGCATTTTGATCCGTCTAGATTCTTTTGCCTTTGTTTTGTTGTGTGATGAGATTTTTGTGTTTCACTGTACAGTGAACCATTGCTTTGTGTGATCCGTTGGCACTGTGTTGAGTGTTGCAACTTCATTTTGGATCCCTGTTCCTCCTAAAAGAGTTTTTGATTATCTCACGGTCAGGCTTCCTTGTTTTTGGAGCTGTTGTGTGATGAGATTTTTGTGTTTCACTGCGCAGTGAACCATTGATTTACGTGATCCCTTGGCGTTGTGTTGAGTGCTGCAACCTCATTTTGGATCCCTGTTCCTCCTAAAATAGTTTTTGATTATCTCACGGTCAGGCTTTCCTGCTTCTGGAGTTGTTGTGATCATTGGCGATTGATGCCATGCCCAAACCTTTCGGCTTTGACTGAAGTCTCACGCATATCAAAAAATATGACGAGATCAAATTGTATGATGTGATCTGCAGGTTAGATTTTCATGCAGTGACAGATATGATGTGCACATATAAAATTTGAATCATCTTTGTTTGAGCACAATTTTTTTTTTCATTTTGAATTCGAGACATTAATACTTTGGCTTAATGCATTCACTGAATGACGTCAGATCATGAGATGACGTGGAAGTGATTGAGGCATGATGATGATCATGGATATGATAGTAACTATGACATGTCAATGATCATAGCATGATGGAGATTGCAGCATAACATTAATTGTGATATGATAATGGGCATGCAGATTGTAGTATAATGAAATGATTATGACATGGAGATGTTATGGCATGTTTAACCATGATGAGGTGACATGACTTGATAACTGCAAACCTCAGTGATTTTGTTGGTGGATTAATCGTGCGGGGCTGCAAGCTGCTGTAATGCTTGAATCATCGGCTTTGTAATTGTTGCGGGATTTTGATTGCTTGCAATGAATGAAATCTTTGTGAATCTAAGATGTGATTCGTTGTGTGGTGCCAACTTCATACCTGCATAAGATTTTTTTGCAAGTATGTGGTCGTGCCTGAAGATTCAAGCTGCCTACGTATTTCTTTCAAGAATCAGACCAGCGTAGTTCGAATTTAGCAACTCAAACATATTATTTTTCAAAAAGCCATTGGGAAATCTCATTTCCTGATCATTGTTGTTGACGAGGAACTTTTTGTGAAGACTATGATGTGGTTCGTTTTGATGTCAACTTCGTACCTGCATAAGTTTTTTGCAAGTATGTGGTCGTGCCTGAAGATTCAAGCTGCCTACGTATCTCTTTCGAGAATCAGACCAGCGTAGTTCGAATTTAGCAACTCAAACATATTATTTTTCAAAAAGCCATTGGGAAATCTCATTTCCTGATCATTGTTGTTGACGAGGAACTTTTTGTGAAGACCATGATGTGGTTCGTTTTGATGTCAACTTCGTACCTGCATAAGATTTTTTGCAAGTATGTGGTCGTGCCTGAAGATTCAAGCTGCCTACGTATCTCTTTTGAGAATCAGACCAACGTAGTTCGAATTTAGCAACTCGAACATATTATTTTTCAAAAAGCCATTGGGAAATCTCATTTCCTGATCATTGCTGTTGACGAGGAACTTTTTGTGAAGACCATTATGTGGTTCGTTTTGATGTCAACTTCGTACCTGGATAAGATTTTTTGCAAGTATGTGGTCGTGCCTGAAGATTCAAGCTGCCTACGTATCTCTTTCGAGAATCAGAGCAACGTAGTTTGAATTTATCAACTTGAACAGATTTGCAGAAAAGGCAGTGGGAAATCATATCCCTGAGCATTGATGTTGATGAGGAACCTTTTTGTGAGGACCATGAGGTGGCAGGGTATGTGATGTGTACCTGCAAGAAATTTTCACGAGCAATCAGAATATATCTTGACATTGATGTGCTCAAATGTGTTATACATGTGCAACAAAAGTTTAAGAACATATACATGGATTGAAATCTTTAAGATCGAGAGATTCAGAGAAAGGTTGAGAGAAGAAAACACTCTCTTTTCATTTTACAACCATTTGCCTTTGATGGGTGAAAGTCACATTTCACTTTTTTCATGATGATTTTTTTCGCAAATGATTTTCTTTTTTTTTTCTTTTTTTTTTGACGCATGTGCATTGCTTGCATTTCAAACTTCGTTTATTATGAATTAATGAGTGAAATATTATGAATGAACAGAGGGAGAATCTTGAATGAAATGAATTGTGCACTTTATTGTGAATCTTGCATTTTTTGCGAAGATGGGGAACACGGAGATGTGTGTGGTGAAGAAGAATCGAAAGCCTAGCGTGAAAGCTCAAAAGGTCAATTCCAAACACCCATTTGATCAAGACTACTCAACAGTATATCTCCGGATGCTATCGTTGGGTCAGCTCCAGTTATCGGCTGAAGAAGCCCCATTTGTTCTTTCTAATATCATTCCCGAACGTAGCTGCTGCTGAAGCCCCAGTGTAACTCAAGGATCAACTTCAGATGTCGGATGCGGAAGCCCCAGTATCTCTCAAGGATCAACCTCAGATGTTGGCTAAGGAAGCCCCAGTCATGTTTAGGACAAGCCTCTGAATCTGGCATATGAAGCTCTTGTTGCACTTTGAAGAGTGAATCTCATGTTGATCTAAATTGTCATTTGGAGACAACTTCATGTTTTGGCATTTCAACCTCTGGGGCTTAACTGTCATTGAGAGTTTATCAAACATTTGATGCTTTGCTGTTTATCGTAATTCATGGGGTTCGGTATTCAGTACTCCTTCTTTGGGGAATCAACTGTCTTTGAGAGTTGTTCGGCGGGACACAATCCTGATATTGCCGAAGAACAAGCTTTGAGCTTTGCGGGCCATATTGTCAATCTGAGATGGCACTTTGTTCTGATGATCTACACATTAAGGGACCTAACTATCTATGAGAGTCATCCCACATTCTTGATGTCCTTGATCTCGAGAGTTACTGACACTCACCATGCCTTTTCAAAAGTTAATCTCATAATTTCCTGAGTCTCTCTGAAGGATCAACTGCCAATGAGAATTATCCCACATTCTTGATGTCCTCGATCTCGGGAGTTACTGAAGCCCATGATGCTTCTTGAAAGTTGACCTTAGCATTTCTTGAGTCTCTTCAAAGGATCAACTGTCACTGAGAGTCGTCCTGTACCTTGGCATTTTGCCAACTGATTTTCTGTATCACCCAGAGCAAACATACCCAACAAATTGTATTGTCATGAAGCCACATCATTGCTTCTGAAGCAGAACCAAGATTCTGATATGCAGCCCCAGTTTTGTGTTCACTCATTCGACATCTCTTGCTGGCACTGAGATTCTGAGATATAAGAATAGCATTCCTTTGTCTCTTTTGCTGTGACAATTTGCAGGAGTTGGAAGGGGAAGGCACGAGGCCAGTGTTTTGTAGAAGCAAAGGGAAATCCCAGTGGGATCTCTGACATCGTGTTTGCACATGAATGAGATGACGGAAGGACGAGAGTAGGGGGAAGCCCCTAGACTCGGGAAAATATGCATGCTCACACATCAAAATCAAAGACTCAAGACTTTAAGAAGCGTTAATGGTCAAGTACCTCAAAATCAAATGGACCCTTGTAGAGTTGAATTAGCATTTTAATTTTGATTAGATAAGCTTTGAAAAATCATTTGAACACAAATTAGACCGTGACAAATTGACATGAGAACATCATTGGGCATGAGTTATGATTCGCGCCGCAGTTTGACCTCATTTGATGAGAGGCCTTCATCGTTGTCTCACTTTCCAAGATTGGATACGTCGTTAGAGGCCGTACGACTTTTGGATTCTGGGCTCCCTCAGTGTAAGGGGTTATAAGAGCACGTTGGTCTCCAACAAAAGTCACCAGTTGTTGTCGTTGATGGTACTTTGCCCAAAGTTGAAAGATCGAGATCCTCTTCAGTGCAGGATTGGCCTCGTATGCGCGGTGCTCCTTAAAGCTGATGATGTCACATGAATTTGTCTGACCCTCGGCCCATGTCTCGTCTTTGTGAAACAAGCGATGAAGTCTTCCGAATGAAATTCCAATTGCCGTCGTTGAAGGCATACACATAAACATGAAGTGTCGCGTTATCCTTTCTAAAACAATTGAATTAAACAAAAAAGCAAATGGAATATGTAAAAGAATAAATTAAACAATGCTTCTCTTCTTCTCCTTTTTTTTAGGAAGAAGAAGAAGAAACATAATAACTTCTGAAGCGTTACAAAATGCGAAAATTTACAATACATCATACATTAAAGGAAAATCGGCGACACTTGCAGTTGCATGAAATCTTCATCCTTTTTCCATTTGATTGGCCTCTCCGAAAATGCCTTTGATTGCACCCACCCTGAAATCTTCGTTCGTCGGGTGACTTTGTCGATTGCCTTCGTGAACTTCATTGATTGCCTTCGGCCCTAGTTCCCATCTCAATTAATCACAGTCTAATTTTTGTTCAGATTTCATTGATTGCTTTTATTAGGTGAGATTAATTGTTCGAGGGTCTGGATTAAGAAAGCACTTGGTTATAAGGCAAGTTCATTGACTGAAAACATATATTACATGACATGCAAGAAAAATAAAAGCACGAAGATAAAGACACACTCTAGACTTAGAAGACAAAGAAGATGTGTGAGCACATTACTAAGTACTATGCAAAAGGGACAGGATTAGGAGTAAGGGCGGTGAGCCCAGTCACAAGCAAAAAGAGATTAATGCACTAGAGGCACGGCCTTACTGGTCAACACACTTTGGTCACTGGCAAAAAGAGGAATAACCTTCCTCGGGGTTGATGAGCTCCAATCATTATTCAAATGGAAACACCTTCTTCGGACATCTTACTGAGTCCATTTTAGGGGTTTCTTGATTACCCCTATGTCGAAGAGATCTTGTATGGCATGGCGAAGTGAGAATCATTCATCTGTGGTATGTCCTGTAAACCTGTGATAATCACATGATTTTGAATGATCCTCCTCATCTGGAACTGTTTGTGGCGGCCGATAACCCATTATGGGACTCAACATCCCATTTTTCACCAAGTGATAAAACATCGTAGACTGGGGAATGTCATACTCATCAAAGTACCTGACTTCTTTATGGGGTTTGGGAACATAATCTTTTACCTTTGGTACAGAATGCTCAACCTTATCATGCTGTTCATTGCGACTCCAAGTAAAATGTGGCGGGTGGTGGATTTCGTATTGATGTACAGGCTCTAAGATTCCGTTTACACCCATTCTAAAAACAGGCCCAACAAAATGGTGAGGTGGCACAATGTATGTGGCATTGACACTGTCAGAATACTGATCACTTCTCCCTTTCTTCATTGGTGGAAGACAGTAGGCCATCTTCAGTTCTGAGCGAATATTCGGGTTATTACAGCGTCTGCCTCCAAAGGAGGAGGGCGACCATGCATCGGAATGGTTAGGAGTACTGGATGATTTACCCAATTCATTAGAGGTACGATTAACCGTTTTTAGAGGTTTTTGAGCCGTTGCTGCATCTCTTCACTCAAAGGTGACCTACGTTTGAGATTAACAATCCTTTTCCTTGGAACCACTGGATAACTTGATGGAGGGTCATTGAGCCCTATATGACTTTCTGGAATAGGAGTATCCACCCTTTCGCGATTGATTTCTTGATCAGGGCACATGACTAAAGCATTCTCATCCTTCTTGAATTCGACTACAGAGCAATCTGATAGGGGATCGATGAGCCCCTGCTGGCCTTTAAACTTGGGAGACTTATCATACTTCGTCTCATCATCTTGATTGGGGAGTGTGACCGAAAGAAACTCATGTTTTGCGGATTCTTGATTGGGGGACATGACTAAAGCATTCTCATCCTCTGCCAATTCGACTACAGAGCAATCTAATAGGGGGTCGATGAGCCACTGTTGGCCTTTGAACTTGGGAGACTTATCATGCTTCGTCTCATCATCTTGATTGGGGAGTGTGATCGGAAGAAACTCATGTTTTGCGGATTCTTGTGCTATGATCGGGCAGCAAATTGGCAAAGGGTTGTTGAGCCCTCGGTGGTTTTCTGGATCATAAATTTGTTCTGGGAGTGTATCATGGCCAAAAGGAGCCAATGTGGTACTGAGTTTTGATGCTTCTAGAGTGGCTAGAGGGGAATGAATCACCATATGATTGTTAAGCATTGGTTGCATCTCTGAAAGAAATGACTCGTCCTTCTTCACATCTTGATTAGGCATTTCAAACGAGGATCCTTCCTTTGGTGCTTCTGGACCAGGGCAAGTCTGCATAGCATTCTTAAACTTCGGTTGGTCAGATAAAAGAGCCACAACACGGTTAGACATTTCCTTTTGAAATTCTTGGAAGAACCTTAACATAAGATCTGTATATGCCTCCAAACGCTCTTTCAACCACTGTTCCATTCGAGGGTTGGGTTCAAAGTTAGTCATCCTTGCATTGATGCGGGCTTCCAAACATTGTTTCCACCACTGTTCCATTTGAGAATCGGGTTTGAAATTAGCCATCTTCGCATTTATATGGGCCTCCAAGCGCTGCTTTAACCACTCTTCCATTATAAAGGTATGCCCAAAGTAGCCTGAGTTCCCACTCTGATTTGCAGATCCCTTTCCTTTCTTAGTCATAGCTCGAAGAATAACAGGAGTAAGGTTTGATCAAAGTAGCGCTTGAAATGGACCTTGAATGTTGCGCTAGAGAACAAGAAGAATTCTCCCTCTACAAGATGGATGAAAAGAAAACCTATTTTAGATTTTCAGGGAATGAGAAATGGGAAAAATTTATGGACTAAAGAATCTAATTTTTATTTATTTTTATTTTTTTTCAAAATTTGAAGCGCAAGCAACGCACAAACCTATGAATGCCGGACAAGCACCTTGCTTTGTTTTGACACGTTTTTCTATTGAATTCTGGAATAGTGGATACCGTCTCCAAAGTATAGGACCAACGTTTTTCACCTGTACTATTGGCCGTCCAAACCCCTAGCGAAGGTCTTATACTCTTTCTGGGATCCACCATTCGGTTACGGTCTATGTGAGGGTCTTGGCAATTTCAAGTCAATCCAAGAATTCCACATGATATCCACAATTGAGGTCCTTTATAACCCTTTTGGGAATGCATAGGATTGAAGGGAAATTGCTAGACAAAAACCGGCATGAAGTCTAGGACGTGTCATTTTTGAAAACATGGACTCGAGGCTTCGGAAGGGAAGGCAAGGCTTACACCCATCGTAACGACAATTAGGCGTGCTTTGGGGTAGAAATGTTAACCGCGGACCCTAATGGGAAGTCGATGAGCTCCCTTATGTCCTCGGGTAACACTCCCTAAGGTTTGTACGGTTCTAAAATCGCAATTTCGAAAAATGTGTATGTGTGTGTGGTATCTATACTTTTGAAAAATGATTTTTTGAAAGCAAGATTTTTTTTTTTTTTTTATTTAAAGGGAACATTCACCACGCATATATATATACACAAGAGGTAAAATAAATGTCCCTACAAAAAAGATGTTAGGCATAAATATATACAAACAAGGCAAATCATATAAAGCACGGCACGCACAAAATTAGAGTCTAGCCCACTTTGAAAATGTCCCCAGCAGAGTCGCCACTGTGAGACCCCATGCTCGAACCTTTTTTACAATCCGCGCTCGGTTTCACACAAATGGTTTTCTCTCAAAGTTTTAATTGAATTGCAAGAGTGGCCACCTCACTTTATTTTAGGAAAAATGAAGACAAAACCTTTTATTTGAAAAAGTGGGTTCGGGGGCTAAGTTACGAGAAGAGAAAGGGTTAGGCACTCTCCTCGCCCGTGATGGTCTCTAGCATGCATGCCACGTAGATTCAATTTTATGCCTTTTATGCCTTGCTTTTATGCCCTAACAAAATGGTGAATAATATAAGAGGAAGTCTTCCTATTCTAGGAATGTTTGCTTTAATTCACAAATGAGAGTCGGTTTGGGTGGACTCTCACTTGGTTTTGAAAATGGTTTAGCATTAACATCCAGTAAATGAAACACAAAAGGGGTGGGGGGTTGATATTTACAATGGTGAGCAAAAGGGAAACAAATCCCATATGAAAATGATTGTCCAACTCCGTCCCCAAACATTTTAGGGACTGCTGTCCATTTCTTCTCTGTCTACCTATTCTTATGCTTGGCCAATCTGGAAAGTGAATGTTAATAAAAGTCACTAACACATCAAGTATCAACCATGATTTTTACCTTGATTTTAGGAGCATTTTATGGTGTCCAAACAAAGCATGCAAGATAGAACTTTCAACAGCCTAGTCTGACAGATATGCATACATCCATAAAATATCCTCTTTTTGCATCATGAAGACGGGGGAATCATGGGAAAAACTAAACATGAAAGTTATTCCTAACATATTAAAGTTTAGATATGGATAGTTTCAAATCCATAAAGCAAGTATAAGTCATACAAAACACCTTTGACATTTGCATGTCAGAGATGAACATGCACAGATCTGCAGATTAAGAGTCTAAACAATAAATGGAAAGTACAGTCCCAACTCATGGGAAAAATATGTTCTTTGCATTATAATTTTCCTCTTTTTGTCTAGAACAAAATATCTATTGTGGTCTAAGACCAAAACCCAGGTTTGCTATGCACAAAGAGAGCAACAAGACAAAAAGGTACAGCTTGGACAGATTATTGGAAATCTACAAATGGCATGAAAACACCCATGAAAACTCACTCAAATGAGATGGTATGAACATGAAACTTTGGTTAAACATATATATATATGTTAAAAACACAAAACCACAGCCACTTGAGTATCTAATCATGGTATATCATCATTTAGAAAGAAGAACAACAAGAATGTCCACATTTGTATTTTGGAACATCAAATGGGGGTCTAGTCTAACAAAGTGGCTAGACCCCAAAATAAACTACATAATCATCTACATTTTACATTGAAATAGATTACAAGATGAAGAGATTACCTAGGTTGTGCTTCCTTTGCTTCCAAGGGAAGACTTTTTTGGTTGTTTTCTTAAGGTATTTGCCTTGTGATTGAAAGAGTGTTTGAGTGAGTTGTTTTTGCTTGTGCTTGGTGTGTGTTTTGGGTGGTGCTATGGGGGTGATGTGGTGGTTTTTTAACTGAGATTTAAGGGGGTTGTGGATGCTTGAGAGAGAGCAAAAGGGATGAATAATGGAGTGAGTGTTGTTGCTCTCTCTTGTGTTCTTGTTGTGTATTAATTGTGTGTATGTGAATTGTGTGGTAAGAATGGATGAGAGGTTGGTATATGGATGAGGGAGGTTGTAAATAATCATCAACTACCCCTTCCTAGGTCTAGGAGTCATTTAGGGGTCATCTCCTCGGATTAGGGTGGCTTGGGGTGGCCTTAATGTTGAGTTGAATGGCTAAGTTGCACAAAATCAAAATTGCTGATCTGCCAGTGGTAAGCAGCCGCACGGCTATCCATGGGGAGTACTCCTCCCTAGGAGCCGTACGGTGGTGGTGGTAGCTGGCTGGGGAATCCACAAATTCCACTTGTCGCGCTCCGATTGGTCCAATCCTTATCCAATTGCCCAACCACCTCCCTCCACTTGCTGAAATGTGGTTGGCTCTCATCAATTCCTATTTGAATGTGTTAGACGTAGATGACTGCAAATATTGCTTCTGGTATCGGTTCCGCAACAGTCCAAGTTTTGTCCCTGTGCGCGCACTACGGTGTCCCAGTTGTCTGCGATCCCAACATGAAAGTTGCTTGAAATAATCTTGTGTTCACGTACGTCTATCTGAAACATGTTAATGAGCAAGGAATGACATATATATATATATATATATATATAAGTGCATAAAATGGACGGTAACGAGCAGTTCTAAGGGTGCGGGCCCCGTTTCGGGTCCCGCAGCTCAAAAATTGAAGTATATGCCTGATTACTCGTTTTTTCGCTCTGATCATGAATTTGATGTCCGTTTATCCATTTGATGCACCGATAAGGCTCACAGAACTCCCATGTAGCCAAATCTGGGGCTCAAGGTCAATTTTAGGGTTTAGACTGATTAAAAAGGGTTTGATAAGGGGTGCGAGATCGGGGTGTCTACACCGTGTATTCTTGCGAGCGGTTGAGGTTTAGCCTTGTCCGTGTCTAAAACCATGCACTCTCACAGATTTTAGGACACTCCAAAGTCGATCGGTTGGTTTGACTAGCTTTTCTTTATAGACAATTAACGTGTCATTCATGCCGTCATCCGTTAAGTCTTTAATGAGTCGAGATCTTTCGAGAGAAAAAAGCACAAAAAATGAATTTCCCTACAAGGGTGTGCATATTGTGAGCCGAGTGATACTTTGTAAATGGATCTCAACTTGTTAAAAACTTAACGAAAGTAACATCAACGTTACGTTAAACGCCTTTAAATAAGGATTAATTGTTAGGATTCCGTTAGGTCGATGGAAGTCGCTTGCCCTATGGGACCCTCGCCCAAATTGTCTGTTTGGCTCCACTGATCCAGGTTTTGTAGATAGTAACCCAAAAGGGGGTACCCATTCCAACCAATTAGGATGTAAATAATGTACTGTTTTGTAAATAACAAAATGTTGGTAGTGGTGCCCTAGGCACGTTTAATAAACGTTGTAATTGTTATAATTTATTTCATATCAATAAAGAGATGTTTTGATTATTATTGTTGTTCATGTTTAATTATAATAATCTCCGTCCCTAGTACTTGTTAAGCACTAGTATAAAGCCTAAATGATCATGGGATGATCATGTTAGATTTATGGGTACTTGTTTGGAACAAGGTACTGGACATGACCCGCTGTATGAGATTTATGTCATGGTCTATGTCGTACATATATCTCATAATAGTTATGTCATTCGAATCCTTAGACATGAAGTTATTATAGTCTTCCACTAGATTAACATTACGTTTGACATATTCAAATGCTACCTTTAACCGGGTAGTTATAAAGTGTATGATTGGCATAATCGGATTCACGTAGGGAAGAATAATAAGCTAAATGGATTTTCCCCTCTTCGGAGAGATCTCAAGCTTAGGCCTCTCGTAGGAATGATGTTGATGAAAATGTTCGGCCGGACTCAAATGAATTGATTAGATTAATGTCATTTGGATTATCAACATATTCGGAATCGAGAAAGTATTGAACAAAACAAGTTGACCGTTTGACCATGACTTGTGTTCAATGAGATCGTGGACAAAGGGATTGTTACATATTCTAAAGGAATGCGAACTTGTATCTAGTTATACTATTTGGGTAGGTATGACGGTTTGCTAGAACCTAATCATATCTTATGGATTCATGTTTGAACCCATTGCCAACTTAGTATAATCCTAGAGGGTCACACACAATGGAACGAATCCTAAAAGGACTATATTGGAAAATTAAGGCCCTCTGATCCTGGTGTGCGACCGCACAGACCAGGCTGGGCGGCCGCACAGGTTCTGGGCGACCGCACACCTGGTTTTGGGCGGCCGCACAGTGTGTCGGGACAGACTTCCTGATTTAATTAGGAAAAAGATTTTGGACGGGTTTTGACATAAGTTTCCTATTTGGAATAGGTCTAACTTGTATATAAACAGCCAAATTCGGGCCAGAACATACCATAGCTTTTGTGAAAGTCTCCAAAGAGTTTGAGAGAGTTTTATTTTGTTCTAAGACATCCTAGATTGAAGAACAAAATAATACACAAATAATATTCCATATAGTTCATAATAATTGTGAAAATGTGTTTCACAATTTTGGTCTAGCAACCAAGATCAAGTGTTCTTGATATTTGTTCAAGGTGTGGATACCGCTAGAGGGTGAAGCTCATCATCTTCAAAGTTCGTGTTCTTACTTGTTCGTGATTAAAGCTTCAATTTCTCCACCAAGATCAAAGACCAAATTCAAAGTCATCAAGGCTGACCTTGATGTGACCAATTTCTGCAAGTACCACAAGTATATCGGCCACAACACCCATAACTGCTTACAACTTAAGCGTATTATCCAGAAGCTCATAGCCGAAGGAAAGATCGAGAAGCCTAAAGGTCCAATCACCATAGCAAACCCACTCCTTAGCAACGGAGGTATCAATATGGTCAACACAGACAAGATGAGCCTGCTAGAGATGGTCGACACCTTCAAAAAACTACAGATCAACATGGACACCATGTTCCACGGTCTATTGGCGATGAGGACGATTCAACCGTTAGAAGGATACCAACCCCGCCCCGGCAACAATCTGGACAAAGCATGTGACTACCATAAAGTCACCGGCCACGACATAGAGGAATGTTTTGCCTTAAAGTTGGTCATTCATCCCTGATGGTCAAGTAGAGGACCCTTGAACCACCCTTGCTAGAGTTAGGGAGGCGGAGGACCTCACCAATCTGATCGAAATTATTGTGGCAGATGGTGAGGCACCCGATGTCGACTCGGATTGTACTTCAGAAATTATTAATGATAGTGAATTTCGTTATTATTCTCTGTCTTTGGAAAATTCACATTCTTTCTCTCCGAACCTGGAATCAAAAGAGATACACTTCACCAGTTCTGTGTCCATGATTGAAGACAAGACTGATAATGTTGATCCAAGAACGTTGGTCTCGCCAATGGTTGGTAAATTGAAGAATTGGTGCACATATGGCGGACCCATAGCAACGACGGACTTCATGATCGAGAAACTTAGACTGATCGCTCCTCCTATAACCTCCCCTATCGAGTCTCCTGTCAGTTAACCAAGGTCGTCTAGGTCATCTAGGTTCGATGTCTTTACCTTCGAATTTGAGTCTTCTTCCAAGTCTAACGACCTCACATCAGAAGACTATGAAATGGTTGCTAATGCCATCTTTCCCTTTGCACTGAATGAAAACCTCGACCTTTCCGAGTATCCCTCTATAGCCACTCTTATAAATGATAAATTAACTAATCAACCTAATGATATACAATGAGTTAATAACGATTCATTAAAAGAGGCAGACACAAATGAATTAAATAACAAATATATCTGAGAAATCTCAGAGCAGGTTATCAATCAAAGGGAAAACCGAGCCCAAGCTGCCGATGAGGTGTTAACATGTGTGAATCTGGGGACCGATGACGAGCCAAAGGAAACACAGATTAGGAGCTTCTTTCAAGGCGAAGAGCGAGAAGCACTGATTGGGTTACTCAAGGAATATGTTGACGTATTTGCATGGTCTTACAAAGATATGCCGTGGCTGGACAACTCCATCGTAGAGCACAGAATTCCGATAGCACCAGACGCCAAGCCGGTAAAATAGAAACGTCGTCGCATCAAGCCAGAATGGTCTCTCCAAGTTAAAGAAGAGATTGCGAAGCTACTCAAAGTAGGTTTCATAAGGGTGATTGAGTATCCAACGTGGTTGTCAAACATTGTTACAGTCAAGAAGGCAATTGGCAAAGTTAGAGTTTGTGTGGATTTCCGTGATCTCAATAAAGCAAGTCCCAAGGACGATTTTCCGCTTCAAAACATCGACATGTTAGTAGACGAAATGGCCAACTACGAGGTCAATTCATTTGTAGATGGTTTCGCTGGGTACAATCAGATCAAGATGGCCAAAAAAGACCAAGAAAAGACCGCTTTCACTACGCCATGGGGAACGTACTGCTATACCGTAATGCCATTTGGACTTAGGAATGCTGGGGCTACCTACCAACGTGCTGTGACTGCCTTATTTCATGACAAGATTCATAAGGAGATCGAGGTCTACGTAGACAACATGATTATACACTCCAAAGGTTCCGACGGTCAACACCTAATTGACTTACGGAAATTTGTCAACAGATTGAGGGAGCACTCCATGCGCCTGAACCCTGCTAAGTGTACGTTCGGGGTTATTCAAGGAAAAGTGCTGAGATATATAGTCATGGAGCGCGGAATAGAATCTGACCCGAAAAAGATTCAAGCAATTATGGATATAAAGCCACCCCATATAGAAACTGAGGTCAAAGCATTCATGGGAAGACTACAATACATCAGTCGCTTCATCAATCAGTTGACTACAGTTTGTGAGCTGATCTTCAAGCTAATGAAGAAAACCGCCAATGTTGAATGGAATCACGATTGCCAAGAGGCCTTCGAGCAGATTAAAAGGTACTTGGTGAATACCCCAATCCTACATCCGCCACATAAGGAGAAGCCACTACTGCTATACTTAACGGTAACAGAAACGGCCGTTAGAGCCATGCTGGCACAAGAGGTCAAAGACTTCCGAGTAGAAAACACCATATACTTTGTCAGTCGGAAGCTACAAGGCAGTGAGCTCAACTATTCACCGTTAGAAAAGACATGCACTGGACTGGTATGGGTAGTCTCCAAGCTTGAGCATTACATGGTATCTCACCCCATACGGCTGGTATCAAAGATGGACCCGATCAAGTACTTGTTTGACAAACCATCAATGTCCATGAGACTCGCCAAGTGGTCAGTATTTTTGGGAGAATTCGACATCACGTATGTTCCAAGAAAGGCAGTTAAAGGGAGAGCTATGGCAGATCAGTTAGCAGATTCTCCAAGCACTGAAGAACGTCCTGAATTTCCAGACGATGGTATTTTTTCAATGGAGACTATGGACAAGTGGCAGTTATTCTTCGACGGGGCTACAAACAAAAGAGGCAACGGAGTGGGGCTTCTTCTAGTTGATCCTAAAGAGGAACATACCCCAATAGCAAAAAAGTTGAACTTCAGAACCACCAACAATGCTGCTGAATATGAGTCGTGCATAGAAGGTTTAGAAGCAGCCTTAGAACGGAATGTAAAGGAGTTAGAAGTATGCGGCGATTCGGCTTTGATTATAAACAAGACAGCAAAGAAATGGAAGACTGTGGACCCCTACCTGCAGTTATACCAAGTTTACATGGATGAGCTGATCGGACAATTTCGAGAAGTCACATTTCATTATCTCCCACGAAACAGAACCAGATTCGCCGATGCACTCGTCGCCCTGGCATCTCTGGTAGAAATCCCCGAAGGGAAGTCAGTCAAGCGTTTTAGAGTCGGTCGAAGAGAGAATCATGCATATTGTTATGAAATCCAGACCCGGTCATAAGCGGTTAAAGATCAATGGTATGCAAAGATTTACAAGTTCCTTAAGCACGGGGAGACCTCCTTCGAAGGAGACTTTAAAGTCAAGAGCCTACAAGCACTAAAGAGACTAGTGGGACATTTCGTACTGTTAGATGATGCCTTATACAAGAGGCACTATGACGGAATTCTACTCTTATGTGTGGGGGGCAAGAAAGCCAAGACCATCATGGAAGAGGTACACAACGGATTATGTGGTCCGCGTATGAATGCGAGAATGATCCGACAGAAGATCACTCGCCTAGGTTATTACTGGATCACCATGGAAACAGACTGCATCCAATGGGTCAGAAAGTGCCACAAATGCCAAGTGTGCTCCAACTTGATCCATATCCCTCCGCATAATCTCTACAGTATGTATACTCCTTGGCCATTTGCAACATGTGGCATCAATATCATCAGTAAAATCCATCCCGCAGGAAGCAACGGTCACAAATTCGTACTGGTAGCTGTAGACTATTTCACCAAATAGGTCGAAGCTCAATCTTACAAAGTGTTAAATTCTAAGAAGGTAGCACAGTTTATCAAATAAAACATCATGTGCCGTTACGGTGTCCCAAATTTGATCATATCAGACAATGGTAGTCACTTCGAAGCAGAGACAGCCCACTTACTCGCCGAATTCAGAATAGAAATGAAGAAATCCTCCCCGTACTATCCCCAGACTGTAACGCCCCGAGTTCCGGGGTCCTACTTGGTACCTCGAACCGGGCGCTTTATCCTTTCTATAGTATAATACAACACTAACCCAAAATACAGAGTTTAAACAACCTGTTCGAGTCATACTTACAACTATAGTTCTCAAGTATAATACAACACTAACCCAAAATACAGAGTTTAAACAATCTCGATACACTCAACGTCCTCACAACAAAAATATATAAATGCTCCATAGAGAAACTACCCCAAAAGTATACAACCTGTTCAAAGAATCTCAGCCGCATACAATCTCACAACGAACTATCACTTGCTTCCTGGGGGGGGGTTAAGGAAAAACAAGTTTGAAAGGAAAGGGGTAAGAAAGAATCTCAGTAAGTTACTAATGCACCACATGGCATGGCAATATGCATAAAAACATAAAGGATAATAAACAAGTAGCACATAGTCAAGCAACGGAATTAAACACATTACAAAGGATACTGAGTCAAGGTTTTCCGTAGGGATATAAACTCTGAAGCTTCAACAAACCGCATCAACAAATCATCTTCAATAAATGAAGCAGGGGTTTCCGGAACCAAACAAATTAATCATCAACGGGGGGAATACGACACAAAGTCGTAACCCAAAACAAGGCTATAATTCCACAATGGGAAAAGACCGACCCAACTATGGCCAATTAGTGGGTAACAGAGACCAGTGAGACATTATAATGAACTTGACTCGTGTGCCATTATAATCCCTAACACTGCCCGACACAACATACCAGCTGGACTTTTCTAAACTATTGCACAAACAGTACATAATTCCAAAAGAGGGAATCATGCCAAACACATCAGAAAGATGATAAAATTTCTCATGAAGAGTTCAACAACATTGTGTAATAAATAATCAAACAAAAGGATTTCAAAATAGGAAATCCCACAAATACATCACAAGGATAAAACACATCAAATGAACCTAAAAGGTTAAACATCTCAACTTGATCACAAACAGGCCATTCCAAAACTTTCGTGCCCTAAAACACCTATCGGAGTGCCATAAGGTAAAACCCGAAGCCTATTCACGTATTGAACCTAATCCCGTCAAACATAACCATTTTATATTTCTAGATAATTATACATCAAACAAAACCATTGCATAGTATTCAAAAAGAGCTTTCCAACGATAGTTTACACGTCCAAAACGGAGTCCGGATGAAGAAGTTATGGCCTCCGGAAGATTGAGCGTAAAACGGACAATCTGGGAAAAGAGGGGGTGCGCACGCCTCCCTTAAAAAGGGTGCGCGCACCTCCTTTGATCAGAATGTTGAGTTTTTGAAGCACCAGAGGGAGCGCACGCCTCCTTAAAAAGGGTGCGCGCGCCTCCTTGCCCGAATGAGCCAGATCTTGCAAATTTTTCTGGGTTTTATGAACAAAGGTACCTACATATTAAGCCTAAGGTACAACTAGACCAAACATACTACAAACCCAGCAGTACCAAATGACTTCAACAACCTAAAGATCACCTCTTCAATACATTCCTTAACTCCACAACACAATACTACCAAGTAGTTACCAAAACATCACACCATTATCAACACAATTTCACAATCAAACACCATAGCTAAGAAAAATGATAAACTACCCGTAAAATGCTCAACATCAACCCAAAACAGCAATTTATCACATAAATCTCCATATGCATGCTATATGAGAAATTTATATTAAGAAGGGGGGGTTAGTAACTTACCTTGGGTTGAATGAATTTGAACCAAAATGACTTCTATTTGGCTCTAAATGATCTACTCAACATCCTAATCATCTTGATGGAGTTATTTTTCAGAAAAGAGAAGAAATTGAGAAAGAAATTCAAAGAATTGAGGGAACCCTTACCTTGGCTTCTTGATCATACAAGGATAAGGAAGAATATGAGAGAAATGGGAAAGTAGTGTGTGTGTGTGTTGTGTCCTGGAGAGAGGAGGGAAAAGAGAGTAATTTATCTGCACAAGTTTTTTTTTTTTGGCCATTTCTCCTAAAATGGTCACCCAAATTAACTTGTACACAACTAAACCCCTGAAGTCAATTTACATTAAGGCCCATAAGGTTTCAACTTGCTCGAAAGACTCCAATTCAGTTAATATAACTAACACAAAATGTTAACTAAATTGTACTATGTAAATATAACACACACAAATACTCAAAGTATGACAAAAACAGTGCCCGGTTTTGGGGTCGTTATAGTCACTCCCCCTTAAAGAAAATTTGTCCCGAATTTTAGGTGATCTTACCCGAAAGACCAAATAACCAAGGATGTTTCCGCTCCATCTCCTCCCGAAGTTTCCAAGTTGATTCCTCCACATTAATCGAATAAGTGGGATATTCTATTTCTCTCTTTTGAACTTTGGTGCCAATCACCCTATACAACCAGGAATCCTAATTCTTTCCGTTAAACCATTTTGAGACATACTAAGATGATTCCTTTCAAACATAAAATCCCTCACTCATACTCAAGATCTCTATTTTACGAACCCGAAGTCCGGATATGTCACCCATTTACACATTCTAAACCACTATAAAGTAATCTTAAATAATATCTACAACATGATAATTTCCATACATGACCTTCTGCAATTACTATCTCAACTACTAACTAAAATCCATACCCAGAATCAAGGAATCCAAATTGTTCCTAAAACCGAATTTTTGAGATATCACAAACTTGTCTCATTCACAACCTTAATTGCACTGTAAAGATACTTCCACTAGTAAGCCGTACACTTAGTCTTGCTTCCCAAAATCTAAAACAATAACATTACTTAAACGTAAACCATGACAAGCTAAATCATCTCCTTAAACTGTGAAAAGCTAAAGAAATTCTTCTTCCAAAAAATTTTCATCGAAGTGACTATCTCCAAGGATTTCAAGTATAGTGTCTTTTCTTTAGTTAACACCTTAAACCAATGGTACAGTGTAAGCCCAAAATTCTAATACAAAATGTCCACTTAAATCCATCCATATTCTAATAATACCATTGCACTATTCCAACCTTTAAAACCAAAACAATTCCATATACTCTATTAATCCATTAAAGAAACAAAACAATCTAAATTTTACCTGTTGGGTTTCATAGTAACATGCGCAGCGGAATAGCATTTAAAATTTTATGAAACCCAAAGCCCATAGATCCATTCATATGATTAAATCGAATACAACAATATGAATATTAGAAAACTAACCCTTGATGACTTTGAACTTAGTCTTTGATCTTGGTGGAGAAATTGAAGCTTTAATCACGAACTAGTAAGAACACGAACTTGAAGATGATAAGCTTCACCCTCTAGCGGTATCCACACCTTGAACGAATATCAAGAACACTTGATCTTGGTTGCTAGACCAATATTGTGAGACACGTTTTCACAATCAATATGAACTATATGGAATTTTGTTTGTGTATTATTTTGTTCTTCAATCTAGGATGTCTTAGAACAAAATAAAACTCTCTCAAACTCTTTGGAGACTTGCTCAAAAGCTATATTTTGTTCTGGCCCGAATTTGGCTGTTTATATACAAGTTAGACCTATTCCAAATAGGAAACTTGTGTCTAAACCCATCCAAAATTCTTTTCCAAATCAAATTAGGAAACCAGTCCCGACATGGTGTGCGGCCGCCCAAAGCACCTGTGCGGCCGCACATCTATCTGGAAGGTTTCTGGTACTATTTGACCCAAGCTGTGCGGCCGCCCAACCCATATTGTGCGGTCGCACACTTGTCCAGATTTCCCATAGTTTCCACAATTCCAATATAATCCTTACTTAAGATTCGTTCTATTGTGTGTGACCCTCTAGGATTATACTAAGTTGGCAATGGGTTCAAACATGAAACCGTAAGATATGATTAGGTTCTAGCAAACCGTCATACCTACCCAAATAGTATAACTAGATACAAGTTCGCATTCCTTTAGAACATGTCACAATCCCTTTGTCCACGATCTCATTGAACACAAGTCATGGCCAAACGGTCAACTTGTCTTTGTTCAATACTTTCTCGATTCCGAATATCTTGATAATCCAAATGACATTAATTTAATCAATTCATTTGAGTCCGGCCGAACATTTTCATCAACATCATTCCTACGAGAGGCCTAAGCTTGAGATCTGTCCGAAGAGGGACAAATCCATTTAGCTTATTACTCTTCCCTACGTGAATCCGATTATGCCAATCATACCCTTTATAACTACCCGGTTAAAGGTAGCGTTTGAATATGTCAAACATAATGTTCATCAAGTGGAAGACTATAATAACTTCATGTCTAAGGATTCAAATGACATAACTAATATGAGATATATGTACGACATAGACCATGACATAAATCTCATACAGCGGGTCATGTCCAGTACCTGTTCCAAACAAGTACCCATAAATCTAACATGATCATCCCATGATCATTTAGCCTTTATACTAGTGCTTAACAAGTACTAGGGACGGAGATTATTATAAGTAAACATGAACAACAATAATAATCAAAACATCTCTTTATTGATATGAAATAAATGATAACAATTACAACGTTTATTAAACGTGCCTAGGGCACCACTACCAACATTACCTTCAAAAGATTTTCTCTAATTTCCAATTTAGGTTAGAAACCCTTGCTTAAATACCCAAAAGAAATTAACAAATTCTAATCTTCCATGGTCAATCCGAACTTAGTCTTTGACATTTATATTTACTATCCCAATAGTACCTTTACCCAATAGTATTACTAATATAATGATCCAATTAGCAAACATCAAATATCAAATAACCCAAAACAAAACAGAGTATCCCTTAATGAGCCCAAATATATATATACTCAACCTATTTACCTCTCCTCAACCCTAATAAGAAACTTCAAAAGAAAAGAATTGCGCATAATAGAAGTCAAAATAAATTTAACTAATGAATTCCCTTAATGGGGACCGTTCAAAACCATTTAACTACAACCCAAAAATGCCCTCAATATCTTTCGGGTTATTAAATATGCTTAGTCTACTAAACTTAACGCGTCTACTATCTTAAATGATTATAACTTTCCCAATATACTCATATTGATATAACTCAACTCCATTTATGTACTAAAATGGTCACATAATAATAACTAGCACAAACAAAATTTCTCGATCCAACAGATTTCATCCTCTAGAATCCAAAAGTATGAATTGTTACTCTCTTTCCCAATTTAATAAATTTAATCCTTCAAGATAAAACTTACTTATCAAATAACTAGAGTTCTACGATGTATCTGGTGCTTACTCCGTAACAATTACTTAAGGATAAGCCATTTAACCAATTATCAATAACTACTATCAAATTAAACCAATACTTCGAAGATAAAATAATTATTACATCAAAATTTCAAAACAAACCCTTTTCATTTAATGAGATAACCCATCTTGAGTCAAAACCCTTAGTCATAAACCTAAGAACCAATAAATTCTACCAATGGTACATAAGAGGAATTTAAAATCGGTTAAATGAGGCTCTCTATCCTAAACCAAAGATTTCAATCGCCACAAACCATAACTTGAACTCAAAACGCCTTAAAACTCAGTGCTAGCTTCCAATGTAACATATCCTAAATGCTTAATATTACCCAATCAATTTTTATATTTCTTCATGTCAAACAGAGCTGATGCACTCCACGAAGATATCCTAAACGTGATAAATTTCTCATCAAGTAATTTCTCAAGTTGAACTTTCAACTCTCTTAACTCAACCGATGACGTAAGGATATTGATCTAGATACCAACACTTATCATTGCACCATAACCCCTCAATCTAACCCAAGTTTCTCCTTAAGTACTATATACTATTCAGTAGAAAATATATCTAACATCTCACAAAGAATGAATACGTCCTCCAGTTTTGGTGTAAACATCCCAATACCAATCGCGTAAACTAAACACTAAACACTACTTTGTGATAACAATTTTCATACTTCTAATGCAGAACATAAATATCATATATAGATCTATTATGCTCCTATACAAAATCAAGCATACTGACATAAGAATATGCACCACCCATTGTGGTGAGCAGAAAATACTTAACACATAGAAACCCGACCATACTACATATCAAATCAATGTCCCGCATAGGTGATATGACTACATCAACGCATAACTTCTAGGGTGTTACCGCCCACAACTTTGCCGAGTTTCTTATAACTACCTTTAGCAATCCCGCAGGCTCTTAGTAGTGAATACACCTCCACGAAGATCAAATAATAAAGGCAAACATGCCTATATGACACGACACAACAAAATAGACATACTTAAGTCTTTAAAGACTCGCACTCTTAATTCTCAAACCATCTAACCCCCAATTGAACCAACCTTATCAATACTAGTCATACGTCTAATCGAACAACAAATAAAGAAACACTCGACGTCAATATCACACTTATAAATTAACCCACTAAAGCTAAAAACCCACTCCAGGCTTAGAGACAGTCCATGAAATTATAATTATGGGTATACCACAAGTACTCACATCCCAAAAATCGAATACCAATCAATCATACTATACAACTCGGTGCACTACTTATGTCCAAGTCTAGTGGTCAAACCTTATCCTACATTCTTAATCTCAATGGTTGTAGCTCAAAAGAACTAAAATTGAGTCACCAATAATTCATAAAAAACGGAGCTCTACCAAGAAATTCCATAATTGAGATCGTACAACTCCCAGTTACAATTATTGTGCTGCTTAATACTTTCTCTACTATCATTCCCCTTAACATCATTCCATATTCATATGTAAATTCTACTATTTTCAGTAACCTGTCGCCGTCTCTCGTCCCATCCCGAGAACGACCAACCCGAAATATTTCTTACTATAAAGGCCCAAATAATCATCATTCTTCTTGCAATCCCCACTGGCCCAATACAACAATTTCCTATAAATGTCCCAAAAATTAAATAATCACTACTTAAAATCTTAATAATTTTCTCCTTAGAAGGAACTCATCCTCAAATTCTATCTTAACTCCATCTCACAAATCCGTTACGCTTATATTCCAGGAATTCTCAACCCAAATGCAACTAGTTGTCCTCAAGAAAGCTTAGTTTTCCTAATCGCTCAAAATCGTAATATATGAGTATCCAACCTATTCAATATTATATTTCCTATCCCTTTCAAGATCTAAAACCATAGCTCTGATACCAACTGTAACGCCCCGAGTTCTGGGGTCCTACTTGGTACCTCGAACCGGGCGCGTTATCCTTTCTATAAACCAATCCTGATACCGAAGCTTGTAAAAATATATATTAATTTCACTTGATCGACTAACTGTCATAATATTAACAACCTGTTCGAGTCATACTTACAACTATAGTTCTCAAGTATAATACAACACTAACCCAAAATACAGAGTTTAAACAATCTCGATACACTCAACGTCCCTCACAACAAAATATATAAATGCTCCATAGAGCAACTACCCCAAAAGTAGACAACCTGTTCGAAGAATCTCAGCCGCATACGATCTCACAACGAACTATCACTTGCTTCCTGGGGTGGGGGGGTTAAGGCAAATCAATTTGAAAGGAAAGGGGTAAGAAAGAATCTCAGTAAGTTACTAATGCACTACATGGCATGGCAATATGCATAAAAATATAAAGGATAATAAACAAGTAGCACATAGTCAAGCAACGGAAACACATTAAAACAATTACAAAGGATACTGAGTCAAGGTTTTCCGAAAGGATATATAACTCTGAAGCTTCAACAAACCGCAACAAACCGCATCAACAAATCATCTTCAATAAATGAAGCAGGGGTTCCGGAACCAAACAAATTAATCATCAACGGGGGGAATACAACACAAAGTCGTAATCCAAAACAAGGCTACAATTCTACAATGGGAAAAGACCGACCCAACTATGGCCAATTAGTAGGTAACAGAGACCAGTGAGACATTATAATGAACTTGACTCGTGTTCCATTATAATCCCTAACACTGCCCGACACAACATACCAGCTGGACTTTTCTAAAATATTGCACAAACGTACACAATTCCACAAGAGGGAATCATGCCAAACACATCAGAAAGATGATAAAATTTCTCATGAAGAGTTCAACAACATTGTGCAATAAATAATCAAACAAAGGATTTCAAAGTAGAAAATCCCACAAATACATCACAAGGATAAAACACATCAAATGAACCTAAAAGGTTACACATCTCAACTTGATCACAAACGGGCCATTCCAAAACTTTCGTGCCCTAAAACACCTATCGGAGTGCCATAAGGTAAAACTCGAAGCCTAGTCACCTATTGAACCTAATCCCATCAAACAGAACCATTTTATATTTCTAGATAATTATACATCCAACAAAACCATTGCATATTATTCGAAAAGATCTTTCCAACGATAGTTTACATGTCCAAAACGGAGTCCGGATGAAGAAGTTATGGCCTCCGGAAGATTGAGCGTAAAACGGACAATCTGGGAAAAGAGGGGGTGCGCACGCATCCCTTAAAAAGGGTGCGCGCGCCTCCTTTGATCAGAATTTTTAGTTTTTGAAGCACCAGAGGGAGCGCACGCCTCCTTAAAAAGGGTGCGCGTGCCTCCTTGCCCGAATGAGCCAGATCTTGCAATTTTTTTTGGGTTTTATGAACAAAGGTACCTACATATTAAGCCTAAGGTACAACTAGACCAAACATACTACAAACCCAGCAGTACCAAATGAATTCAACAACCTAAAGATCAACTCTTCAACACGTTCCTTAACTCCACAACACAATACTTCCAAGTAGTTACCAAAACGTCACACCATTATCAACACAATTTCACAATCAAACACCATAGCTAAGAAAAATGATAAACTACCCATAAAATGCTCAACATCAACCCAAAACAACCATTTATCACATAAATCTCCATATGCATGCTATATAAGCAATTTCTATTAAGAAGGGGGGGGGTTAGTAACTTACCTTGGGTTGAATGAATTTGAGCCAAAATGACTTCTATTTGGCTCTAAATGATCTACTCAACAACCTAATCATCTTGATGGAGTTATTTTTCAGAAAAGAGAAGAAATTGAGAAAGAAATTCAAAGAATTGAGGGAACCCTTACCTTGGCTTGTTGATCATACAAGGATAAGGAAGAAGATGAGAGAAATGGGAAAGTAGTGTGTGTGTGTGTGTGTGTGTGCTGGAGAGAGGAGGGGAAAGAAGGAGTAATTTATCTGCACAAGGTTTTTTTTTTGGCCATTTCTCCTAAAATGGTCACCCAAATTAACTTGTACACAACTAAAACCCCTGAAGTCAATTTACATTAAGGCCCATAAGGTTTAAAACTTGCTCGAAAGACTCCAATTCAGTTAATATAACTAACACAAAATGTTAACTAAATTGTACTATGCATGTAAATATAACACACCAAATACTCAAAGTATGACAAAAACAGTGCCCGTTTTGGGGTCGTTACACAGACTAACGGAGCAGTAGAGGCAGCTAACAAAACTGTCGAAAAGATCTCAGAAAAATGGTTATGAGAGGAAGGGATTGGCCCGACAAGTTACCTTTAGCACTCTGGGGCTACAGAACGTCAGTACGAACCACCACTGGTGAGACTCCTTACACTCTTACATACGGCATGGAAGCAGTGCTCCCCATCGAGTTAGAAGTACCGTCCTTAAGGGTATTGCTCGAAAATCAAGTGAATGAGGTAGAATGGCTCCGCAGTCGCTACGACCAATTGGCTACCTTGGACGAAAGGAGGCTCAAAGCTATGGAACACATCAGATCCTATCAAAGGAGGACGACGGATGCCTTTAACAAGAAAGTAAAGCCCATGGATATCAAGGAAGGATATTTAGTGCTCAAAGTAAGCCTCCCAAATAAGTTCAACCCCTTGGGCAAATGGGCCCCAACATGGATTGGCCCTTACGTAGTCCAAAAGATCTTCTCTGGAGGGGCAGTTAGGATGGCGGATTTGGATGGCAATCAGTTCAAGGAACCAGTCAACATTAGCAAGCTCTGCCGCTACTACAACTGACTACTACGGTCCTTTCCTGCAAACAAAACTCTCCATCAGCGCCCTCTTGCAAGCGGCACTCCCCTTCAACGGTCATCTACAAACGACCGTCAAAAAGAAAAAAAATCATCTTCTATTACTTCCCCTCTTCTATCTTCCCTTTCTACAATCAGAAATGAACTACGGTGACCTGAGCCCCTTAGCCCTACTTGTAAAAGGGGTAGGCAGCATTTAAAGGTGCGGTCTCAAAAATAAATAAAAATCCAAATCTAGTTTGAGCAAATACAATAAAGTAAACATCTGTGTATAACTGAAAGCAAAATCTCTATTTCCACAAGTCACTACATGTTAACATTTATTTGATGAGTCTAAGCTCGAAAGAACCTGCGACTACATAACCTGCTATGAAATTCAAATAAACTAAAAAACAAACTAATGCAATGACTGTGTTTGGATACTCAGAGTCATCCCTCTTCCTCCTCTTCTTTCTTCGGCTTCTTATCTCGTCGTCCGCGTCTAGCCTGTCTAGTAGGGTCCACAAATAAAGCCTTCTTAAACTGAGTCACCCCCTTAGGGCCTTCTCTCTTTCTTTTCCTCTCAAGAGGTGCTAGTTGAGTCAACTTGGCCTCCACCTCATATTGAAGAGTCTCTTCCCTCCTCAAGCGCCTACTCGAGACATAAAGGATCACCACCCTACGTCTCAGTCGTCTCAGAGTCTGTCTAATTTCCCCCAAAGTCGTCTGGTACCAGTCCAAGTATTCTCGAGACAGAAGTGTGTCATGAATCCGCTGTATACAGAAAACGTCTGGCATCTGAGCGTAAGACTAATATTACTCCAAAAGCTCTACAAATCCAGTATTCATGGGAAGCATCTTAACATTAATCCTGATGCAAGTCTGATTCCACAAAGGAGGTATAACCTGAGGCATCCCATACTGACGGCAAACTCGCACTGCATAATAGTAAGTGGTTACATCAAAAGCAGGGACACGAATTATACAGAGTCCACACTGTGCCCACTGTGCTCCAGTAACCTCCCAATGAGGTACCACCCACTTGATCTGAGCTGTGCCCATCTGTGGCAGATATGATACCCACGTGGTCCGAGTCATCCCTACAAATGGCTCCACTATCCGCCTACTCTGACAAGCCCAAGGCGGCACTTGACCAACATGCTCCTCCAATATTCTAAGCCTCTCCTGCAACCACGAGTGTAATAACTGAGTACTACCTTGAGACATCTTGCGAGAGCCAGAAGCCAACTCACCAATACCATGTAAATTTTCCCCAAGCAAGATAGGGATAATACTTCGCTTGGCCCGAGCTTGGTCCACCATGTCAACACAACCCATCGTGGCTACCCCTACGTAAGGAGGAAACAAAACCGCAGCGAACAGACAAAGAGCTAGACAATCCAGAGCTGTGTCAGAATCCACCACACTTTTGACAAACTTAATGGGAAGCTCACATATATCAACATCATCCCCCAAGAATAAGCCTCTAGCATCTTCAATAGATATTTTAGCAGCTGAGAAAACCGTGTCGCTGGAGGTACTTGATATTGCGGCATGGTTACCTTGTCCATTATTCTCCCACCTCACAGAGCCATAAAATCCTCATACGTCGGGGTGATTTCATTATAAGAAAAGTTGAAAATGTGGTTGTCCTCATCCCAAAACTTAGCAGTGGCACGAATCATGTTCTCGTCTGACTTAACTCTGAACAACGACCAAGACACTTGATCCCAAATCTCTTGTCAAAAGATGCACGAGTCGTCCTAGAAAGCTTCCAGATCCATATCTTCAAGCTTTTGACAAAGTAGCTTTGCTTCTCCACGGAAATCATGGGACGTCTCTCCATCACAATAACGCAGAAAGGTCAAAATCTAGAGCAAACACGAATAAAACTGCTGTCTGTCCCGTCTATCTGCGCAGACTGCTATTAAATAGGATGGGGAGTTCGAGTCCTGATCATACAAGGAAAAAAATGATGAAAAAGGTGTCAGAGCATCGACTGTCCGCGCGGCCAGTATTTTCGGATAACTGGCCACGCGGCCACTTCATCCGTCACTAGCAGATTCGCGGGCCTACCTCCACCAAACGCCAGAATGGACCCATTTCAGATATTTCGAAGGTTATGAGTCACAAAAGAGACCTAGCAAGAAAGGTGGTAGTACCCTGACAATGTGTATAATCCCCGTTTTACCCCTAAGGCTCATGGATTGTACCAAATGTAAAGACATGTAAATAAAATACTAATTAAATATTTACATAAAAGCAAATTAAATAGTGTACATAAATTATCTGTTTGTTTCCTCTCTCTCTCTCTAACATGCAGGAAATAAAAGACTACATCTAGTCTGAACTCTCCTCGATCTCCACCTCCTCCTCCTCATCATCGCCAGTATCATCATCTCCATAGCCCCGCTGCTGCACATAGTGGGATCCACCAGCTCCAGAGCCCCTACCTCTGACAGACCTCCTAAGGGCACGAGACGAGGAAGTAGCCTCCGTAGGTGTTATCTCTTTACGTGGTGGCACCACCACAAACTCCTGACGGCAGGTATAAGCAGCAGCTAAGCTCCAAAATAAACGATCAAAAATTTTGCCCCGACGGACAGAGCGGATATAAGCCTCCCGAGTCACCTGAGACAGATTGCCACATTTAAGATGCAAGTTTGAAGTAGGTGTGTGCAAGACAGAAATGAAAGGAAAAAGGTATCATGACGTACCTCCAAGAGGAGGAAGCTGGGCCCCAGTAACCTCATCAACCTCAGTCGGAGTAAGGTCAAAGTCAACCTCGATACCTCCCCGCTGCATCCTGATGACATCCGGGAACCGCGGCATATCCATGGCATGTCTAGCCCCTCTACTAGAACTAGCCGGGTAACCACCTGCCTGCCTCCTAGCCGCCACCTGCGGACTCACCAGCACATGCTCAATATACCAAGCATAGTCACCACCACTCCAATGTTGACTAGCCAGAGCCTAGCAGGGTACAACATGTTCCTAGGTGGCTCACTCGGAGCCCATATGTCAGGGTGCACACTATGCTGCCTGCAGACCCTCTCGCCAAGATACATGGCATCCCCAGTCAAACCCACCAAGAAACACGTAGAGGCAGTAAACTCCTGAGCGAAGCCTACTCCTGCCAATAGCCTATCAGACCAAGGGAAGAACTGGCAATCCTTATACAACGGACCCTGCAACCTCGCAGCAAAAGTCCCCAAATCAGGCATCTTCCTGGCCTTGCCACGGCCCTCCAACCGGTTAATCTTTATCCAAAATCTCATCACTAGAACCTCCTTCACCCCTTGCACGCCAAAGGGAGCAATATGGAAAGTCTCACAAACACACACCTGTGGAAAAGGTTATAGTTCAGTCTATGTAGTTGGACAGATATGAAATAAATGAGTGAGTAAGAAAGATACATCAAAGGCAAACTGGAAACATTCAAAAGACGAGGTACTGGACCTCGAGTAGGAATCAAGGGCTCTATACATCTCTGCTAGCCCGGCTCCGCCCCAAGAAACCCGACTCGCCAGCTCTAGATCAGCTAGAGCACCCAACAAAGAAAACCGACAAAAGGTGCTGGCACTCAGGAACAAGGTCTGTGATAGGCTATACCACAAAATGGCCCGCACCAGAAAATATGTGTCACTGACACCCTCAACGAAGCCATGAATGGCTCTCTCCAATAAAGTCTTCAAACGGCCCGCCTCAAAGTCGTTCCCCTTCACACCTCAACCCAATGGCATCCCGATCAGATCAGCCTGACGATGTGGATCCTCAGATAAGCTCTCATCAAAAGGCAAGTTCACGTCAGTGAACTGCAACCCAGTAATAGCAGAAAAGTCAGTAGGAGTAATATTAACCTCTCCCCAACTGAAATGGAACGTGTGCGTGGTGTCCCACCAATACTCCCACATGGTCTCTACTAAACCCATCATCTTCTGGGTCCCTCCGATGCCCTGCACAGAATCAAAGAATGGGCCAAAGCCTAAAGCTGGGATCCTCTCTCTCACAACACCTCCCGGTGGTAGCATGCTCCATACCTCCGCTACCAACTTGGTAGATCCCCGACATTTCATTCTCTGCAGGTAAACACAGCAAAGGTACATTAGAAACTAGCAATTAAATATCAACTATATGCTAGATGTTATATTTAAAGTGTTCGTGCATGCTTTACTATGCATATATTTGCCGTCCCCAAACATAATCAATAAATCCAAAAATTAAATAATCTACAATGATTGATTAAATTAAGCAGTCTTTAAAATACGACAAGTATGAATAAAAGACACAAAAACTATAAAAAAAAAAGCGGGATCCTTACTTCCGTGGTCTCCATCATCAGCCCTCCAGACCAGTGCCTGTCGGGCCCCACGTGCAGCTCAAAGTGTTGTCCCATGATAAAATGCCATTCTTTGGGATGGTAATTCCTCGTGGGCATTCTCCCTCGCTGTTGCAATTGCTCCTCGTAGTGAGGTGGCTCCGTACCTTCACCCTGCTCAACATGTTCCCTGCACCTTCACCCTGCTCAAAGTGTTGCTCCGCACCAAAAAGATAGTGAAAATCAAAATGCGTAGAAATCACTCAATAATGGTGTGTTTCTCTAAAAAATCATCTTTCCCTCTCTCTTTTCCCGACAATGAAGAAGAAGAATAAAGGAGAAAGCAACAGCTGGCGGCTGTTTATAGGGTCTGTCTAACAGAAGGACCATCCGCGCGGCCAGTCTCTCCAAGGTGACGTGGCACGATCTCATCCCTCCATCGCACGCGCTCCTCAGCAATCCTAGTGACCGAGTTCCGGCCAATCAGAAGGACTGGCCACGCGGCCACATATCCTTCCAGGCGCCAAATATTACATTTTAGCCCCTCAAGCTTATCTTTAATCCAAAAGTGACACCCTTAGTCATAAATTAATAATCTCTGGTCCGGAAGACCACTATAAATTACCGAATCAAGCTATTTCCCCGGCGAGCGATAAAAAAAATGAAGGTTGAGGAACCGCTATGAATCCTAAAATCATAAAAAAATGAAGGTTGAGGAACCGCTATGAATCCTAAAATCATAAAAATGAAGGTTGAGGAACCGCTATGAATCCTAAAATCATAAAAAAATGAAGGTTGAGGAACCGCTATGAATCCTAAAATCATAAAAATGAAGGTTGAGGAACCGCTATGAATCCTAAATTATAAAAATGCGGATTAAGGAAACCATCATAAATCCTTATAAATAACCGAATCAATCCCGAGATGCCTGCTTCCGATATGATTGAGAGAGTTATTGGCGTAACCCGTGCGAGCTCGAGACAACCTACGTCCCTATATATCGTATACATTACCGTTTTACTGAATCCTGCGATCTTGAGGTTTTAGCGTCTCTATATACCGTAGTGTTCGAGAAATTATTTGATTCACACGCTCCATAAGATTTCTTCTTTATAACCCGTGTGTCTCATTTTTAGCATAGGTTGCTGGTGTCTCTGGACATAATTTCAGTGATTATTGCTAGTGTCTTTGGACATATCTTTTAAATACGCGCATTCTATTATTGCTAGAAGTCAGAATCCATCCCTAATTTTTTTCTCGATTCTTGAGTCTTCTTCTCGCGCCGTGCATATGGTTTTTCTTCCTTTTCCCCAGTAGAGTCCAACAACGATTCTATTATCTATAAACGAATGTTCAAGTCTTCATACAGGATAGTGTTCTTAGGATTGTTATCCCCAGCAGAAGCTGATGTCTTATTTCTTTCTTCTCTCTCTTTCTCCTACGAATATTTATCTTTGTACAGGAGCCTATCCCTAGCGAAAGATGATGTCTTGTTTCTACCACCAGAGCACGAACTACGACTGGCTTGATTCCCTTGAGGATACGTAGGTAGCCTGTCGAATTTTCAGCCGCTCGACCAATCTGGTCACCTTTTCTTTCTTTCTCTCCCTTGATTTGGAACTCATGTTTCAGATCGGTTCCTTTCTTAATCGAAGACCCTCCATGCCTTGCAAGAAGCGTCGCCGAGGGGCTACTGTTAGTACCCGGCCTGAAAATGAGTTGTTAGGCATTCCAGAACTCAAAAGGACCTCACATGTCGTTACGAGCTGCTTGGGACTTATCCGGAATTTCTCGAAAGGCCCAGATAAGAAGATATTGACAAACTGATCAGATGACCCACAAAGATAGACGTTATCTAGGGTTTCCCAGAGTCCAATTTGATCAAAACATTTGGAACCATGCCAATCACCTTGATTGGACGGGCGGCCACATTGTCTCTGGCCGGGCGGCCAGTCTCTCCGGGTCAGATCCCTATAAATAGGTGACCTTAGTTCATAACTTAGATACACAATTCTCTCCCCCGAGTTCTAGAGTCTAAACTGAAGATAGAACTCTCTCTCCAAGTCTTTCTAGCAATCCCGAAGGTCCGGCGAATCCACGTTCAAGATTTGGCTTCGTTCTGGTCAAGATTGGTGAGGTTTTCTATGTTTTACTAGTATAGATCTGATTATGCATGTTTTTTATTATGTTTATACATTCATATTAATATGATTCATAATGTGTTCTTCATGTTCTTGCTAGAATTCATATTATTTTCTATATTTTGGGTAGCGATCTTCATGCTTATGTGCTATTTCATACATGTTCATGATGTTCTTATTACTATGTTATATTCAACCTGCTAGATCTATAATTGTAATCCCTATATATATGCATAGCCGATGATGATCTCCAAGATCTAGGAACTACTTCTAAACCCTAAAATGTAGGTAAATATTCCCATGATCATTAACTCTCCTATGATGAATGTGGTGACTACACATTGATCTTATCAATGGTATAATCATTATTCTAGGATGTGATCATCTTGTATGATTATTTATCCTCCCCCATCATATGCATGATCCAACTTCTTCTCTCTAATCCGATTATGTGCGAACTACGTCGACCTGAGCTTCTCTTAACGAGAGGAACGTAGGCAATCTTCGGATCCGGTCAAAATCACTAACACACTACTAACACAATTATCATGATAGAAAGTCCGATCTATCGGGCGATAGGAGTGATCACTTGATATTCTTCTCTTATCGTAACATGACCCCCGAACCCTCTCTGTTAGCTTTTCTCAATGTTTTAGCACGATAAAACAACGTGGTGACGTAATAAGTTAAATGCCAATTTGAATATCCTAATCCCATAGAAAAGATAAAATAAGATAAATAATAAAAGACTTCCCGTGCGTCGCCTGCATTCGGAAAGGGGTATTCACAACGTGCGATGCACGTAATCTGCACGAAGATTCTGGACGAAAATTCTGCACGAAAACGTGTATTGTACGCAAACTGCACGAACGCAATTTATCAAATCTTGATCCTTTAAGGATGAAACTATTTATGATAATCAAATTATCATTAACATCAAACCCTAAGAACAAACAATTTGTTCTTCAAGATCAAGAATCATCAATTCAATAATCATATTAAAGAGATTGATGATGTGATAAATAGATTAATCATATTAATCATGCATCTTGAAAACCTTGTTCATAATCATACTATATCAAATATATAATTGTTTCACCAAACAATTCACATAAATCCCTTATTCTAAATTCACATCATGCTAGATCATATAATAAAATCATATATTTAACATGATAATATTAAAATAACCATACATGAACGGGGCTCTAATACCACTGTTGGGTTTTGAGGCACCATGCGCTGGCGGAACGACAACAGAAAAATCAACAAAACCCTAGAGCCCATGGATCCATTCATGATGATTAAATTAATAGGAATATGAATTTAGATTACTAACCGTTGTTGTGCGTTAAAAATTTTTCGGATCTTCAAATCTTCAAGCTTTATGATTTGATCTTCTCGTTCTTTGAATCACAATTGCAGGAACATGAACTTGAGATGCTAAAGCAAGCACCCTCTATGTGTATCTACACACGAACGAATATATAGAACAATTCTAGATCTGGACTGCTAGATCCCATCGAAACTATTTCTATCAAAAGGATATATAAATTTATTGGTGTTCTTAAGCTTTTGATTCTCGATCTAAACGCAAGAATGTGTTTCTCAAACATATGGAGGCTACCAATAATGATACAATATCAACTCATACTATTTAGGGTTAAGAGGGGGGTATTTATACGTATTAAATCCAAACACTTTAGGGGAAATAGGTCAAAATCAAAGCTCGTAATTAGAAAATAGGCCCGAAACAGCAAAGGTTTGGGGGCGTCAAGGGATGGGTTTGGCCGAACCCACCCTAAGATTCGGCCAAGTCTTATAGGTGGTTCAGCCGAACCTGCTGATGAAAATCAAATTTTCATCTTTTTCCAAAAATCCAATTTTAGTCTTTTTCTTGATTCGTTCTTTTGTGTGTGACACCATAGGATTATATTAAGTTGTCAATGAGTCTGACCAAGGTCAATCCCATAAATCATGAGCGGACTCTTGCCAGCCATCATGACTACCCAATTAATATAACTTAACGAAGTTCGTTTATCCTCATAGAACATATCATGATCCTTTTGTCACGCGATATAATATTGAACATAAGCCACGCTCTAAGTCAACTTAAGTGTCCAATGCTTTCTCGATCCCGAGTAGATTGATATGAGCAAATGACATTGAACACATCAATTCATTTGGGTATGGCGATACACTATCATCAATCTTACTCTCGAGTGGCCAAGCAGATATCTCTCTTTGAGATAAAGAGGGACAACATCCCCTCTTGACTTATCATTATTCTCTACAAGAATCCGATTGTGCCAATCGTAGCCTTTATAACCACCTGGTTAACGGTAGCGTTTGAGTACGTTCAACACAACGTTCATCATGTGGAAGACGATGATAATCTTAGGTCTAAAGATTCCAATAATATAACTAAATGAAATTTAATTATGACATTTGACCATGTCATAAATCTCATAGTGGGTCATGTCCGGTACTTGTTCACCAACAAGTACCCATAAGTTTAATTTGTATCACATACACATGATCATCACATGTTCATCAATTAAACTTATACTAGTCCTTCATAAGTACTAGGAACGGGGATTATTATAAGAAACATGCAAAACATATAATAATCCAAGTTGTTATCTCTATAACAAATGAGAACATGATGTAACGTAAGGCCTTTCTCAAGGGCCTAGGTGTGAGATCCCGCGCCCGAGATGATCGGATCACCGCGAAATGACCGCCCGTGAAAGCGGTTCGCGCTCGTCTCGTGCTAATGCGCTTTTGGAAATGCGCTCGGTTCTCACACAATGGTTTTCTCTTGATGCTGTGATTTGATTGCAAGAGTCGCCACCTCATTTTGATTTTAGGAAAAAAAAAGAAGAAAACTTTTTTTGAGAAAATGGGTTCGGGGGCTAAGTTACGAGAAGAGAAGGGATTAGGAACTCTTATCGCCCGTGATGGTCTCTATATGCATGCCACTTATATTCAATTTTATGCCTTTTAATTTGGATTTTATGCCCTACCAAAAAATGGTGATGAAATATATATGGAGGTCTTCCTATTCTAGGAAGTTTCATTTTTATTCACAACCAGGAACTCGGTTTGAGTGGATTCCCCGATTGGTTTTCAAGAATGGTTTTGATCATATCAAGCAATAATACATCAACGGGAGGGGAGATTTACACACAATTACACATATACAAAAAATAGGGGAGACAAATCCCACAAATAATAATAAATATCCTCGACGGTGCTTTTGTTGATTTCGGTGACACTTTCCGTCCCCGAGCCGTCGTACCTGTCCTAAAATCAATCCGATTCCAAAAATAAAAATTGGGGGTTAATACCTGAATACTAGGGATCACAAGGGAGTTTTTGTAGACTTTTTGGACAAAGTTTAGGCCCCAAACACATGCAATAAAGTTGATCACAAAATTCAGCCCAGAAAAAGCAAACAGAAACCTTAGCATGTTTATCACCAATTTTCACCATCTTATCTTAGGAATCTGAAAAAACCCAAATAACAAAAGTTCAATACCACGCATAAAAAATGAAGATCCAAAAATATGGAGTTCATAGGATGAGTTTTAGTGGTTCAAAAGGTTTCTGATATTTCAATGTCAGAAACTGGAAGTGCAGAATCTGAATTTTTGAGTTTGAAACATATGTTTTGAAAGGAGCACTTCCAATGATCCAAAAAATGTATAAAAACTATGATAATCATCCTGAGTTCGTGTAGAACAAAATACATGTTTTGATCTTTGTTCAGAAAATTATTTTTCATCAAGTTTGAAGCCCAAGAACACAGCAAGGTACCACAGTGAATAAACAACTCAGAATCACCGAGACCCAAATTTATGCATGAAAATATGATCTAGGCATGGAATCTGAACATGAAACTTTAGGATCATATATTTCAGCATGTTATGAACAACTTTTGTTCTTTTACCTAAACCAGAAAACCATTCTAAGATGGATTTACAAGCTCATCAAAATCAAGACTCTATACAGAAAGTAAAAACTGATTATATGAGGCATGATTATAGACCTCAAAACATTACTATATCTTCAAACCAAGGCATGAAACTCAAGGACTTTGATATTTAACATGTTAAAAACATTATCCAAGAGCTATTTCTCAATAAATAATGATTTTCACATGCATGATCATGAAGGAAATCCAAAGAGGGCAGATTTACGCCCTTTGAGAGAAACATGAAGATTTTCATACACAAATTAAAGCATATGAATATTATGACTATTATGAACATATATAAACATAATAAACTGAGTATTAGCATCACATGATCATCATTTATATACATAAACAAAGCTTTACAAAGCTTAAAAAACATGGAAGATGAAGAAACCTAGTCATTATTTGACTAGGTTCCAAAACACTCCCAATATTGCTTACATATCTAAAGAGACAAGGTTTACATAGAGTTTTACCTAGCTTTTGAGATTATGGGTGCTCCCTTTTGTCAACCAAGGAAAGACTTTTTCTTTTCTTTTTGCTTTGTGTTTGATCAAAGTTTTGGCTTTGATGTGTTTTTTGTGGTTTGTTTGGTGATTTATGGTGGTGTAGGGGTGTGTGTTGAGTGGTGGTGTGGTGATGGTGTGGTGGTGGTGTTCTTGTTGAGAGAGAATGAGAGTGGAGGATGGTAGGGTTTTTTTTTCTTTTTGTTTTTGTGTCTCCCTTTTTGAAATGGATGAGAGTGGTGTATATAGGAGGAGGGAGGTGGTAAATTGGTTGTAACTTGGATGGGGGAGGTTGTAAATTGGTGGATTCATCATCTATCCTTCTTGACTAAGGCTTAAAGTTATCTTCCTTATCTCTGTTCTGGCTTTCCGCTCCACAACTGTTCCATTGTGCGCGTCTCCGGTGTCCCGGTTGTCCGCGAGTCCAACATGAAAGTTGCTCGGAATATTTTTTTGGTCAGGCCGGTATATCTGAAATATTTTTATGAGCAAGGAACGACAATAATATATTTTTTCCTCTTCTTGACCAGTTGATAAGATATTTTGAGATATTTTCCAATTTGGATAACCATCTTTCCGGCTCCGGCTTTTCGCTCCGTAACTGCTCCGTTGTGCGCGCCTCCGGTGTCCCGGTTGTCCGCGAGTCCAACATGAAAGTTGCTCGGAATATTTTTCTGGTCAGGCCAGTATATCTGAAATATTTTATGAGCAAGGAACGACAATAATATATTTTTTGCTCTTCTTGACCAGTTGATAAGATATTTTGAGATATTTTCCAATTTGGATAACCATCTTTCCGGCTCCGGCTTTCCGCTCCGTCGTGCGCGCTCCGGTGTCCCGGTTGTCCGCGGGCCCAACTTGAAAGTTGCTTGGAAATAATTTTGTGGTCACGCCAGTATATATGAAATATGTCAATTAGCAAGGAAAGGTAATAATATATTTTTAATGCACAGAATGATACCAGCGAGCAGTTCGGGGGGGTTGCGGGCCCCGTTTCCGGTCCCGCACCTCAAAAAACGAAATTTTTGCCTGTTTGCTCGTTTTTTTCGCTCTGATCATGAATTTGAAGTCCGTTATCCATTCGATGCACCGATAAGGCTCACGACAGTCCCGCACAGCCAAATCGAGGGTTTTAGGTCAATTTTCGGGTTTTAGACCGATTCAAGTGGGTTTTTAGGGGTGCGAGATCAGGGTATCTACACTAGGGCATAATCTCCAACATGACCATGGTTAATTAGAATCAAAACTTGTCTTCTCTTGGTCTTTACCTAGTAGTGCGGTAGAGCTAGTCTTCTTGCGGTAGCATTTTCCAAGCGGTAGCTGGCTATGCGGTAGCATACTCAGCAGCAACATAATTGACAGCTTGGTGAGGTAGGCAGACTTAGCTTTCCACAGCAGCAGCAGCAGTTCTCAAAATTTGAGGTGCTGATCTTCTAAGCCTAACTAAAAAGGGACTTAACTAATGAAGTTATAAAACTTCTTACAATGAAACCTAATGTCCAGAAAAAGTAAAATAAGGTTATGGGATCAATCAAATTAAGGTAATAGGAGTGGTATATATAATCATACCAACAGTGGATCAACTGCTCGTACTCCTAGAGGGACTTTCGCTATGCTAGCACTTCCAGACAACGGAGATCGCATAGTATCAAGGCGTCGGATGATTTTGATGATGAGTATGATGTCAAGGATGAGACTGATTAGGGGATGATGAGGAGGGTTTTGCTCCTGCAATTTGTTAGTACGAACTTAAATTTATAATTTATGTTGCAGTTTTAGATATTAGGGTTTTTATGGTTATGTATGCACTATTTAGTTTGGATTTTTGTTTAGATAATACACTTACCATAAGAATTTTTTATTTTAATGCACTAGAAATTCTTTCAATATTGTTTTCTCGTATTGCGTGAGTCCGGGTGGATATGTTTATAGCTTGTGTGGAATGTGGTTTGTACTAAAATATCACAGCCGGGGTCAACAATTGGCATTGTAGAGGCTGATGTGAACATAACTTCTAATCTGCTCAACTACTAAAGTTGTCGTGCGATACAACTAAGTGGCGCGACATAAATGCAAATTTGGTATATAAACTGAATCTTAAGCCATAGCTTGGAACAAAAACTTCCAAAACCCCGACAAGCTATCATTACGCCCTTTTCAGCGCTAGATTGATTTCTAATAGCCCCAATCACCGAATTTTATCAAAGTTCTTAAAATTAACTTACCAATATGGAAGATCACCCTCAGATCGCTCAGGAGAAGTGCAATACTTTAGGGGAAGTCTTTCTTATTGGATTGAATGTACCTAAGATCTGATAGGACTATTTTCAGAAATCTCTACAGTGTAAAGTGCCTATAGTCACTTAAATCTCTCGAGGATGATTGGGACTCACGTAGAGCTGCGACATCGTTTTGGGATGAAGACAAGCATGTTTTCAACATCTAATATAAAGAGGTACTATCCACTTTTGAGGATCTCCAAGCATTGAGCAGATCGATGATATAGCATTGCCGAGGATTGATGAATTACTTGAAAGTAGGCTGGCTAACTTTTTGAGGATTACTACAAAGGAGGCTCGTGGTACGTACTATTTTATCAAATCATGTGGCATTCTGGATAGATTCATAAGTGTTGTTGATAGTAATCCTTCTATTGCTATGAATGGGTTGGCTTTCTATATGTTTTCGACCATGGACTTGGAATTGGACTCCTCATTGACTTTTCCTTGACATTTAGTGGAGGGTTAGGCATCAGGACATAGACACATGATACCTAGATTTGTAGTTGCCTTGTTAGGGGTCCTATATAGCTTTTCATTTGACTACTTTTTAATGTACTATTAGAGTGCTCCAGTAGAATAGGACGTAAAGGAGATACCATGAAGGTGGTTAGATACATGAATAGGACATAGAGTGCTATTCATTCTAATCAAGGGCTGTTTATTGATTATCTTTGTAACTAGGGAGGTAAAGCACTTCCCACGCTGAGCTCTAGTCAAAAGGACTGACAGATTCTTTTTATTGATTGAGTATATCTCCTGGTATGAGCATAGTTTGAGACGGATGAGGCAAACTATACAAATTACAAATTATACACATTATATTTTAGGGAGGTGCATGTGCCTCGAGTAGGAGTTTGCATTATAGAGAGGCTCTTGGTGATCCTGAGGACAAGATTGGAGACATTGAGTTAGATTCGGTGGTTTTGATGCTAGGAGGAGGGGACGGAGTTGTTGCGAACCCTGGAGTACGTGAGAGGCGAGCTAGAGTTAGAGTGGCAGCCGACCGAGCATACTACGCATATTCAAACGATAGGTATGGGATGCTCCTAAAAAGAAGACGTGTCAGGGAAGAAGAAAAAGAAAGAGGCTAGTACTAGCACTAGTGGTTTTTAAGTGACCTTTTATTTCCAACTATCCACGCACATTCATTGCAGACACGACAAATTTAAGATTTTTTTAATGTATTTAGGAGGTTATTTCCTTGTACATAAACCGAGATTGGACTCACTAAAGAAGTGTTTAAAATGTAGAGTTGTGGAAATAAAATATAAATTTTGGAATCTGTCTCTTTTTTTTAACAGGTTTGGATGTGTATGTTTTTTAGTAGACTGCAACTTAAAAGTTACCTACATTCCCCTTTTACACAAATAACTAAGGGACTCAAGTCTCCGTAGTTCAAACCAGTCAAACAAAGTTAAAAGAATAGGAAGAAAGGACTTTTTGTGCACCCCGTTATTTCTTAGGTCACCTTTTCGGGTTTTCATTCTAGCGAGTATATTCTTTAGCACATAGAGTAACTTGTGTATTTGTAGACACCCCGCATTGGACCGCTCACCCGATTGCACATTTGATTTGTGTTTTTCTTCTCGTTTCAAGTGTTTTTCGTTAGTTTCTGTTACTTCCGTTAAGTTCCTCACTGGCTCGTTAAGTCCAGTGACTAAACTGAATAACAGTTCTAATTTTCTAGTCCATTCTGTCAAAAATGCCTTTTCAAAGTCGCGCGCCTACGCCTCTAAAGGTCAGACGCGCGCCCCTTCCGCTTCCATAGGCCGGGGGCGCGCGCATCTGGGCGTCAGTTAGATATTCTGCCCAAGAATCCCCTCCCTTGCTCAATTTACATGATTTTACTCGGGAATTTTATCTTTGTGACTTCGTTTGGCACCAAAAACAACTGATTTTTACACTATAAAACCCTCTTCTTCACCATTCAAAGGGACTCATTTTGGGCACAGAAAAAACTCTACAAAAGAAGAGGACTTTGATAACTATACCAAAACTCTTAAGCATTTTCAAGCATTTTCTCCAAAGAAGCCCTTGAAGACTCTTGAAGTTTAGGTATTTTTAATTCTCTTTTTTCTCCCTATTTCTCTCATCTCAAAGTCTTCTTTCATCTTTTATCAAATTGTGCAATCACCCAAACCATTTTGGGACATGACACCAAAGGCCGCTTCACTACATTGAAGTTGGCCAAGGAGTTATCTCCCCACATTCAAACCTTCTTTTAACCTTTTATCTCATTTTCAAAGAATAGGAACAACACATCTTTTTTTTATGTAGATTATGAACAAGCAAGACCAATGTTAGTTGGGTGAAATGGGTGTTTAAGTACTTCCCATTTCGTAACCTAACCCCCGAACCTCAATACACGAATCTCTGGTTTTCGTAACAAAACATAGGCTGATTATTAGGCTTTTCTTATGTTCCTCTAAAGCATAGGTGGCGACTCTGACAAATTAAAACCAATTAGATATCCTAGGATCCTTCCACCGCTCTAGGAGAGTAAGTGGGGCTCCTCCCGGGGTATCTATAGTGGTGACTCCGCTGGGGATGTTTGATGGTTAAACTTGCGTTTTTTTCATAATCTACAGTTTCTGGGCATTCTGGTTTCTGATGGTGGGAAGCGTGCGCCTTTGGCCTTTTTGGCCTAAGGCCGCGCAACAGACGTCAAGTGAACCAGAATCGCCTGCCTCCCATGTGTTCTTCCCATTCTTCCTTTTCTGTGCTAATCATTTCTGCAGGGGTTCAAAAGTATGTTCAGAACCAGGGCAATCCCCTGAGTCCAAGTGTTTGACAGGTTCACCCAGAAGCGGGCGCCTCTCAGTTACTAGGCGCAAAGTGCGCGCATTCCACATCATAGGCCAGAGGCGCATGCTTCTGGGAAATTTTCCAGGACATGAACATGTTCCCAGAAACGAACAGAGTGATGGGGTGTGGGCACAGTTGCCTGCATCAGGACTGATTTGGACCATAAACTATTTTCTTTTGCGTTCTTTCTTTTTTTTTTATCGGTCACAGGGTGATTCAAAAGTTGTACATACGTGCTTATTTGCTTTTATTTTGTTGAAAAAAAAGAGTAAAATATTTTGTCACTTGTTGGACCTCACACTACGTGCACAAAATTCCTATCAATTGCTCACTATCGAGTCGCACAAGTTCATAACCCAAACCCGTCGAGGCCCATCCTAGAGAGTTTCAAGATCCACCAGACCTTGACTCTCTCGAAGCGGTAAACCTCAGCCTGTGGCGTAGTTCATGACTACATGCCGGGGGTGACCTTTAAGCCTCTCTTTAGCCGAGCACAAGCCAACACATTCTAGTTAAGGTCTAACACTCCGTGACAAATTCGGTTTTCATATACCGAGATTTCCCTAAACTAATGTTTTCAAATCATACATGTTGTTTCCAAGAGAAACAAGTGTTATGTTAGTACCCGCAGCAAGAAAATGGGGAAACGAGCACCGAAAGCAAGGATCACAAGATGGTTGACTCAATCATGGCCTACATCGACCAATGCGTCAATGGTCTCAACTTGGGAAAAGGCTCCGACACAAGCCTTTATCAGTCATCAATTCTCATGAGCACGATGGCCGCTCTCCCCGACAAGTTCAAAATGCCCGACATTAGCATTTCAAGGGAAAGTCTTGCCCGATGGCCCACATCGAGAATTACATATGGGCTATGGTTCCGAAAAAGGTTCTCTCCAAGGTGATGGCATAATTTTTCCCTCTTACTCTCGAGGTGGCCGCAAAAGATTGGTATGCAACTCTCCCACTCACCATCCGTCTTGATTGGGATGCCGCCAAGCTTGCCTTTAAAAGTCATATCAAGGCAACACCACTCACCTCCCAACAAAGAAAGAGATCAAGAACACCACCTAAGGGACAATGAGTCCTTTATTGACTTCATAAGGAGTGGAATGATAAACACGCTGAAATAGTGGAGAGGCCCAACACCAAGGAGCAAATGGACATCTTCCTCAAGTGTTTAAAGATTGATGATCTCCGTACCCATTTAAGTGGGGCTTGCTACTCAGATTTTGCCAATGTATGAGGTGGGGGTCCAAATGGATGACTTGCTCAAGGAGATCAAGAAAACCACTCCTAGCTTCCGCTATAAGGCCGCCTCTAACTCAACAAAAAAGGCCTCTGTCAATGCCGTCACGACCGACAAGGGGAACTACAAGAAAGTCCCACCACCCCAAGGCAAGAAGTTCCAAAGTGACCGTGTCTACACTCCCTCTTCAAGGCTTGACTCTAGCCGAAGCTTTTGAGGCCCTCAAGACCAAAGGGAAAATTACCCCCCTACAAGGGTACAAGCCCAAGATGATTACCGCTAACCATTCTCACCACAAGTGGTGCGATTATCATCAACATAGTGGCCATGTTACCGAAGAATGCTTCAGCCTCCGCAACATTGTTCAAGACCTCATAGACAAAAAGGAGTTCATAGTTCCTAGTGAGGGTGAGGTTCATGTAATAGAGCTAGGCGAGATGAGGAGACCACTCATTCAATTCCCATTATGAATGAGGGCTCCAATGATATGAATGAAATTGATAATTCTTGCTACGTTGTGACCTATGATGAGATAATGAGGGAAGTCTTATAGAATAGGAAAAGAAGCAAACGGGAGCGTCAACATGCTAACTCGATCCGGCAGGGTCATAGCAACAACCCATCACTTCCGCGGTAAACACCTCTTCTCCAAGATCGCAAACTCGCGACATGCCCGAAGATCCTTTATTAGTTCAACTCAAGAAGACTCAAGCAAACATATCCATTTGGGACCTCATCGCATCAGCAACCTCGATGACACATCAGTCTCTCCTGACACAACTCCGAAGACCTTACTGCTATGATAGGCCACATAAAATTTGGCAATGTCATCACATTTGTCGATATGGACCTTCCACCATTAGGTTCCGATCACAATGAGACCATCTATCTCAAGTAAGGGCAAGAGGGAGACTATTTCAAGAGTTTTAGTTGACGGTGGTTCCCGCATCAAACTTAATGCCTAGCCGAATCATGGCATACTGGGCTTAAAAATTCAGATTTGCAGCCCCCAGTCAAGTGATCCTAGGATACGACAGAACTGCCCGCACAGTCATGGGCACGAACGAGTGGACATTGAATTGGGAGCATGGTGATGTCCGTCCCATTTCAAGTGCTCGATATCCCCTCTTCGTTCAATCTACTTTTGGGCCGACATGGATACATAGTTCCAATGCCATCCCATCTAATCTCCATCAATGTGTCAAGATCCGAAATGGAAACGAAATAGTGATCGTAATGGCTGAAAATGTTACTATCCATAAGAATAGGGGTCAGCCCGTCCACCAGGTTCAACATGGGTTAGAAAACTCCACCCTCTCTGGCGTCTCAATCAACGCCATCGACAAAGAAGGGGGAAATGGACCATGGACCCTCGGCAATCACAAAGTCCTCCGCATGATGAGGAAAATGAATTACTTCCCCGTTTTAGGCCTAGTGAAATACCAGCAAGGGAGATAGAAACCCGTAGAGGTCCCTTTTTGTCACAAACATGTTCGGATTGGGGTACGAACCTCTGAAGATAACATGAGATATGAGCAAGCCGTCAAGAATGAAAAAACCCGAGCTCGCAGAGAAGGCTGTTACTATGAAATCCCTAATTT